>JBBMOC010000018.1:2637061-2871095 GCA_037975185.1 Centropyge bicolor
GGGGGGTTCAGCTGTAGAGCCTCACAGATAAATATTTTGGAGATCAAATGGTATGAATAGACAGCTTCTTGGTCTGAATCACAGTGGTGAGTGACTCAAAGATGAATCTGTTGCTATAAAACACATGGGGCTGCGGTGAGCTGCACCCAGCGGCTTCAAAGCTCCTAATCGAATGCAGACGCGACTGTGGAGCGAACAGCGGTCGTTCTGATTTCCATTTAAACCTCAGAGGACTCGTTCCAGTCTCATCTCATGCCGCACAAAGACTGTTGACATGTAAATAGAGCTTATGTAGAGGAAATCAGCTGCTGCCTGTGCGTGTGTGTGTGAGGCATTCCTGCATCTGCTCTCACGGTCAGGTGTGTGTGTAACTCTACCTGTTTCCCAGACACGCCTCTATACGCTGAGACTGCTGAGTAATGGAAACAGCAACAAAACACATTCTCACAGTGTTACCTTCGCAAACACAGGCGCCCTGGGAACTCAGCAGATTTCTCATGGGAAGTTAAGAATGTGTCTGATCACAAGCTTAAACGTGCACACACACACACACACACACACACACACACACAAAGACACAACTTTCTCCTGCTTCAGTTGTTGTTTCCTGTGTTGTAAAGCTCAACTCCCGGTGATCCACCAACCCCCCCACCACCACCCCACCTCCACCCCCACATTTTCTCTCCTCACCCTGACCCCCCCCCCCCCCTCCTCCTGCTTGGCTCGAGCTCACACTGGCATGACACAGACACACACTCTAACAAGAGGCTGACTGCTCTCTCCAGGCTTAAGAGGCTCAGGGTGAGAAAAAAAAAAGACTGACAAAAAGTCACAGCTGGCTGGACTCTGGGTTTTTCTCCCAGTCTCTTTCTCTCGGCCAGGGATGTGATCACCCAGTCCTCGGACCACTGATTTATTATTGAATTGGTGCTGCATGGCAGGAAGGTTGTAAAGTGGACCCTCTGTGAGCTGGTGTCTTTTCACTGACTCACAGAGTGTTAGACCATTTTGTGATACTGCAGCTGAAATCAAGCACATTAGATGTAAAATGAAACAATGAGTGTGAGGTTAAAGTTCTGACTTTTGGCTGCACGTCAGATGAGCAAAGCATGAATCACAGACCTTTTAATCTATAAAAGTTAAGTGAAAGCAAACTTAAAGTGAAGTCATCATATTTATTATTTTGGTGTAGAGCCCTTTGCAGTCAGTTAACGTCTGAAAGCTAAAATACACAAACATAAACTGACTTTTGGCATCTTTGCAGTGGATGCTCTGCCAGACCTGCAGTGCATCAAACCGTTTAGTATTGATCTGTTGATCTGCAGGTTGAAAGACATCTTGGCATCTCGTGTTGAAAAGTGGTTCTTTGTCTTGAGGACACATTTATAACAACATTTAAGTGACTGTATTTCTTTATTAAGTGAATCTGATCTGGATGTTGAAATACAGTAAATGAACAGTTATATCTTATGCAACCAAGACGTCTAAGAAACTATGACAAGTCAGTCTGTTGGTTGGTCGGTTCATTGCTTTAGTCTAGACTGAAATATCTCAACAACTATTACATAGATTCCCTTGAAACTTTGTACACACTTATGGTCCCCAGAGGATGAACTGTTGTAACTTTGGTGGTCCCTCAACTTTTCATCTAACTTGAATCCAACTAAGATGATGAACTTGGAGCATTATACCTGCTAAACATCAGCACAAGAACATTTCTGTTTGGTCATAAAAGCCATTTGGATGCTTTTTCTATATGTTCATGATAGTATATGTTGCAATATCCCTTTATATGAAGATGATGTATAAAAAAGACTTCACTGCTCACACGTGTAAACGGCCTGAAATGAAAACTGAGATTCTGCAGTTTAACCTCATTGTCAGAGCCAACACAATATTTACACACTGCTCAGCGTGTGCACCCAGGGTGTGTGTTTACTTCCTGTGGAAAGTTGAGCGGTCTTCGTGGCTTCCTGAGTGCGCACTGACCTCCAACCCCTATCGCTCGTCACACAAACACTCATGCACACAGCTACAGCTGCTGAGCTGCTGATAGACAAGAGGCTAACCTTTGGTCTTGGCCTCCAGCCAACATCAGCATTGTGCCTGATGCTGTAGTGTGGGTCAGCCTGTGTGTGTGTGTGTGTGTGTGTGTGTGTGTGTGTGTGTGTGTGTGTGTGTGAGGAAACAGGTGGAGTCTCACCTGAGATCATGAACAATCATGGACTAACAATGATGGTGGAGCAGTGAGAGCTTCTGTACGATGCTGTTTGTGTTTCCCTGCTGCTCGCTACAGGCTGCTGGAATAACACGGACTGTTTGTGTTTTTTTCCACAGACGTACGTGTTCACTGATGGAGAGGATGAGGAGCTGAGGAAAAGGATGGGTGAGCAGCACACACACACACACACACACACACTGAGTTTCGCTGAGTAGCAGCAGTGTTATCTGCAGTCTGTGAGCAGGAAAGCAGGAAAGCAGGAACAAGCCTGCTGACTGGGCAATACTCTGTTTCCATGAAGTGCAGGAAGTCACTTCATTTCAATCAAGCAGCTGTTCCGCATCTTACTCATGGAATTGTTTTACTTTCAATGAGGCATTCTTCTCACTATCGGACACATTGTACAACTCAGAGCAGGAAAAAAAAACGTGTAATGAAGATTTTTATGAGGGTGTTTTCATGCAGGTTATAATGGGATTTTTTGAATGGAATCTTAAAAAAATATTAAGTCCAACTTGCTTCATGAAATAAACCTCTTTCTCGTCTAAGCATCACTGGTGATTGATATTTGTTTGTTATTGAATATCAGGAGCTCACCTGATCAACACCAACTGTTCAGCAGCCCACAACCGACAGGCCCTCTCCTGTAAAATGGCTCTGGAGTATGATGCTTTTATTAACTCTGGCAAGAAGTAAGACACACTCCACACACACACACACACACACACACACACTCCACACACACACACACACACACACACACACACACACACACACACACACACACACACACACAAACACACGCACACACACACACACACACACATACTTATCATAAACACACACACACACTTATCATGAACACACACAAGGAGCATTTTCCTAACTCTCAGCGTCGTCTGTTGTAGGTGGTTCTGTCACGTCGATGACGATAACTACCTGAACGTCGGCTCCCTCCTGAAACTCTTGTCTCAGTACAGTCACGCGCAGGACGTGTACATCGGCCGGCCGAGCCTCGAGCGGCCGATCGAGGCCACGGAGAAGCTCGGCACCACTGAAATGGTAAACTTCTATTATTGATTACTGTCATTTATTATCTTTTTCATTTTTGGTTGTTATTGAACAACAACCAAGGATTATAAAAACTACAGTTAGATAGAATGAATGTAATAACAATAAGAGAAATTAGGAATGATGTTTTTCATATTTTTAACTATATCATTATTATTATTTGTATATTATACTTGAATTGAAGTGTCTTGTCTATGATCCCTCTTTTTACTAGTTCTTTTTACTTACTTTTAATAGTGTTTATTTTGTTGTCCAATTATGATAAAAATAAAAAATAATATCCTTACTTATCCTAAAATATGCATATTGATGTTGTTCTCTTAGCTTAAAAACATCCTTAAAGTTGCATGAGAAAAGTAAAAAGTGATTAAAGACGATTGAGAGAGAGAGAGAGAGAGTAAGAGTAAAGATTGAGCTCTACATTGATTTGTCCTTCACTGGTCTCAATGCTGAAGCACAACCTGCCTACAGAGCTGTGATGACAGATCCTTCATTCATGCTGCTTGTGTGTATGTGTGTGTGTGTGTGTGTGCAGAAGCAGGTACGTTTCTGGTTCGCCACAGGAGGAGCAGGATTCTGTCTGAGCCGGGGCCTCGCTCTCAAGATGAAACCCTGGGCGAGGTAAATCTCCTCTCTGATAGGTCGGAGGTATTTTCGGCTCTGTGACAGCTACATCATCAAACCTGCTCTTTCTTATGCTCCCTGTCTCTCCCTCTGTCTAGCGACGGCACTTTCATGGCGACAGCCGAGCACATCCGCCTTCCGGATGACTGCACTGTGGGTTACATCGTGGAGGCGCTGCTCGGCGTGAGCCTCATCCGCTCTGCGCTGTTCCACTCGCACCTGGAGAACCTGGGACTGGTGTCAGACATACACAGCCAGGTACACACACACACACACACACACACACAAACACACATTCTGATCTGTCAGCTGTCTAAAGCTGCTTGTGTTTTTGCTGTCCCGTCCTTCAGGTGACACTCAGCTACGGCACCGTGGAAAACAGCAGAAACACTGTCAATCTGAAGGGAGCGTTTCCAATACACGAAGATCCGACAAGGTAAAATATCTGTTGTTTCAATTTGTGACAAAAGTGCAGGAAGGAACACAGCAGGAGCTACAACTAACATAAACTTTAATTCTGACTATTTCAACATAGTTAAACACTAATGAAGACAGAGATGAAACTTTTGAGTCAGCCTGTAAATACAGACCCTGAAGGATCCCTCTGTTGTTTTTCCCGTCTGTAAAGCTCGCTGTGGAACAAAAGGTGTCCTTCTCTGTGAATATTTACAGAACATATTACATCAGTGAGAAGAACAACAGCCACGCTGACATTACAGGCAAACAAAACAATAGAGAGGATAAAACACAAACTGATCTTATCCTCAGCCTTCCTGACATTAACTTTTTATTCGTCCCCCTTCCCTTCTTTCTTGTGCTTTTGCTTTGTCCTCCGGCCTGTAATTGTATCATTGTGTATTGAACTGGGCTAATTTCTGGTCCTTGTCAATAGACAGTGACAGCAGTGTGCCCAGAGGGGGAGGGGGGTAATGAGATAAGCTCGTTGACCAATTGATGGACAGATTAATTGTAAAAGATTGAAAGTCTTTACAATCAGTAGCACATACTGTATATTGTGGGCGTAGGTTTTTGTACTACATGTACTACATTTCTCCTTCATGTAAAAGCTTCTTGTTGTGAATGTTTTACTACTATGACAAGTTTCCTGGCATTGTTCATTGTGTGTGTGTGTGTGTGTGTGTGTGTGCAGGACTAATTGTATCCACGGTCTTATTTTGAAATCCCCAGTTGGCAGCTTCCAGGCATTGTGACACTCATTTCCGCCTCTTTCTCAGGTTCAGGTCGGTCCATTGTCTGCTGTACCCAGACACTCCTTGGTGCCCCAGCCCCCGGCGACTCTAACACCCATCGAGAGACACAGGCAGACTGATGGAGGAGAAGAAGTAAATGTCAGCCTAAACTCAATTTCCTCTGTTGGAGGAGGAAATCATTGCAGACATCGAAGGAAAGATAAGCAGTAGAGTCTCACTGGCGCCCTCCTCTGGCTCTGTGGTGCGGAACAAACGTGGACATAAACAATTCCCTCACGTCCAACAGCAGCTGGAGACGAAGGTTTGACCCCTGAACTCTGTTGGGTGTCACAAGGCCACAAATTGCCACGAGAGAAAAGACTAAAGGTTGAATTTCTTTGGATGGATTAAAAAATGGAGAGACAAACTTTTGCTGTCCTATATCCTGAAGAAAAAGTGTGACCTGAGGCGCGAGATTAGAAGCCGTGTTGTTACAGAAATCGAAGGGTTTATCTGGTGTACGGTGGACGTCCCGGCTCCAGACCGAGCCTGTCAGACCTGCCTCACCTTCCCTCTGTCTGAGATGTTTATCAGTTTCTGCTCCTGTTTGTTGGCTTCAGCTGTGCATTATTGCATGAGGCTAAATCTGGTCTGTTACAGCTTGTTCCTTTTTTTTCCATCTCCTTATCAGTGATGATAATATTGTACTCACTAGCGGCATCATTAAGTACCATGAAGTCAAATGAGGCACAAAACATCAGATTGTTGATTAAATGGGTGGTTTTACACTTTGGTTTTTGTAGGGACTAAACAAGCAAGATGCCAGAGCAGGTCAGAGTTCAGCCAGGAAGTTACTTCCTGTTAACCTTCATTTTCTCTTAGAATTAAATTTGAGTTTTTGCCCCTCCATTCCCAGACTTTAACATTTAATTAATTTTGTGAGTGCAATATTTTTATTGAGAAGATTTTAATGACCAATAGTGCAAAACAAAGAAGACCAAAATTGTAATGAACCAGAATGATCCTTTAACTGCTGCTGCATGAAAAGTGAAAGAATCAACAAAGCATTCATCCTCTGGGAAACATCAATGTCTCTATCAATCTAACCAACAGTCCATGGGATATTTCACTCAGATGTGGCTCTAGGGATGAAAATCTCAATCTGTCAGTTTAACCTAAATTTAGATAAGTCACAACCATCACTTATCGTCCAATGTAAATTGTATAGGAGCTCTGTAAGACTTTAAACTGCTGCTGTTTATTTCCACCTGTTTTGCTTTTCCCTCACATTCTCATACACTTCCTGTGTCTTTTCTCAGCTGTAAAAGATGTGAATATGTTACCTGGTTGTCCACCTGCACCCGTACATGCTCCAGTGTTAAACAGTTTCAATACATGAAGTGATCAGCACAGAAACCCAGAAGGAACAGTCGTTGATCATTTTGCTGCCTAATGAGGCAAAAACATCTGAAGTTTAATCTCGTCATGTTCAGTATTATCTTTCCTCTGAAGTTTGGCACAATGATCGAGCACTTTGCTGTTTAATTTCCGCTATTTGCAATTCATCATATGATAAAATGACATAAAAAAAAGTTCGATATTTGCTTAATGATTTTAAAACGTTATACAGTGTCAGTGTAACAAAGATATCCCCTTTGAGGTTTTATTGACAAATGACTCATGTTGGGTCGTCCTCTATCTTTCTGTGCTTTGAAAAAAGTTGTTACAACTGAACGAAAGTTGCTAAGTTAAATTCTGTCCCTTGTTAAATGAATGTATATGATGAACTGTTTGCTTCTGAAGCGTACATGCTCTCTCCAGTATCTGGACTGTATGTAAACATTATGGTTGAACTTAATAAAAACAGTTGTCGGTCAAATACTTGAATTTGAGATTGTGTGCTGTAAATCTTTAGGGGGTTTTAAACAGGGCTGTGAGGGACGCCGCCGCTTCGACCTTTAACCTCTGATCTTGTTTATGAGTTGTTGGGTTCCGGTCTGGAGATCAGCCCCCCCCCACCACCCCTCCTGCCCCCCTGTAACCCCACAAAACTCCACCATTTACACACACACGGAACAACAACAGGGCTCTTATCTGATCGAGCCATACACATGGCCCTGGAGAGATAAAGGCAAAACATTTAGCGGGCTGCATGCCTCTCTGAGTGTGTGTGTGTGTGTGTGTGTGTATGTGTGTGTGTGTGTGTGTGTGTGTGTGTGTGTGTGTGTGTGTGTGTGTGTGTGTCGTGGCCTCTCTCCCACTGTGAAGTTAGAGATGTCAGATTGTGTGGACCACAGGGAGCACTTACACAAACACTGATCCAGAGTAGTGAATTTTTAAAGAGGTTAAACATGCTCCTGAGTGGACTGTGACACCTGCTGGCCGCTCGTGTTACTGCAACTAAAACTAACTGAAAACTTTCAACCCTGTGATTGTTCAGCCTTAGGTATTTCAAAGTCTTGTGTCTTTGCAAAGGGCATTGGGCAAAGATGGAAAAAGCCCAAAACATTATCATTCTATCCCTAAGTAAGCTGGATATAGTATTTTAAACCGAACCGAAAGCTGTGTGCATCATCAGTCCTGTGATATCCAGAGCTTTGATTTTCATATGTCCATCTGTTTACTTTGTTTAGTTTTCACTTTTAACAACAAGTCTTAAGATTAAATTGGTCCAAGCGTCCTCTAACTAAGTTATCTAAGTTTCCTAATGTGTCTGAATCAGAAGTATGTTACTACCACGACAGACAGGATTACCACTGTGAAGAGTTTTGTGTGTCTCATGGTGCACAAAAAACCCTATTCAGAATCTGAAGAGCTGCAGTTGTTAAACTTTTTTTTTTTTTGACTGACCCCATTTGTGTGTGTGTGTGTGTATGAGCTTCCAAACAGCTGTTGCGATACAAGAGTGTCACATTTTCTTTGACTCTGTGTTGCCTTCAAATCGCATGAAGCTGATGTTATTTTGACAGGCACAGAAAAGAGCAAATGAAACCTACTGTCACAATAACAGGATGCAAAATCAGCACTTTGTTATCAGTCCATCAGTTATAGTAGATGCTTTGTATGTCTGACTTTATTCTGGCATCATCCAACCATCCAGCAGCTTTGAGTGCTCTCTAGTCAGTTTCTGGATCTGAAGCTATGATCAGCCTGCACCATCTTTATACTGGAGGTGTCATGTTTAAAGATCTGGTGCCAGTTTTAAGTTTCGCAGATCCACCATCAGACCACTAGGGGGAGACAAAGGTGAGTCAATGACAAGTTTTAAGATTGTGAAGTTCAGTGTAGGTCTATAAAATCTTTTCCAATGAAATCTGTTAAAACTTTTAATAAACTAACTAAACTAAACTACACAAGATTTTTCCAGTGGTAGAAAGTAACTAAGTATATTTACTCAAGTACTGTCTTAAAAAAAAAAAGCAAGGTCTGTTTGGGGACTTCTATCATGTTTCAGGTCAGGTTAAAAAACAAACCCACAGTCTTGATCAGTACGTTAAAGTTGCTTTAATTTCTTTTTTTAAAACATTTATTCCAGGCTGCATGATATCATTACCACAGTTTTGACATGTACATCATTAATATCTTAGTTAAACCATCAGAAAATAAAAACAGCCATAGAAAACATTGTTTGTCTGTCACATCTGGGCAGAGGTGGATTTGAATTCCTGCTAATATCACACACGCACACACACTCTTAAATAGAGTGTGGACCCTTTTTCCATTACATCACATCAGATTGGTTTAAATTCCAGAACGAATTGCACAGGAATTCAAGTCCAACTTTAAGTCAGCTGTGCAGACGACACTGGAAGAGTTTTATTAAAACATTGCAAGACAGAGAGTCATTCACCATTAATAAGAGAGGAAAAACGCTGCTCTTGCCTTTATTCTCCTACAAAACAGCTAGCTATTATTTTATCTTTAAAGTTGGATTTTTTTACAAGACAGAGAAAAAATTAAAAAAACATGTTGTGATATGAAGAGTGTTGTAAGAGTTTAAAAACATTATGAAAGGCCATTAATCAGTGACTAGTCCCACAGATCTTAACATCGTTTGCATCGATGGTGCAAAATACACTGTAAAGTACTAGACCATAGGTAGCATTGTTACCATAACATGGACATTTTCTTTCTAGTAAAATCACACATGTAAGATTGTCTCGCTAATACGAGAAGTGGTCATTGATTAATAAGAACATATTAAAATGCTGTACAGGAATGGTGGTTGAAAGGTGTTTGAATGTTAGGGCTCTGCTCACTCGGCTAATTATGAGATTCCAGGTTTTTTTCTACCTACTACATCACCCATGATGCACATGGTTTTCGGTGAGATGTCACAGCTGTGTGGATGGCGTGCTCACTACAGCTCTAGTAGTGAGTGTAAACAGGACAAACATAGGGAAAGATGGACTTTATAAGAAACTGTGGCGCGTGTATTGAATGTCTGTACAGCATGAATGTGTGTGTATCTGTGTGTGTTTTGACGTGTGTGTATGAGGGCATGCGCGGCGTCTGTATAGAAATGACTCTGGCTAGATAGGCTGGCCCTTTGCTTGCTGCCAGTCAGACACACTGATCACTGTACTTGCACACAGTAACACCGAGATAGAGCAATAGCCAATCACGCTGCAGTGATGCCAAACGCACGGGTTCACGAATACAGTTTTTATACACTGTACAGAGTTTCAGAGCAGGAGGGGAAACCACTGGCAGTGACCCAGGCAGTTTTACTTCTCCGTCTCGCAAAGTCACCTTGAAGAGAATTTTGTGCTTGTGGGTAAAAAAAATAAAAATAAAAAAGGAACAAAAGTAAAGACTGCTGGTGGCTATCCAAGGTCAGCAGTTAACAAAATAAAAGCACAGGAAGAAAGAAACAGTATAGAAGAAGAAACAATACTAAAGTTGGTCACAGTATCACATCCCGAATTTCAGCTTATCATAAAACAGAAAAAACACCCACTTTCCTTGATTTTGAACACTTGTATGTAACATTATTTATCAGGGTCATGTTTTTTTTTTCAGGTTTCGGGACACAACTTCCATTCAAGTAATGATGGAAAGCTGTTTTTATTTATTTTTTTACTGCTTTTAATATTCCTGATCACATCCCTGAATGAAAATAAAACAAAATGATAAAATATTAAAACTTTTGCTTTCCCCGTCCCTCCTCAGTCCTGATCGTCTTCTGGAACCTTGACTGGCTTTTATAGCACCTGGCAAGTATGTAGTCGGAATTTTCACTGAGTCTTATTCCATTTCTGTCCATCGTTTTCCTTTTTCAAGTGTCTTTCCCGTTCCCTTCGTATTTACAGTCACAGGGAACACATTCCACATGAGGTTTTTTTCCCTTCTTTGAGACACCTGGAGGCAGTAGAAGAGGACAGAATCAGGCATCCCTCATTATTCAGAGTTTTTTGGCACAGGTTGAGCCTTCTTATGTCCCTCGTCTCACGCTCCAATTCCCAAAATTCAGAACAGTTATTCCGCGACAGGATTCCTGGCTCATGTTCAAAATGCATTAATCGACGCGTGTACTGTAATGTGCACGTAAACAAGTATGTAGAGAGACATGGACACACTTTTCAAGCTCACGATTCAAGTCTTAGTTAGACGACAATGTTAAGCTAAAGAGAATGTGGATGTGTTGGTACTGTTTCTATCTAAACATGGCTTTCTGATTCACTGGCTTATTATTTATACAGATGTGTCCGCCTATTTGTGTGTATGAGAGATACAGCAAAAATTTCCAAGATAAACACGCATCACACCACATTTACCAGTAATGATTCAACAGTCTACTTTTCATGAAATCAGAGTAAAGCACACGTTTACTATTTACAGCTCTGTACAGTGTGTGTGTCTGCGTGTGTGTCTGTGTGTGTGTGTGTGGTCTGAATGTAAAAGGGGTTGAGTGCTGAGAGTGGTGTAGCTGTCTCCACCGGAGGGCAGTGTACGGATCCCGGTGGAGGAGGACAGAATTGAAAAGTAGAAGAAGACTGGAGACGGAGCCAAGGCGCTTTAACTGCTGTGCATTGTGGGTATGTGTCCATTGCTGCGGCGGTGGAACGAGCAGAGGAGTAGAAACTGTGATCTTCCGGGATGGACTTCGGCTTTTTAACTTTCGGGTAATTGAGGCTGAGAAGTCGAGGTTGACCTTCAAAGTGCAGTCCTTTGCTGAGGTGCTTGGTTGATGAGTCCTGGCTTGCTGTGGTGCTTCTGGTGAACCGGTGGGTGTTGGTGAAAATCGGCGGACCTTGACGAAGTGGGGGTCCTGTTGGTGCTTTAAAACGCTCAGCTCTGGTTGAGCTCCGGTGAGCGCCGAGTTGGTCGTTGGCTGTGAGAACTGGATTCAGGCAGTAGTGGGGCGGACTGGTGCGGACCTGGTCTCTAGTGGACTGAGGACTGTGGTCGGGCGGCGGGGTGAGGCCGGCTAGCCGGGTCCAGTTGGTCGTTGGGAACGGAGCGTCGGTTCTGGTCCGGTCGGTTGGTGGCCAGGTACTTAGCTCTCATACTGGAGGTGTACTGAAGAGATGGAAGACAAGGAGGAAGAAAGGAAGGAGGGGGTGTAGAGAGAGAGTGAAGAGCGGTGGGTGAGGGAAATGTGTTGGGAGGGAAGACAACCAGAGGGAGAAATTAAAGTGGGAAACAATTAGAAGATAGAAACAGGGGAAAAAAGACAACAAAGCAAGAAGAGGAAAACATACATGGATTATGATCAAGCCTTACTCACAGTGAAGAATGAAAGTAATGTAGAAACAATCTCACAGTTAAATAATGCACATTAGGTCAGAATATGTGAATGGAGATAGATAGATAGATAGATAGATAGAGAGAGAGATAGATAGAGAGAGAGAGAGAGAGAGAGAGAGAGAGAGAGAGAGAGATGTGTGGGGCCAACAGACACACACAGCAGAAATACTTGGACCAGTCATTTGGACAGCCGGGGGTTTGATTACAACAATCTCTCATTATGTAACAGCTGATTAGCTCTGGATGATGTTATTATAAATTAGCAGATGTGATCCATTTTGTCAGTGGTTCGTTAAAGTTAGTGCTCTAGTTCTGATGTAGTAGGTTAGCCTGGTATGAGTTAGTGGTCTCCTGTGAGCAGCTAGCTAGTTACTGTCGGAGGTTCTCAGGTTTCCACGTCACTGCAGACGCTGATGGCGGCTGAACGCTCTCAGGACGGCAGCCCTCTCCACAGCCCTGCCTAAGAATGATGAATCGTGGCCATTTTGGGTGGCCGCTACAGCTCGACAGTGGAGGTGGGAAACATGTGCTCCTGTGACTGTTCGATGGTGAAGGGTGAGGGGGCACAGAAACAGAGGACACATACACCTCGACAAGAAAATGCACACATAGACACACTGTGGGAACAGGGGGGAGCAGGAACTTTAGAGGTTTGGGCTCGAGTTTGCTCGGGGGCAGAACTGTCAGAAATTTTTCAGCTTCACTGCAAGGAGCAAGGAGTGTATCTGAAAAGGAGGTCAAAGGTTATAATGCTAGATTTGTCTGTTCAGTCTCTGGTATTACAGCCCCAAATGTAGACAGTTGATACTGCATGGAAGATCATCCACAACTACAGGCCCAGCAGCACCTTGTCAAAGCCAGAATAGTCCACCTGTTTGTGGCAAATAGGTAAAGCAAGAGGTGCAAGTCAGACACCTAGAACTGGACTAGTAGAATTATGTCCTTTAGTACTGAAGAAAGAGCTCAGTGCACTACAGTTCTAATTTGTTTAAAAATCCAAGAGGCTCTCAGTGATGTCTGAACTGGTCATCTGTTACAAGTTCTCCTCACATGGCACTGACAGCCACAGAGAAACCAACCAGACTTTTTACATCAGAAGTAGAGGACATGACCCAACAATTACACTTATCAAAAGAGACAAGTCTCTCTTTTGATGCAAGTGCAACTCATCATAAATCAACAACAGACTTCTTTTGAAACTTCCCGGGATCCCAGGCTGCCAAAATGACCTTCATAGAGACGATCCATGATCACGGTCTAGTTTGAGCACAGAGTACACTTGCAGTGGTGTAGGGGTAGGGGACTACCTTCCAATATCCACACTGGCATGTTATTAAAGCACCAGGCATAAGATACGAGTGCATTTATCGGCACCATGCTTCCTTCATTACACTCTGAAGTTATAAATGCCTTCTCTGTGGGTTCTGCGGCTTTGAAGATTTCCCAGCTGCACTGTGGGTATTGGAAGATAGTGGAGGGAGAGTGTGTTCTAGAAAATGTGCACTTACAGAGGGTGGAGGGGACTCCCTGCCAATCAGGGGGGTGTTCTCACACCGAGGGTTCTGAAAGTTTGCGTTCTGGCTCCTGCATTATAGAATAAGAGGTTACTGCATGTGGTCACTCTGCCACTGGTGCTCAGCTGTTGAGCTGTGGTCTGCTCATAATCACGACTACATGACTGTCTGACAAATGGCCTCAGTAATAATTACAAGTCAGGGACATAAGCTTGGTGGTACCACATTGCCAGGGGTTAAACACCTCTGCCACAGTCCAACACAGTTAACATTCTGTCTTAACAATGCATAACAGACAAATATTTAGTCCCACAATGGGACACAGTCCTGGCTCATAGTAGTTTTATCAGTGCCTTGGACATATAGTTTTATAAAGTACACAATATATTCATAATTTGTAGACATAATTTGCACATTTCAACTGTTAAAGGACTGACAAAGAAGAATTTTAAACATAAAATAATTTTTTAACCTTTAAATGTCCCTTACAAGCACAGTTTAATAAGAAACCATAAAAGAGCCATTTCCTTAATCACTGGTGTTTTATCTACATCAGTGCAGCTGATCGCTGGTCACTTAACAGTCAGACAAACCATAGGTAGATATTATAAATGTCTGAAAAAACTGAAGGGACAAGGTCCAATTTACAGTATCAATTGAAGAGATATGTACTTGAGAACACCATCGTTCCCACAAAGAAACTTAAACTAAACTAGTCAAATGTATTTTTATCCAGTTAGCTTTATATAAATAACACACATTAATCATTGTTCAGGACAAATAAGTGGTTTTCTATGTTTTGGTCCATTAACAATAAATGTTTAGTTTACATTACTGCCAAGACATCATCCAAAGAACAGGTCTACTGTAAATGGAACTCATTTCCTAGGATTATGTGAATCTGGTCCTTTGGCAGCTGGTAGTCCTGCAGCTGGCAGCTGACTCTTGAATGTCAGATTCCACAAACACCACAAGGAAAAATATGTGCTCACAACTGTAAAATCATGCAACCATAGCTTAACTTTGACTGAAAAGCAAATATGAGCAACATTCACTGTGAGGAAGTACTGATCTCAGGCATGTGTCAAGTCTCATTCTAAAACCCTATTGTATGAATATAGTCATCAGTGTTGTTAACATACAGGATTTGTTAATGGCCCAAAACATGGAGAACATAGTCCTTTAAAGGTCCAAAAAGTCAAAATGCCATATGACTTTCAGAATAACGGGACAGTCTATTTTCTGACTTCTTGCTGCAGTTACAGTTCTTTACTTAGCAGCAAACACAACACAGTACTTATTAGCTCACAGCTAAAATAGTAGCAAGCAGTGGCAGACTATAGATATATATGCATACTTATTTCTCAGGTTTTTTATTGTATTTAGAGCAAGCAGTCTTGTGGCAAACTGTAGCAAGCAGGGTGAAATTACTCTCTTGTACTATGGCAAGTGCAAACCTGGATTCCCTTTCAACAGGATTTTTGTGGACTGACACAGGCAGGCTGGCTGATACAGCAGGCGGCCATGTTTCTATCAGGATCAAAGGAAAAGCTAGTGAAGGGTTCTAACTCACTGAGTGACAAATATTGCTGACAGTGTGTCACAAAGGACATGCGAGCCATACATAGCAAAAAAAACTAGCTATTCTAACTGATCGGATCACAGGCATTGTGCGTTGCGATGCTGCTAGTCTGGGTCACGAGGGGCAAGCATCAGCTACCTATGGCAGGCAGTGTATTGATCCTGCTAGCCTCTAGCTAGCGGTGGGTGCTAACTCACATGTATTCAGTGACGGGGGCATTGCTGACAGTGTGGGCTGTAGCGGGCAGGCTAGCTTCGCTACCGTAGCTGGAGCCACAGCTGTAGAGACTGGGCATGTGAACGCGGTACAGGTTATCGTGCACACCGCCCCGTGAGGCGCCCGACTCGTCCTCTCCGTCTTCCTCATCCGTCCTTCAATTGGTCAGGGTAGGGGCAGGGCACGAGAGGGCATGATGGATAGGAGGGGAAAAGGTAGAGGGGAGGGAGATCCGAGAGAGACAACAGAGTGTAAACAAGTGGTTGAAGAGGAGGTTAGGAGACGGGAAGGTGTACTTGTACTATGTGGAGTCCCCTGATACAAAAGACTGGGTAAGGCCATGCTTCAGCCCCAAAGCAGCTGAACAAGAAGAAAAGGAACATGGGCAGCATTCATCTACAAAACAGGTCCACTACAAGTACAGTACAAGTCTCTCATATTAGTACACAGCCCAGAGTGGACCTATGAAACAGTTTTTTGTTGCTGTGTGTGGTGACATAATATTAAATTGTATGAAAATAGTAGACTCCTTTATATTCTCAAAGTCGTCTTAATACGTAGAATCATGCAGTCATTTTCTTCATGCAGCCGTCTCTCCTGGTATTTACTGTCCATTTCAAATTGTCCAAACAGAATCAAGTTTCAAAAATCAATTTTCTTCAAAGTACTTCATGCATCACTGAGTGCTCCATGAAACTTAAAGCAAAAACATCAGGAAAAAAGGCGATAATATGGCTGGTTTGGGCAAACCATTTTCAGACATAAAATGGTCAAAAATGTAAAAACGGCCAGCAACGTAACAGAATGAGGCATCAAATAAGATTTGTGCTGATTTGGAAGTTGGATCTCTGGCTACAGAAATGTACTGGCTTCTACAATGTATGGGACAGCCACGAAGTACATGTGCTGTACATTTGCATACGTAGACCCTGTTATTGAGATTGTTTTTTGCATCTTTGTTTGTTGTTTTTGGGAAGTCTATATCAGCTGTCCACATACTATCAAAGTCCCACCAAGCTGGTAATGTTTCAAAGAAGTAAAGAGGGAGGGAGCTGTATGAAGAACATATTAGCAGGGCCCTATGTTAACAGAGACAAAAGGCACAAAGGAAGTTACTGCATTGACTGGACACCAGATGGAGGTGTTTCACTCAGGCAACCAAAAGAGAGCTCAGCTGTGCAGCTCATCAAACAGACTCAGCAGCTACAGCACAGTCAGCCTTAATAAGCAACCAACCCCATGAGCAGTTGTTCTTGCTAAATTCGGGGACATTATAGATTATTGCTTAATACCTGCTGGGACATACAGCATTGCTGGTAATGCACACCCAACAAACAAGCATAAAACACCACTATTATGGCACAGCTGTGTTTCAGAATTCAAATCATTCACCAGCGTGAAACCTGTCACTGCATGTATAGCCCAGAGCTCTTTGCACTGATTTTACCAAAGTATTATTTGATTGTTTGAATGGTTGTTTGAACGGGCCGTTTATCGGACAATAGGGTCGTTTAATTTCCTCAATATCCACCATCATTCGCTGAAGCCCAAAGCATTTCCAAATCAGGACAGGGAGAGAGGAGGAAGGGACGGAACAGAAGGAGGAAGTGGGGCACAGAAAGAAAAAAAAAACAAAGAAAAAAAACCAAAACGTGGTGATACACAATCTAACACAACACTGGTGCTCGGAGTCCACAGCGGAGAAAAGAAAATGAGAGATATGTACAAACATAGAAAGAAACAATCAGCCAGACTGGCAGTGCTAACGGCAAACAATAAAATAAACAAAAACTTGCAGAGAAAAGTGGATGGATGCAAAGACAGGCAGGAAGACATAGGAACCAACAGCTCAGGAGGCAAATACACTTGAAGAATGACATGCATGGGCACAGAGTAGATTCTTAATGGGCCTTTCCACTGTTGATGAATTCAATTAGACAATTATAAGTTAGAACTAGTAACATGTTAGCTGTTAGTGTTCAGATTATCTAAAGAGATAGATGTTGGAATGTAAAGGCTTGTGTGAGTCCTGTGTGTGTGTTTGTGGGAGAGACTGTGATTGTGTGTGTGTTACCTCTTGCCAGGCCAGGTATGTGGCACACTGCACACAATGGAGGAGAACATCAGGGCAGTGACAAAGGAGAAGAGAACCAAGTAGATGAGACCCTCCACCCCGTCATAACAGAGCCCAGTCAATGCCTGAACGTAGTCCTACACGGAGAGAAGCAGGAGATGAGTCAGTCGATAAGACGGTCTTGGATTTGAGCACTTTTCTCCTCGAACACAGCACACAAAGTGACTCACCATGTGTAGGCTGCGACAGTCGACCAAAGCAGTCAGCTGGTGAAGACCAACCTCAGTGGAATTCAGCACAGACTGGATTTGCTCAAGACTCCCCTGCACACACGAAGCAAAGGTTACACATGCATGCTCAAATATAGATATCAACCTTCATGTACATCCACACACACACACACACACCAGATAAACACGTGTGTGCTGGCACTTTTGCAACTGCCATTTTCATCACGCTCGCACTAATGCAAATCCACTCATCCGTGAGAATAAAGACCTACAGATCATTGCACACACAAGCACACGAACCTTGGTGTTGGCATAATCACGTGTTGCTGATCTCAGTAGCTCTGCCACATCATCCTGCATCTCCACCAATGCTTTGTGACTCCCTGACAGCCTCTGCGAAACATACAGAGAGACACAAGAGACACAAAAAAAAACAGACATGCAAACACATCTTTTGGTTATTTGATTGCTTCACAGGTTCAAATCACATGAACCAACCGAAGAGGAATGCATTCTATATATAGCAAAAATCAAAAGAAGGTGGGTGAGGTTACCTGCTGGAAGGGGTTAATTTGTCCAGAGCTGCACCTCAGGTAATACTGCAGGATATCTGGAAATGTACCAATAAACACATCTTAATATATATAGTTCATGAAAGGAAACACTATCGCTGTTCGCATCAAGACTTTCTAAGCCCAGTCTGTACGGAGGCATGTTAGCTGTACTACTCATGCATAATTGTGGCTGTGTGTTTGTGTATGTGGGTGTGTATTACTCATATTGTGAGGACATAAATCTGTTTACACAGTCACATTGTGGAGACTCACCTTCCTTATATGGACAAAATGCAAGTCCACATAACACATAAAATTATTTGGTGAAGATTTGAGTTAAAGTTAGGTAAAGTCTCCAGGAAATGAATATAAGTCTAGTGTCCTCTGAAGTGATGGAAACACGAATGTGTGTGTGTGTGTGTGTTATAGAGGCAACATCTGTGCTCTACAGAGCGGAAACAACTGACAGACAACAGAACTCATTAGATGAGTGAAAAGAGGGAAGTGAGGGAGGGAGAGGAAGAAAGGAAGCAATTGAGAGGTAAAGAGGGATATAAAAGGATGAAGAGAGAGAACAAATCAGATAATGATCCTAAGTGAAAAAGCAAAAATGTGAGCCAAATTTTTTATTTATCTTTTTTTTACATCTGGGACGGGCAGGAGGAAGAGCGAGCGGGGGGTGTGCAGGATTGCTGATGCATTGCAGTCAGCAGCGAGAGAGAGAGAGAGAGAGTAAGAGCTTTTAGATACCAGAGTGTCAGTCAAACACAATCCCCGTGGATACACAGTCATACACACACAAACGCACACACTTGTTTCCTAAAATAGAAGCAATGTGTCAGGGTGAGATTCAACCGTCAGTGTGGAAGTCTATTCAGTCTTTTCAAGATGTTTCTTCTTATTTGTCAAGCCACAGTATCTGCATATGAGCAGTCCGTTGACCAATCATCTCTTATTCCTTCCTTCCTTCCTTCAATTTCCAGCATTATAATTCATACTAATATTAAAACTATAAATAATACTGTGCTGGAGAGTGTAAGTCATCGCCAGTTGTCATAAATCTGAGAAGTTGTGAAATGGGAATGGTGGACCAAATCTTTGCTTTTTTCTTTTGAGATATTAAAAATTTAAAAATGCTCAGTTAAAACAATCAGGGAAGGAAACACTAGTTCTTAGTTGAACTACTCAGAACAAGTGACTTATTTAATCTGCAACGAGTGCTTTCATGTAGACAGATATGTTTTTGCCATTCACAAGCCTAAAAGACTTGGAAGCACAAAAACCTTAAAAGTGGCTGCTGGCACTTTAATGGTCCTGTATTTTCTTGTCTGCATACCTTGGTTGATGACGGCGTTTTCCTTGGTTACCCTTGTGACGTAGGTATCGGGGGAGACGCAGAAGTCGCTGGCTGACTGTAAGAGGGTAAAGCACACATGACACATCAGGCTACAGTAACATCCACGCTGAGCGCACTCGGTCCAGAAGTGGGAAAAAGATTACATCACTGCAGAGCCAGAGAGCTCGCCGATGTTGCCATGGTTACACTTACAGCAGCGACAGCCAGTTCCAGGCCGAGAGACCCCCAACTGATCATCAGAGTCAAAACCCCCAGCAGACACACTCTGAAGCACAAAAAAATACATATCTTAAAAGTCAAGATTCAGCTCACCAACATGGGATTACATTACAATCACATCATTCATATTTATACTGTGCATATATCTATCATTATATTTTTATATATTACATAATTTTATATATATGCATATCAGTCTGTATAGATATTCTTAATATTTAGAACTGTCCTGTGCAATTCCTGCTTGTGTCCTGTGAAATACAACTTCTGTGCAATTATATTTACATACAATATAGCTTGTGTGTATTACAATTATGTGTGCAATTATCCTGTGCAAACATTCATCATGGTCATATGTGCATAAGTGAAAGGTGTATATATTGTAGACAGTCTTTATTTTTATTTTTGCCTTGTTTTAATCTTGATTCATTTTATTTATCAGTTACCCTTTTCCTCACTTTTTGATTCTTGAGCTGCTATTGGAGAATAAAGTTTATCTTATTTTATTACACAGTTTTAACAGACACATATTCAGAGTCTAGAAAGGAACTCATTTGTCCAGCAGAATGTGACGTAACATACCCGATCAGAGTGCCTCTCGAGTTGCGTATCAGTCCAAAGAGCACCAGAAGACAAATGAGTACATCAAACAGCAGCAGGCCAAGGTACCCCAACCACCTGTAAACATTTACCACATGTTGTGATTTACTGGGTGGCAAAGTGTGGACGAGTGGTGGAAACAGATGGACACTGTCACTTGCTAGGACCGACCTGTAGAAATCAAAAGCCTCCGTCTTGCGGGCCAAGTCCTCCAGGGAAATGTCAGTATTGGACCAGAAGGGAACATCCACCATCAGCCTCACCAGCTCGTCCAGCTGTCCCTGCAGCTTTTGGACAATGGACACGTAGTCTGTCTGTTCCTGGAAGGCTGTCTCCAACTGGACCAAGCTCTCCTCCACTGTCTGGTTTAAGGCGAGGGCACTGTCTGACACCTGGACATCCACAGGAAGGAGGAATTATTAACCTGAAAACTGCCATTAGACACATGTCTTTTTCCTTTATTGGACTATGAGTACAGCAGGTAGCTCACCAGTTTCTCCACCCCAGATATGGTGCGGTTGGCATGACGGAGGGAGTATGCCAAACGATTGGCTCCATCGCTCGACTCCCCATTTCCGTAGAATCCTACAGCAATGCCAGCGCTGGGAGGCAGAAAAGAGGAAGCCAAGTGTTAACACAATGACTAATTCAACCATCAGATGGCATCAAATTAATCAATATGGATGAATGAGTTCGATAATAAGTTTTTTTTTCTCATTTTCTCACAGTCAAACACACACACACACACAACAGAACTGCAGCAAAAACAGTTCAGTTATTAGGCGCAGTTCCTCTTTGAACCAGCAACAGGCGGCGCTGAGCTCTATTCTTCGCTTTAGTGTCACCCTCAGGCTTCAGGCAAGCACAGGACTACCAGGAGTGATTCACACACACACACATATACACACACAGTCTGCACAATAATTGGGTCACCAGACCGCACATAATACGATCCCTCTGCAGCTCTGCATCCACATTCACACATGGCACATGCTACAATATCTGAGGTTCTTTGCCCCAACACCATTTCTTCCAAACCCTCGTACCCCTTAACCGAGTTCACACCTTAACTAACCCCTCGCTCACCCACCACCACCACAACCTCCAAAGAAATCTCCTTTGCACTTTCTACTTCATCACATCCAACACTCTTCCCTCTCACCCTCCCCCTTTAAAAGCTCGAGTTGCCCCCTCCTTTTTCTTTGTGTACTGTATGTGTGTGTATGACTGCACTCTTTGTATTGATGATGTCTCTGTCTGCACACTAACACCAGGCAGATTGTAGAAGGAAATTTATGGCCATTGTTAAGGCAATTCATTCTGGCCCATTAGATCTTGAGTAGCCCCGTGTTACAGTGGGTTTACACACACTCACGCCATTGTGTAACTGTGTGTGTGTGTGTGTGTGTGTGCGTGTTTCAGAGCTTTACAGCAGACTTGTGACATAAAACAACAACTACAGAGGGAGAGAGGATTTACAACAGGCGGGGAGACACGTTAATGTGCAGTGCATGTTAATATAAATATCTTCTCTTTCATCTGTCCATTTCCCCACCCATGCCTGCCTCCCACCATCTTACTCCATCCTCCATGTCATCGCAGTTTGAGCAGTAAATCATCCACTCCTGTTTACTCATCCTCTTCTTCTCTCCTACCACCCGCTCTCTCTCTCCCACTCCTTTCTCTCTCCAGTTGCCTTCATCCGTCCTCTTCTCTGTCCCACTCTCTCACTCTTAATACCTGCTGCTCCTATCAGGGGATTTCATGACTTCATTAACCAACAGCTTAGGATATAAGACATAAAAGACAGTAAGGCAAAAGTTCCGGAGTCAAGTAACTGACAGCAAACACTGGCCAGCTTTGCTCTGATAAAAAAAACACACACATACATTAATAAGATATCATGTTCTTTCGAGAAACAGGAGCCCGTTCTAAATGATGCTAACTCGCAGAGATGGAGCGTTGCTTTCGTCTCTGCTTCAGTCCATTTTCGGCTCAAATGGACTGACATCATAACGCTAAAAATCCTTTGCAGTACCTAAATGGGCACAGGCAAATTCACTCAGCCGGAAGTCAGATAGTAAAACGTTGCATTCAGTCTAAATTGGGTCCACGATGAGTTCAAGTCCGAACCAAACTGATTCACCTGAATCCAAAATAAATGCATCCAATTAGTGGTACAGTATAATTTTATACTCTGTCTGAAACATAAGGACAATGACATACACACACTCACCCCCCCCCCCCCCTCTCTCTCTCTCACACACACACACACACACACACACACATATGCACATACACTGACTATTGCACTCAGGACTATTGATATGTGGTTTACATCGTATGCTTGCACTATTCATTCATTCATACTGCAATACTTGCTGCTGGACTGTATTGTCACTTTGTCATGTTCACTAAGTCACTTTGGATCTGCCATTTGCACTCAGTTGTACATACCTCTTCTTATATATATATATATATATATATATATATATATATATATATATATATATATATATATATATATATATATATATATATATATATTCATTAGGCCGTTATCTTATCTCTCAGGTTGCAATATTTACATTTGGCTGCTTCACTGACATAACTATGCTGCATTATCTACCTCATATTCTCATTTGCTGCTGTTTTGTTATTTGATGTTGTCACTTTATCTTCACTAAGCCACTTTAGGTTCCACTTGTACTTTTTTTTATTAGGTCCCACTTTATACTACTTTATACTTTATACTTTATCCCCCTATGGGGGATCAATAAAGAATTGTCTTATCTTATCTTATCTTATCCTACTCAGTTATAACAGCGCGTCCTGAATACACAAACTGCTGTTCCCTGTAAACAAGTGGCAACATCCAGACATGTAATCTGACAACAAACTACAAAATATTAGGGGGGAATACTAATAATTATTTTTAGGGATGTACCAATCTGATCGATATTTGCTCCCAGACTGACTTTAATTAGCATGCCGATGGAGGCTGGATTCAAATTCCCCACGTGCACCGCCAGTAACAACAGGCGTCACCAAATAACTGAAATCTGAAGGATTATAATTTTAACTGGTTTCTTTGTCATTGTAATAATAACATTCAGGGTTAGAGTTGTTAGTAACATTCATTCAGTCACAGTTCTTAGTGCATCTCGGGCCTCATGTCACATGCTTAAAATCAAATCCAAGCAGGCTATTGATTTTAAATTTGGGGGAAAGTGAGCAGTGGTATCAGACGAGTGTTTGGTTTGGCAGAAACTAGTGAGTTCATCAGTAGTGAGAGAGGAAAAGTTAGATGGATATATTCATTATTATTATTTTATTAATCATTCAATCCTTTTTTAGATTATAAAATAAATAGATAGAGACGAATGCAGCCAATCAAATGTTCCCACAGCCCAAGGTGACATCTTAAAATTAAATGTTTGTGGCATCAATCAATTTAAAACTTAAAGATGATCAATTTACCCTTGAGAAATATTTTTCTGAAAAACTGGCTTGATTAAAAATTTAGATTAATAATCCATTAAGCGACGCATCCTTTCGGCACAATATAGCACAAACAACAGTAAACAGCCTAAAACAAGACACAGCTGCTTCTGTCTAAACACTTGCACCTGCACACAAATGGAGGAAGTCCACATGCAGTTGGTGTTGTGCCAAAAATACAATATGATGTCATATTAAATTGTGGACAAAGAATCACATGAGCACGCTCGCACGCACACACACACGCTCAGATATTCAATGAGGAATATTATAGCTAATCATAAAATATTAAAACCTGCAAAAAACACTCTTCAGCACTGAGTCACGCGAACACACACACACACACACACACACGCACACACACAAAGCTCCTCCTGACTGTATAATTCATTTCTCGTCTCTGCATCAAATCTGCTTCTGTCTCCATGGCAACCTTTCTAGGCCAGGGAGAAGGCCGAACAGAGAGAAATAATAAATAACAGAGGGGGAGACAGAGATGAAGAAAAGAGGAAGAGAGGTAGAAAATGTCAGACGAGGGGACGTAGGAAAGTGTTCGGAGAGCAAATGAGCAGGACTGGCTTGTATATTTGTGTGTGCATTTGTGTGCCAAGAGGAGCAGAGTCCACACAGCCTCGGTATCTGTGGTGTACGTGCACTCTACCCCGCTGCTGGGTGAAAGATCTGAGGGTGCACACACAGCCCTCAGAGTCAGATAAACACAAACAGTGGTGTGTAACCACCTGGCTGGCTCCCAGTTACACCACATGGGCTCTCTCGCTTAAACAAGACTGAGTGGACTGAATGTAGGTACATTTACAGTTGTAATGTACAGAACATATGGCTGCTGTGGAGTGAAATCCTGCAGTATATGTTTGACACTATCAAAGGGTTTCTTCTATTTATATTGAACTAAATATATAATGATATCACAGCACAACTGCAGTATGTCAGGCACAATACAGAGCGTGTTTCAATCAAAATGTTGGGTTCTAATTTTTGCAAAATAAAATGTGAATCAGTAAATAAATTACTGCATTTCACTGCTGTTTTCAGTCCAGGATGGCCTTTCTGTTTTCCTTTTCAAGAATGAATTTGTCAGTCATTCTCCACCTTTAGGATGCAGCCATTGTATCGGCCGCTGTGGCGACAGAGACAGGGGTGACAGAACAATGGCTCCTGGACTCAGTGAAATGAACGCTTTGTCTGCAGCACAAGAAGCAGTAGCAGGTCCAATGACATGAAGGCTGTTTCAATTATCTTTACGGCATCTTCTCTTTTTCAATATACAAACTTTAAACCTCAGTCAATCGTAAAAAGGTTTTTACCCAGTCTTTTATGTGCTAGTTGAAAATGTGCATAAAATTAGATGGAAGGAAAATAAACATTATTTAAAGGACATTTAAAGTACAGTGAATACACATTAGGCTGCTATGGGGAACAATTTCGTCTTGTGCAGTTTAAGTGGTAGTGTGTATTCAGCTGTACAGCAACAGGCTGTATTGTTCAGAGCCAGAAAAACAGCGTCTGGGCTGCAGGGCAATTCCTTTAATTGGGGAGGATGATTAAATAAATCAACCTTTACTCACTCAAGAGTTCTTAATAAAGCAAATCTTTTTCCCTGCAGCCACCGGGGAGAATGGGTTTAAATACCTTCAAATAGGCACGACTTTATCAGAAGTGTGCGGAGGTGTTACTTTTTTATGGATAACCTCTCACCTGCAGACGAGCGTGGCGATGATGACGCACCAGGCGGTGCAGCAGCAGTCAGCGCTGGGCTGCTGGGAGTGCGAATGGGAGTGCGAGGAATCGTCACTCTTGCGTCGCCGGCAGCAAAGCCAGAATGAGTAGAAGAGGAGGAAGAGGAGGTCCAGGCCCAGACACAGCAACGCCACGGCGCCAAGCAGCAAAATGGACTGGTGAGGAGAGGGATTGAGAAAAAAATATTTAGTGGACAGAAGATATGATTTCGTAACAAAGTTGATGTTGTACTCTTTCTGTCAAACTTTGAGCTTGATTCATTCAGTGCACAAATCTATATCTTGTTTGAGAGTGTTCCTTATCATGGGGAAGGGGACAATTTAGGAAGTGGGTTAAATACACAGGAAGCAAAGTAGCTGATATGAGCAGAAACCAGATACATAGACGGACAACAGGATTTCGTTTTTCCTGTGTAGACAGACGCACACAGATAGGCGAATTGTGATCCTTTCTCCAGCCATTTGAGACCAGAAAAAAAGTGGCTGTTAAATGGGCGTTTGATGGATACCATGAAAAACACATTTGCACACCATCAAAAACGCACACCTCCATGGAGTAAGCGGAAGCGATGCTGGTGGGGAGCTGTGTGCACCAGAGACCCACCACACAGATCACACACCCTCTAAAAGCTTTGAAGTGTAAAAGAAGGAAGGGGTGGTGGGGGCAGACAGAAGGAGGAGCAGGGGGGGTACATGTGGAAAAAAAAAGAGACAGGCTGGAGAGACAGAGAAGGAAGAAGATGTGAAAGAAGATGACTGAAGTGAACACTGAAAATGGAGAAATGGTTAAAGACAGAGAAGAGGCCTGTTACAGCAATTTGCCTGGAACTGATCTTTTTTTATCACACACACTGCAATGTTAGTTTTTCTTTCCCCTCCAGGGCTGTCTGGAAAAGTCATTGTACTGCAGGACCATGGAGACACAAAGGCACGTTTCTGGAAAACCAAAATCTCCACCTGCTAGACTACTTACAATAGACAAAGGAATTCTGTCGCAGCTCTGCTCGGTCAGAAACAGCAACAGCGTGATTCTGGGGACTCCTCCACGGATGATAACAAAATCTGACTCCACCTCTACGATCCTCACAGGCTTCCTGGCTTCCCATGCTTCAAAACTGCTCGTTTCTGTGCTGACCTCAATTTTTCCTCACTGCCAGCCAGCAATTCCCTCATCCTGCAGCAATTTATGCACCTCTACTGTAAATATGCATGTGTATTGTAGGGTATACGTGCCAAAACTGATAACATATTAAAAATGCATTAAATATGATGTTTTCTGTTTTGGCAAATTTCAAAATATATCAGGGATGCGATCTTGGCAATGTAAAGATATTCTGGTTCCCAACATGGAGGTTGGGGTCACAAGATAAATCTGAGGGGTTGCAAGATGATTAACAGGACAGGAAAGCAGAAAAAATATTGTTGGCACACAAAATCCTTTCGTTTTTTTCCTGATATTCATCTAATCGTTTCAGTTTTCTCCTTGTGAGTTCATGGATAATTTAACATCTTCAGGCTCTGAGAAATTATTATTATTATTATTGTCATTATTACTCTAAACAAGGAAAAAACAGAGCCGAACACACACACAATCAGTAGACATATACAACCATTCATGAAGTATTGGTAAGGTCACACACCAAAAAGGTTGGGATTCCCTGCTGTAGGGTAAACAACACAAAATACATCCATGCTAGTGGATGTGCACAGCCTTAAATGCTCACTTTAACATGTTAACATGATGGTGTTTAGCAGGCATAATGTGTACTACTTTCAACATTGTAGTTTAGCGTACAGCAAAGTACAGCTGATGTATTTGGTCATTAACCATTTTTAGGCCATGAGCAGGTCGTCTAACGTTGACCTGATGACGATGAAAAAATGAAAAGGGATCACCAAAGTTATTGCAATTTATCCACGAGAGACCATGAATGTTTGTACAAAATTTCCTGGCAATCCGTCTCATAGCTGTTGAGATACGACAGACTGAAGTGGTGGGCCGACCCCCAGCTGACCCACGCCATCCCCAGAGCTCTGCTGCCATAAAACATAAACACTGATTTATCCAAGAATTTGGGATTGTTAATGCAAAATGTGATCTGTTGCTCTGTTGCTCGTCTGAAAGAAGTCTTCTTATCCCAGTGGCCTGATTTGGTATACTGCCACAGAAATAAGTGTTCAGACCAACCAGTCACACTAGAGCCAGCTGAGATTCTGTCACCAGCTCGTCTTTGATGGCACAAATCTCTTTTCACATTGAAAAACAATCCAGCCTAATAAGGTCAGCATTTCCATGTAAAATGTGGTGGCAGATGTGTTACCAGGCCAGCAAAGGCCACTGTATCAAATCTTGCCAGGCCAGTGGGTCACTCGAACACTACAGCAGATAGGATACATAATGAAATATAATAAGATGTGACCTGCAGTGGAGTAATGTGATGTCTGAAGGGAGAGGAGAGAGCTAATTTTTTGAACAGCAGTTCAAACCACAAGTCTCTCTCCCTGCTGAGGCATCAATGTACTTCTATTGTATGAGGTCTCTAAGCCTCCAGCTAGGAGACGTCAATTACAACCATTACAATTAACGTAGAGCATTGACACTAAAGTGACTGTGGCTCTATCGCAGCACACCCTGAGTTACAGCTCGGACAATAATCATAAAGGAATCGCACATTATTATTTTCTAAGGGGCAGCAGTAGGTAATGCAGGGCTGAGTGAGAAAAATCAGGCCCTTTTTCCCAGACTGCTTTTCTCCAACAGGTTAAAGAAGCTGAGTAGAGGATGGGACAAGAGGATCCTGATGGGGGAGGAGGGGGGGGAGATAAGCTCTGTAGATTCCTGGTCTCTGATATTATCCTGTATTATCATCTGCAGGCTTAGTAGCTTGAGACACTGTGCGAACTGCGCTCCACTAATGCATTGTTTGATCTCTTGTGCCTTTAAAATTAACGTTAGGGCTTAAAGCATACAGAGTGAGATGCATTAAGCTTTGCAGAAACAGAATGAAATCTCGGGATAAACCTCTATGATGATGGATGTTTTCATGCCATCAATCCATCATAACTCAAGCTACAAGGAGGACAATGTGATGACGCACATACAGTGATACAGAAGGAAGTGATATGATGGAGAAAGTGTATTATTTGTATTATGAATTGAACTGAAACAATAAGTCGATCAAGAAGAGCAAGAATGGAAAACTAACCAGCAACTATCCTGATAATCAATTAGTTTCATCGATCAAGCATTTTTTGATCATATGATATTAAACTTAATATCTTTGGGTTTTGTAATCTTGGATAAACATTGGGCAGTTCATGGTAAAAAATAATGCATCATTGAAAACAATGGGCATATTCATCAATAATAACTTTTAGTTGCAGCCTTGTAAAACCATTAATCTTTTTCATTATTCCAGTAAATCAAGTAAATGCCCATCACAATTTTAAAAACACTGCGGGCGATGTCTACAAATTGCTTGTTTTCTATTAGACTACCACCACAAACCCCAAAGTCAAGTTGTTGGGATAAATCAAAGACAAGCTGAGAAGCTGGAACCACTAAATATCTGGCATGTGATTTTAGACACTACATATTTTATCAGTCAACTAATGCTGCATAAAAAGCAACAACAACTGATGCAGGACTGTTGAAATCTGGGGTTCATGTTAAACTCATAATCTGACTGAGGAGCAGGTCTCTGCAGCCGCTTCACTCTCCTCCCTCTGAGTATGATGGCTGCTAGATTAACGGTTGGGCTGACAAACCATCAGAGCAGATTAAGCGTGGATCAATTAGCTACTAATAAGCATGGTGAGCTTGGTTGTGCATGTGTGTGTGTCTACTTAGATGTAAGTGTGTGTGTGTGTGTGTGTGTGTGCACATCTAGGCTACTGGAGATTGGCTCGCAGGCTGGAGGAGGGCTAAATGTTAAACACCCAGGCACAGTGATCTACTTTCAATCTGTGCATTTGAGTGTGTGTACGTGCACGCCTGCCAATGTGTGTGTGCATGTGTGTGTGTGTGTGTGTGTGTGTGTGTTTGAGCTGACAGGATCAATCACTTCCAGTTCACTGAGTTGTCCTTGCACTCTCCCTGCCTGTGTGTTACTCTGTAGTGTGGCCTTGCCTACTATCCTCTCAACTTCTTTCCTGAGGCGCCGGCTGACCTCCAGCTCATTCCGCTAGCATTCACCTGTACTACCGGGTCAAAGAGCAACCAAGACACTCACGGCAAAATCCTCATTCAGACAACAGTCTTTGCGTTTTAAGCTTTGAAAAACAAGATTTAAGAGTGGCACTTTTTGTCTTTGTGATCCTTTTTCAGAATGCTATGAGATAATGTCTTCCACTGTAACACACTATTCAAAATACCAATTACTGTCTTACTTTCCACAGCTGGGAATATATGTGTGTGTTATTACAGGTCACATGATTCCTCTGTAATGTTCTGCAGCTGTTAAACTGTGGCTGGTAGCTGACTCTGCGATTCTACCGTAATACAAACACACGAACACACGCACACACATACACACAAACAGACACGCAAGCTATTCCAATGTCTTGCAGAACCTCAGGATAAGAGCTCCTATTTCAGCTCGGTACAGTTGTGCAGAAAGCCACAGAGTCAGCATCCCCAATAAAGTCAAAGTCATCAGAGACCAACTGCTCTTGTGAATGAATGCTGAACAGTTTTTTTATTTTGTTTGTTTAAAAAAAATGTGCATAGCAGAGAACAAGAACATGAGTGAGTGAGTGAGTGAGTGAGTGAGAGACATTGTGTGAGAAGAAAGTTTTTGAGGAGCTTCAGAGCTCGAGAGCTGAATACAAATGAACCTGTGCCAAATCACATCAGAAAGAAAAACACTACACAGAAGAATCTCTCTCTATTGTGTGGGAGTGTGTGTGTGTGTGTGTGTGTGTGTTGTGGTGACGGACTCAGTGCACTAAAGGACACTGTGTAGGACCTTGTTTGTGTGTGTGTGTGTTTGTGCGTTTCTCAGCTGGATGAGTGGATGCATGAAAGCCTTTGAGACAGATATACTGAGCCAATCTAAAGACGGGCTTCAGTGAAAGAGTGAAAGAAAGAAAGAGAGCATTCTTTCACAACAGTCTACAGCCCTCCCCTTCCCACTTTCTCCCCCCTCTCTTCCCTCCCTCCTCACTCCCTCCCTCCCTCCTCCAATCCAATTCAACCTCCTTCTTCTTGTTCTTCTCACCCTCCATCCCTCCCTCTCCCTCCCCTCGTCTAGCCAGAATTAATGATTTCACCCTGAATAGAACCCCTATATTCACCCCCTCACACACACACACACACACACACAATAACACACACAACCCCTGAGGGAGATCTGTGACCTCACCTCAACAAACACTAAGTGCTAACAGTGCTAAATACGCACTGACACAGAAAGTGCATATGCTGCCTGTGACATGTACAGTACACGTAGAGCATAACATGCACAAACCACTGTGCATATAAATAACGTACAAACAAACATATGATCATGGTGCAGAATGCTCAGTGACATAGAAACGGCTCCGTCTGCTAAAATATGTCAGGATGTAATTAGTCTAAAAAGGGGGTCCTTAAAATTCCAATGGTCACACACATTGACACACACACACACAAAGGCCCTTAGTTAAACACTGAATAGCTCGCAGGAAGTGGCTATTTGGCAATTTAGAAGCACCTCCCATGGCTCATCGAGCCTTCTCTCTCTCCTCTCGCCTCCAATCAGTCTCTTTTTATCTTTCTCACTCCTCCTCCTCCTCCTCTCTCCCTGCTTCTCTCTCCGGTTCCCATCTCCCTCCCTTGTTCATGGCCGTGGGTGCCTTCCCACGCTCAGCTCTTGAACTTGCACGCCCTGCCTCCTCTCCCCCGAACATGTCAGCAAACTGCATTGAGGGGTGACTGCAGCGCATGAAATGTGGGATTCTAAACGATGTGTCTTGGTCTTTTTGTGGGATCCCAAGGCTGTGTTTTCTGGTGCAGAGACCTGAAAGTCACCTTGTTTGAGGATTCAAATGAAATGCAGCAAAACTGGGCCAAAGCCCCTCTTTGAGATCGAGCTGCTCTCTAAGGCGATGCTGTCGACTCAGACGGTGTTTTATCATAGAACGAATACAATTAGTTTTATGCATTTAAACAAACAATCAATAATTCTGATTGTTTTTCCGGCCTGATTATTTTTTCAATTAACCAAATAATCATTAATCCAACAGGATATCAGAAAATGGTGAAAAATGTCCTTCATACATCAAAGCCCAAGATGGTGTCCTCACATTGCTTGTATTGTCCATTCAACAATCCAGAGGCTATAGTTAATAATTTTACAATGATGTACAAACAGAAAATCTTAACAATTAAGAAACTGGATCCAAGAAATATAATAGGAATAAACCACTGTTCTCTTTTTGTCTCGTGACCTTTGGAGAGCCAGGGAATCAATACCTACTACCCCACATCACATATTTCTTATGTCTAGGAGCTGCAGCGGTTTATCCATAGAGCGATGTTCCCTTCTGAGATTGTCTCATTTTAGTTGTTTTCAGAGTCCTAAGACGTAAGACTCCTCTGTGTCTTTTTCTTTCTTATCTTGCTATTAATCTTGCAACTCCTCGAATTTATACTGCAGCCATTATGGGTCCTGACCTCAAGGTTGGGAACCACCTGACTAATCGACGGATAGTTTCTGCACCATGTTTATCCATAACAATGATGGAGAAGGAGGGGGTCAGCGTCTTGATTCAAGGACATTACTCTTTCACACATACACACACACACACACACACACACACACATACACACGGAGCATTCATCGATGCAGGGAGGGAATCCACAACTCTGTGGTTGCAGGACAGCCTCAGTCACCACTTGGCCACTCTGCTGTGAAATTACAGTGTGGGCAGGTGGCAGGAGGTGGGATGATAAGGTGATGCTGCATGATGAAGAGGATGATGAATTCTGAGTGGGAGGTAATTATTCTCCCGTACTTGTCTTACCTTCTGGTACTCGGAGTCCTCCGGTCTGAAGTCACTGCTCACAACCTGGAATTCCATGTTGAAATGGGGCAACCGGTGAAGCAGATTCACCCACCAAGGCGGAGAGTAGTTCACTACGGCCGCCATCCTGATCCAGCTACCTGCCGGCTGTCACTTCACTCTCTAACCCGATTCCTCACACAGACGCTGTGGAGACATTTACGACGGCTGTGGGTTAACATGGCACAGAAGCTAGAATCAATGTCATTTCACCAATCACAATAAGCAAAATGGAAGGTTCAACACGCACAGTCCTTGCTGCTAGTACTGGGGTAATCACAGATGACTGACATGATTATAAGGCCAATGCAATGAGTTATTAATGATTAGTCACCAACAGGAGTGAGACAAGCATGCCAATCAAAATACCAATGCATGCTCTTGCTATTTGTTGTTGTTACAGACTGTTTTATAAATAATATGTCACACAATAATTAGCTTTTTTTTTTAAATTTGCATTGATTGAAAAGATTCCTTCTTCACTAGCAGCTCTTTTTTGCATCTTTATCAGTGAATGACACACCTGTTTATGCAGCATGTTGTGTGTGTGTGTGTGTGTGTAAAAAAAAACACTGCAATATGACACATTAGTTCATTTCAGGTCTCTTTTAAAAATCCTGTTAAACTAGAAGTCAGCCATTATGAATTGCATAATATGATCATTTTGACATTCAGGGGCTGTTTTCCTCTGCAGTTAATGGCCTTGTAATGAGCAGTGTAATGTGTCTGTATCATGATAACTGCAGGCAACATATTACTGTCATAAATCAGCTCATGAGTCAAATGATAAAAGCAGCTTTGATTCCTTCAATGTAATATTAAGCAAATAACAAACGTGCACTTGAACAAACTGTATGTGAATCACAGCAGGACAATAGATGGCTTCACCCCATTTACGCCCATACGACAAAAAAACACACAGGATATAACGTGTTGTTGGAGGATGAAAATGGCCGTTAAATCATAGCCAACACACACACATGACAACTTAATCAATTCACTAGAACAACGCATGTAGGTCAAACCGTTCTCGTGCGTTCGAGCTTCATTTGTTCTTGTAAATAAATTGTTAGCAAGTTAGCGGATTAGCTCGCATTAGCCCGCTTTGTCAAACTACCGCAGTCTGACTGAGTCGTCAAGGCAACGAGGAGGAGAACAGGCAGGAATCCGCTCCAGGGCTTCACGTCTGCGGACAGAGCTACTGTGTGTGTGTGTGTGTGTGTGTGTGAGAAGGGGGGGGCAACCTACCTGAAGCCGAAGATGTCTCGTTTTATCGCGGTGTTGTTGGGAGTCCAGGCCGGCGTGTATTTCACCTATTGTCTTCCCGGGTCCGGTGGGGGGTTTGAACGCCGCACGGCCGGGCGCTGCTGCATCGACGCGGCCAGCTGCAACGAGCGAGTCCGCTGCGGCGACAACCGCATCGAAAAGAGCGGAACAGCGGTCACATTTCACCGAGGGACGCCTCGTTAGGACCAGCTCTCCAAAGGCGGATTAGGGGTTAAACTCGTTGACCCGCAACCCCTTAATTTTCCTCACGGTTTGACGGTGGTTTTGTCCCCCCCGGGTTGGAGCTCCTCGATGGCCGTCGGTTCGGTTCCCTCCCCGGCTGGATGTTCGTGTTGAAGCGCGGAGCTAACGCGGTGTTAAAGAGCCGCTGGAGGACGGAGCTTTGCGGCAGATCCAGACCTGCAAACCGCGTCTGTGATGGAAGGGGGAGAGAGAGAGACAAGAGAGAGAGAGAGCAAATGCGCAAAGAGGACGCCCCCTATCGGTGAAGTGGTGGTAGTGCACGTGACAGGGGGGAGCTTTTATTTCAAGCTGCGGTGCAAAAAAAACTGGTGGAATATTATATATATTATACTCAAGTAAAAGTAGCGTTACTTTGAATACATTTTACTCAAGTACAAATAAGATATACATTATAGTAAGCGTTAAAATGTAATCAGTGTTACTGCATTACTTTTCTTAACGAGGATCTGCTCTTTACGGATTATTATTAATACACAATCACATCCTCAGTAGAATTAACCAGAAAAGAGGTAAAACTCAAAATTAACTGATAATAAATAAAAACTCAAAAACGCAAAATCAGGTTAGATGTGCAAAATGTACTTTAATAACACAAAACAGAAGAACTTGATTTATATATAATAAAACAGCCATTTCAGTCAGTTTGAGAGATTTTCATAGAAGCACTGATACTAACAGAAATATAAGAAATACAGTCAAACAGTATGAATGGACACTTTATTTTAAGATAGTGACATTTCATTTTCACAGAAATGATTTTACATTCAATCACAGAGATGTATGTAGCTTTTGCAAAAGTGTACAAGCTGCAGCTCAATGGTCTCTCCTGTTTATATTGATCCTCAGGTGTGTTTTTTTTTTTCAAGTCTGTGATTTGAGTCAAATTTTTCCCACAACTGCTGCAATTATGAGGCTCCACACTTGTGTGAGTTCTTCTGTGTTTTGAACACAATCCACAAGGAACTGAATTGTTTCCCACATAGTTTGCAAATACAAGGCTACTTGCCTCATATGCTTTGCCAAATGAGACACATCAAAGTGTCTTTTCCCACAGGTCTTGCAAAGGTGTGGATTCTCACCAGAGTGAGCGTGTCTCATGTGGACACTTTCAAAGCAGCATTAAGTCTGAAAACTGGCCCAGTTTTGGCAAGAAAACAGCTTTTCACCTACATCGATTCTTGTGTGCCTTTCAAGCCTTGCATCTGAGAGAATCTGTTCCCACATACAGGTACAGTGCAAAGGTACAACCTCTCACCTGTATGGATTCTTATATGACTGCGCAATTCTGATGTCTGAGAGAACGTTTTCCCACAGGTGTTGCATGAATACAATGTCTCACCTTTATGCATTTGTATATTTATAAATGAGTCTTCAGTGTTGATGTGATGTTGTGCAATGAATCCATGCGGCTAACTCTTTGTGTCAGCGCTGTAGCAAGTTATCTCAATATCATTTGTGCCTTGAAAACAAAGTGTGCCAGTGAAGAACATATCCAAATGTTTGCAGTTTGCACAGCACACAATCACACAGCCAAATATACTTTACACAAGAGTATCAGTGTGAAATTGTGCTTTATTGATAAAGTTGTTTGATAAATAAAACAAACACTTTTCTTTTACCCAGTCGCTCCAGTTATATTAGCTCAGGGGTTGATGAGATAACATCTGTTGAACATGATGCTTACTGCTAATTATTTCTCAAAATTTCCTTGAGCTTCTCAGGTACATAGAAGTAGAAGAATTACTTAAATGTTGTAATACTTTTTTGAATCTGGCAAAGTGCTGCTCACGTCTGCAGCTTGACCCTTTCCAGCTGATTTCTCACAGTCCTGAAGGTTCATGTCTACTGGATGATCTTTACATTGCTGTGTTTGGCTCAGAGATGTATACCAGTGAGTGAATTGATCAAGAGCTTCAGTCTTTATTGACAGTGGAGACACCTTGACTTAAGGCAGCAGCGTTGCATGTTGACCTACACACATGTAGTTTATCACTATAACCAGAGGGATATTCACACAAAATGACGAGTTGCTTGAGATGATTTGCTTATAGCCTTGAGATGAATCTGGTAATTTTATCTTGTCACCTTTTACTGTAAGTCTGCTGTGTCTGAAATAAATACATGAAATGAGAATGACAGCAACTCCTTTTTTCAGTGTACATCTTCAACAATGTGTGTTTGTTTTCCACCTCTGAAACCCAATTATATCATATTGTTCCAGTCACAAAATACATGAAAATAAACATGAAGTTTAAAGAAGTGCTGCGAGACTCCAGGATGATAACATAAGTGACCCAACATCAGAAAAGACATTTTCTCTGCACACTGGAGTTCACAATTCACTCCATAAGTGAAGTAGAAAAATGTAACTTTCATTTAACAGGTCAAATTGGAGGAACTATTCTCTCAGTGTGCAACAAAGATGAATGTTTCAAATAAATACTGTTCCTAACTTGAAAATGAGTAATGCAGCCACATGAAGGAAAAGAACTTGGTGGCATTGTTTTCTCAGACATGAGATTTGGAGAAAAAAAAGTGCTGTATTCATGTGGATCCTATCAGAAGACTACTTGTCCGTGTGCAATCTCATATGCCTCGACAGTTCATACAATCCACAGAATCTCTTCCCGCAGGTGTTGCATTTATGTGGCCTCTCACCGGTGTGAGTCCTCATGTGGCATTTCAAGTGGCCGCTGGCTCTGAAGTCCTTCCCACAGGTGTTGCAAGTGAACGGCATCTCACCCGTGTGCGTTCTCATGTGGATTATCAAGCCACCACTGAATCTGAAGTCTCTTCCACATGTTTTGCAAGAATACGGCTTCTCTCCTGTGTGGATTCGTGTATGAGCGTTCAGTGCTGATGTCCGATTGAATCTCTTCCCACAGCTGTTACACGGATACGGCTTCTCGCCTGTGTGAATTTGTATATGAGTCTTCAATGTTGATTTCTGACCGAACCTTTTCCCACAGGTGCTGCATGAATATGGCTTCTCACCCGAGTGGACACTCATGTGTCTATATAAAAAGGACTTATATTTAAAAGTGCACCCACATATTTCACAAGTTAAGGACTTATTATTTGTGTGAGTATGACTGTGAATCTCTGAATAATTAGGGTTGTAGACATTGTTACTGTGACTTTTGCTTTTGTGATGGCTCCTCTTTTGTTCTGCCTCTGTATTTCTCGATGATTCTGAGTCTCCATTGTTGCCTCCTGTCTGATCTCGGCTCTCAGCTACATGAGCATTGTGAGAGAGGAGCTGGTGATCACTGTTTGATTCTGATGCCACAGAGCTTTCATCTGAAATATAGCTCAGAGGCTTTTGAGTTTCATCAATACTTAGGTTCAGTGTCTCATCTTCACTGTGGTCACTTTCCTCATAAGCAGTAATCAACCTCTCAGACAAGTAAGGGTGACCTCCTGTCTGGTCTTGACCTTCATCGCCATGAGAGTTGTAAGACAGGAGCTGGTGGTCACTGTCCTCACAAGTAGAAGTCAACGTAAAGATTTCAATCTCCTGCTTCAGCACAAGCTCTCCCTCCTGACTGGTGAACACTTCCTCCTGTTCCTCTTTAATCTGTGGAGGCTCTGGGTCCTCTTGGTCCAGACCGGAGTTCCTCTCCTGGTTCCAGAGCTGCCGGTCAGTGAGAACCTCTTCCTCTGTACAGACATGTCGCTGTGGGAGCTCTGGAGGAACAAAGAAAACAAGGAACAGCAAAGCAAACATTGATGAAAGACTGAAAATAATAACCCTGATGATGTCATGGCTCAAATTGCTGTGTTTGACCAATGTCCACAGTTTGGATACAGACCATTAATACCAAAGGCTTAAAATAATGAGGCAGCGGAAAAGTGGGGGTCATAGTCTGATCGCAACCAAGACATTATAAATCAAATGCTGTTCTATTTAAAAACAGACATGAACTTGCTTTTGTAAATAGCAATAAAATGATCAATGTTTGCTGGGAGGACACTGGCTCTGATGGTAAATGACAAACTGCAGTGTCACTATATATTTAAAGTGTTAGGATTACATACAAATGGAGGTTTTTACATACCGATCCTGTTTAACTTTAACTCAGGTTTCCAAACGACATCCAGCAGTTTGCGCTGACGATCAATCTCTTCCTCGTACTCGACTATAGTTTCATTAAAAACTCTGAATATTTCTTCGGCAGTAGCTTTTAGTCGCTCGTTGACAAACTCCCTCAAATACTCAAATGAAGACATTGTTGCTTAATTACACCTCTTTTTGGTTTTACTGTCACATCAACCTCTCTGAGTTCACACATTGAAGCTGTGCAGGTGACGCGACAGGCGCTTCCTGTTTACTTCCGCTACTTGTTACACCGTTAAAGGTCCGACAGTGAAACGTGCGTTTTGTTTTGTTCCGCTTATGTACTTTTCATAGATAGATAGATAGATAGATAGATGCCAAACAGGTAACTTATGGGAAGTAACTTGTATCTATAGTTAACAATAAATGTGGAGGAGTAAAAAGTAAGTAGTTTGAAAATGAATTCAATAAATGAATTATGATAATACTCAAGTACCTCAAAACTGTATCTAAAACTGTATATACATAGAGACTTTCTACCTTTGCTTTCAGTCAGAGCAACATCAGACACAAGAGGTTTCATATAAAAACAGCATTTTATTGAATGTTTAAGAAATTAAGTTACACGCAGCTTGTGAGGAAACCGTCACTCATCCTTTCTCTCTGTTGACTTCCCTGTAGGTTATCATTTGTCTGTTTCAGAGCACAATCATTATTGGCATTAGACATCCTCCCCGTGTGTCCTCCACTGTACTGACTGTGTGTTTAGTATTGCAGCAGACTGATCTATAATTTATTCACAGTTTGACTCAATAGTGCATCAGTTGAGAATCATCCCTCGATCATACCTTAAAATCAGCCATAATTCATTAAACATACATGTTAGATTTAGTGTGAGGATGTTTATGTGTTACAAATCAGGCCTGTCAAAATATGATTCTCTGATTATTTCATGCCTTTGAGAGGATTTTACAGCAATGTGGTTCACTTGGGCCAGTCAGGTTGAGAGAAATAAATACATTTACTACTGGAATCTAACTGTGAATATCCATGCAGTAGGCACTTTGGCAAACAGAACAATAATTGACAAAACACATGACTAATTGAAAAAGAGCTATTTGGCTGAAACGATACACCACAAAAATAACAGCTCAGAATGAAAGTGGATGTCCATCTCATGTTATGTGAGTGCTTTCTCCTACACTGAAAGAGAATATCTTATAGCCTCATGTCAAAACTGGGGTGCATCAACGTATTGTGTTTTGACAGTGTCCTAAATAAGACCACAATCAAATTGAGGTGATTATGTGCCTCTTAACTTCATGTTATAAAAAGACCCTGCACCCAACTTCCCAGATTACTCTGGTTATTACTATAGAAACAAAATGCGTTTACACAGCGAAAATCAGCAGACAGCAAATATTGTGATAATATTTTATCCTGACAAATACTGGAATATCCCAGTTATCGCTTGCAGGTTCAGTAAGAAACCAAACCATAATGATTTGATACATATGACTGTGCAAGTCTCTGACAATCAGGCTCTGAGTAGACACACACACACACACAGACACACACACACACACACACAGTCACACACAGTCACACACACACAACCCAGACTGTCTATAACATTAAGACTTCTCTTCTTCTCAGGGGACGTGACGGAGACACGATGATGTCATCAGAGTCATCAGAATCAACTGCGGTGGCTCCACCAGACTCAGCTGTGCAACGAAGCTCTGTTTGGTCTGCAGGAGATTAACAGGTATAATTGTGCATTGACATCATTATATTAATTCCATTTAACCCCAAGAATTCAAAAAAAAGATAAGATTAATGTTGAAAAATCTAATTAAGTTTAATTATATATTATTACAATAGGTCCGACAGTCTGAGACTGTTTCTAGGTCAGCAATCAAAATTAAGCAAATTTGTGACAATGAGCAACTTAACTCCTTTGAACAAAAGGTAAAATTTCCTTGAGATGTATTCCTTCCATTTAACTGTGCATTCAGATGGCACTCAAGACACTTTTGGGCTTCACTGTCTACACTGTACATATTAACTGTACATATACACAACTGTGGCTGACCCAAAGATCTTGGTTGCTTTTAACAGTTAAGACACAAAAAGGACTTGTCAGCTCTGTCTAACCTGTTGTGGTTGTCATCCTGGAGGAGGGTGTGCTAGAGACAAGCCAAGGGTCTTCTTCCTCACCCTGCTTTTCATCCTCTTTATGGAGGGATGTGGCACCTTGGAAACAAAACAACACATAAAGTAACCAACCATTCATGGCACAATTCAGACACATCCTTTCAAACATGTGAAAGGATGATGCAGCTATGGTACTTTCAACAGGATGCATTTGAATATATGGATCTTGCCATGCTTGAATTAAATGTTTCTTTAATTGCATTCCACATACATTAACACTGTACCAAGCCATGGGATCAGGAACACAGGCTAAAACTGGTCCTGTGCACATCAAATGCAGGGGCAGTCTCTTAAGCATGCAGGGGGAAAAAAAACGCTGACATGGCTGCTCTGCTCTACGCATCGATCTGCTGTCAGCCTATTAGAGGGGAAGCGCTGGGGAAAGGTGGTGGAGTCTAACAGGGTCATTAAGGTAAGGCAGAGGCTGAGGACAGGGCTCCTGAACAGGGATATCTTTAGATCTTTAGGGGTCATGTGAGGTAGCGACACTACCGGTGCCACGGGGCCGCTGAGTGTCCTCATCTGTGTCAAAGCTCTGTCTGGTGTAGAGGAGACAGACACTCTGGAATTAGATCAGTGTGCCAGCAAAATCCATCACTACTCATAAAGGCGTCAGGGTCGACATGATGAGCAGTTTTGAGGTTGAGAGCAGGGCGATGCCACAGTGCTTCATACTCGACAAGCATCAAGCTTGAGGCCTGACTGACAGCCTTGATAGGTTAAATCGATTAGGGCTGTACCAAATGTCTTTTTTTTTCCCCCTTCAAAAAAATCTATTGAGGTTTTAGAATGACACTTCGAGTGCCTGTCATATTTTATAACGTCATCACTCTAACAAAAAAAAACTGGTATTGCAATCTTAAAATGCTGGCGATTTCTTTGACATCTTTCTACAGTTGTTGGTGTGAAAGCGATGACTTCCGGATGGAGCGTCGAGCAAATGCAGACACATAATATGACTTTTTTTATGTAACAACTTCATTAAGTTATGATCTTGTTAGAGCTGAAATAAATTATTATTGTGGTTACATAAAAGTTATATATGGTGCTGTTAGATTGCAACGGGCAATGATTTGATTTATAACGTTAATCTGAATCAGTTATTTATTTTATTTTTTTGTTTCACAAAAAAGTGTGTGTGAACCTCACCTGTTCTGGCTGGTGTTGAACACGCTCTTCTTGGTACCAGTGTGGGCAGAGAGGGCGCAGAGATCTCTGAGCTAATGCACAAACACACAAGTAATGCAGTTAAATACACTGTATGTTTGACTGGATCTTTAACTTAAACATTTTTCTGAGTAAACATGTGTCACCTCTCTGTTGCAAGACTACAGCGAGCCAGGTATCCCCTGAATGCAGACTGTATCAGTCTCAAGTCACCCACGTCCAGCTCTTCTTCTACGGAGGATGAAGCATTACTGCGGGTTGTTGCCTCTACAGCCTGAAAAGAGGAGATCAGAAGGAGACAGAAATAGTAGGGACAAGGGATGTTCAGTGAGAAACAGGCATTAAAATATATATGTGGTGCAACAGATGCAGATTACTATAGACTGAGAAAAGGCTTTGTAGAGTCGCCCAGTGATGCTTTGACTAAGCTGGACCTCTGGTTTATTTCAGCACAAATCTGTCCATAATGATGTCTAGCAGAGAACAAAAGACCAAAGACCATGAAACATCCAGCAAACCATGACTTGAAAACTAGGGCTTTGTTTTTTCTAGTCATATTCTATGCAAACATATTAATAACTATATATAATAATGTAATAAGCTAAATGTCGCACTGAAAATGAAACAGATCCCATCTCTGAGGCACAACCTCCGCCTGAGATATTAAATTACTACTGCATTGTGCCTTTCTGCAGTGTAACCATACTGCCCTCTACTGTTCTTATACAGTTAGTCCTCCCCCCTTCAAAACTAGGAATAATGCTCACGTTACATAACATTCACAGTAGTATTTTGTTAGTATTGAATAAAAGATTGAAACTCTCCATTAATTTAGCCTTTAGGGTTTTCCTCTGTGGCTAACTTCCCACTCCCCACTGAGGGACAGAAAAAGGTTTACCTTATCTTATGTAACAACTTGTATTATCTTGAACTATTGTTTCTCGTTTTACTGTAAGTTTGAGGTTCATATATCATCTTAATATTTTTGAATTTTATTGGGTCAAGGTGGATGACGAATATGTGACTTTTTGCATGTTAAATTAGCTATAACCCATAGTCGCAATCATATCCTCTCCTTCACCATTGTGCAATTTTTTTTTTATAGTTTACTTTATTGTGTTTTTACTTTTTTAAGGTCAATATTTCTCATTGTTCCATACTGATTATCTTGTGGTTACAGATATGTTCAAAATAGCACCTGTGATACTGATGGATTAACACATCTGAATATGTGGACTCTGAAGTGTAACATGGTGTGTGTGTGTGTGTGTGTGTGTGTGTGTATGTGTGTGTGTGTGTGTGTGTGTGTGTATGTGTGTGTGTGTGTGTGTGTGTGTGTGTGTGTGTGTGTGTGTGTGTGTGTGTGTGTGTGTGTGAAACCTTGCTCTGTGTGTCTTTGAGCAGGTCCTTAAGCTGTGACTCTCTGAGGAGGTGGCCTCGTATTGCTGACTGCAACGTCACAATGTCCTTAGGTTAGAATGCAGAGAGATGGAGATAGAAAGAGAAAGTTTAGAGTTAAGTGTCGGGACATTTTTATATAAAATTTCTCTCATATCAATAGTTTCTTTTCCATAACTGTGGTGTGTTACAAACCCTGTTTCTGTGCTGCCTCCAGTGTGACTGGATAACCAGCGCTGCTTTCTCTCTTCCTTTCTTCTCTGCATCTCCTTCCCCCTCTTTCTCTTCTTGACCTCCAGTGTCCCTCTCTTCTCCCTCTTCCCGACCTGCTCCAGCCTGAGTCTCATTGTCGTCCGGCGATGCAGCAGGGACAGAGGAGAGCTCAGCTTGTGCAGGCTTACTTCTGTCTTCCAGAGTTTGGATGGTTGCCCTCAACTGGTGCAACTCCTGTCTGAAAAAATACACATACATTACACAATTTTGAGATAAATATATACATGAATATATTGTGTCCAATATATCAGACACACCAGGTAACACAACTAGTATAATGTAATCATGTCAATGGAGAATCACAGCTAACACATACTCATGCTGTTGTCTGTCTTTGTCCCGTTCTTTTGTCTGTTCAGCTTTCCATCGCTCCGTCTCTTTCTCCATTTCTTCTCTTTCTGTCCTCAACTGTCTCAGTTCATCACTGAAAAAACAACACAGATTCAGTGTCAAAAAGGCTTTATGCTCATAGCCACTGTCACTGATGACATATATAATCTGGTAAACAACCTTGAATAATTTCCTCTGTGTGCTGTATGGCATAAATTTAGATGACTGGATTTATCATGGCTTAAGAAGATGGATACTCTGTGTATCATGTATGTGTGAACTAAGTGGCCTCACGTTGCTGCTCACTCACTCTTTACTTGACAGCATGTCTTGAAGCTCCGCCCTCTCCTCCTCCAATTGGCTGAGGCGTTGTCTCAGATCAGAAACCTCCTCCTCTTCCTCAGTGATTGTTCCTACAGAGACCGCTGCCTCTGTTGCCATGGTAAACCCCATAATCTCAGTGGGCGTGACCTGGACCTCCTTATCCAATCGGCCGCCGCTCCTTGCTGACTGGGTGTGTCTTCTGCTGTCTTCCAGCCTCTGATAGGACAAGAGAGGGGTCGGTCTGTGATGAAGCTGCTATCTGACAATCCGACACAGACGACTGCGTGTGTTTACATGGACGACCAGTTAGAGTTTACTCTCACCTTCTCCACTTCCAACAGCCTTCTCAACAGTCTCTGTTTACTCCACTCTCTGTAACCTAGGACACACATACACACACACTTTACACACAGTCTATACAACCCTGACTCCAAAAAAGTTTGGACGTTGTGTAAAACATAAATAAAGTGTGATAATTAGCTAATCCTTTTTGACATATACTCAAAACAGTACAAAGACAATATAATGTTTGACCTCATCAACTTCATTGATTTATGTAAATAAATATGTAAATTTGATGCCACTGCTGGGATGAGGGTGTCAGTGAGGTTTTGCTGTGTGAGAAAAGACCTTTGACTGCTCCTGCAGGGCTGTCAGTGCTGAGCTCCTCTCTCAGCGCCGTGTTCTCCAGTTGGAGCTGCTTCAGGTTCTCAGACAGACGACGAACCGTGGAGCTTAAAGCTTTCTGCTGCCGCTGAGAGCATTTACTCTCTGCTCGACTACTGCAGACAGAGAGACACAGGGAATGGTTTCATGAGTAAGACCGAGATAATAAATGTTGGAATGACAGTATTTTTAACAAGCATCACAAATCCTGCAACCCTGTCCTTTGACTGATCAGTAAGGACGTCCTTTATATTCAAGTGTCTGACTACCAGTTTTGTTTCACCACTGACAGAAAAGGATTCATTTAATTCCCTGTGTCTTTGGAAATGCTGGTGATTGAGATGAAAAGTGACTGCTCTGATCTTTTGTTGCAGAGTAGTTAACACACATTCAACCTATATTTGGCAAATGTATAAAATATACAAACTTGTCCAATTATAAAAAAAGTAAAAAAGCAAAAATTGCAATATTTTAACAATTTCAACATGACAATGCAAAAAGTGGAATCTTTACAGGATTTCTTTTGTTTATTTGGGAGCCTTATAAAAAGTTAATGCAACAACCAGCATTCACTGAAAAAGCTAGAATCATGCTCAAGTAGGAGTGATACAGAGAACAAGGGTCCCAGTAATTCTGCAATAATGGTGAAGTTATTATAAGCTAAAAGCTCTTGATCCCAATTACACCGAAAGAGTAGATGAGACACACATCTGATGACCCACCACTGCCCATTCAGACTGACATAAACAGGTTTATTCATGGTCACTGTATGTTATTAGAACTTTATATGACGTGATTTGCTATTGACCACCAATAAATGTGGAAGTTGAAATTAATCAGCAGATGCACCTTTTCTCTGCAGCTTCTAGAAGCAGCCTCAGCCTCTGGATCTGAAAGACAAAAACATGCACTTTACTTGTTAGGTGAGATTTCCTTTTCTGCAGCTGAGCTCACACTCCGATGGTGATAACATTGTCTTTGACAGCAAGAAAACACAGTGCAGTCAAAGAGCACTTCTTTCTGTATTCTGTATTTTCTGTTTCTGCCTGCAGTAACATGACAAGAGACTTTTTTTATCGAGTTACAAAATTTTGTATTGAGAGGCATAGATGTTAGGCACAGACCTCTCCATAGTAGGTTTCTACTGTGATCTTCAGCTCCTCCAGGTTGGTGGTCCTCAGCTCACTTTGTAGTTTACTGAATAAAAAAGAGAGAGAATAACCTGAACATGCTACTTCACAAATAGATCGAATGGACTTGTGCAAAGGTGAAAAAGTGTTTCACCTCAGAGCATTTTCTTTCTCTCTACACTGCTGCTCCAGCTTCAGGATCCTCTGTTTCAGCCCATTGAGAACCTTGATGGACAGAATCAATGTTACAAAATCTGTGTAAGATCAATCCTAAAAATAATGTGTTCGTCATCAGACTGGACATACTCACCACACTCCCTTCTTTTTTCTTATCCACCAAACTGCGAGTATATTCAGATCCCTATAGAAAAAAAATTTTTTTTAATGTTGCTCAAAGTTTCTATAAAAAAAATTGAAGCTATTTGGTGATCATACTTTAGTGGGATCCAACAGTTCTTCTATCTGTTTCTCTCTTTTAGCATTATCTTCTTCCAGGCGGCGTAGTTTGGCTTTCATTAGCTGGTTGTCAGACTTCTGTGCATGGAGACTCTGCAGAAAAAAACACTGGTTATTTATCACACATCCAGAAAGGAGTTTAAATGCACAGAGGGGAGAAAATAAAATCTGAACCCCCTTTTCCCTGCTGAAGAGGAATGACTCAGCTACAGAACAGCACAATGGAACTAGTAGGCATTCAATGTATTGCTCAAGGCCATTTCAGCAAAGCAGACACACACGTCACGTTACACTGAAGTCTTCTGCAGAAGAAAAATCTCCCAACTCTCTATTACTGACAACATCCGTGTGTTTTCTTCCTGAGTGCATAACAGACACAACATTCATTTTTTCACCCTCTTACCTTCTTGAGGCGAATAATCTCATCGTACATGTCCTCCTTCTCTCTGTAGTCACTTGCGCTGAAGGTGAAGCCTGCAACATATATTCAATTTAATTTTATTGAACAATCGCCAGATCACAACAGAAGTCATCTCAAGGCACTTTTCATACAGAGCAGACCTAGAGTGTACTCTTCATAATATAGGGAAAATTGGAAGATGGTACTTAATCACACAAAGAGAGTCACCCACACTCTCACCTAGCTGTTGTGAAATACCTGCTGGTGGAGATATCATAATGTCTGTCACTACCCAGGCCTGCTTTCTGCCGGACTATCCTCAACTTAGCACAAAATCTGACCTTCAAACTCTGCCTGTGTCTACTTTTCCTCACTTAGATTTTCATGCTGACACGCCTACACATTGTCTCACCATTGGATCCAGTGTGGACATGTTTGTGTTTCCTCGTGCTTAAGGTTTGTTTGAGAAGCTGTGGGGTGACACTGCACTCTGATCTCAGCGTCTGGGACGCATCTGAAAAAGAGGCAAAGAGAGAGATTTTTCCCAACAAAAATCAATACTCCATCTGACTCATGGTTTTAACACCTTCCAAGAGCAAGCTCCTTCGAACTCCACCGATCCAGTTTTTTTATGTAAAAACAACAAGTATGCATAATGCAATAAAGTACAGAGATAGTGAATTTATAAAGGCAGAGAGAATCTGCAACTCTGTGGAGCTTTTTAGCCAGTTTTCTTTTCAACAACTCAGCGACTAATTTCTAACAGCAGGCAGCTGTTTTCAAGAAAAGAAAATACTGATAAACACACTGTGCGCTTTCTATTATACTGTCCAACCCATTTATAACAATGAGGGTAGCAATAACAGAAATACCTGTCTGTACGATGCAAGACAGTTCAACAGCACCACAAACAACATCCTCCAAAACCTCTCTATAACAGCTTCAACATTCTTACCTTCATTATACTACTGCATTAGTTTTAGCAAGATGTACCTAATATACTGGTGCCTGAGTCGATTTGTTGACATATTAGACATAACAACTTTGTACAGTGAACTTTGTGTGTTTTTTCAGGTGGTTACAGAGTTATGATGCACCTTTAAGTTAGAGAACTGATTTTCTCTGAGCAAAATCCCAGAAAGATAAAGCCAAACAGAATCTTTTTGGAACACTAGGAAATTTTCCCCATTATCACTTTCCCAAAGACAGCAGTGCTAAGCAGGACACCTCCAAAGTCAGCAAACCAGTTATCAGCTGAAAAAACTGAGTCTGAGTCTAACATCTCGCTCTATCATCTCTCTTCCCATCTGAGCCTCTGCAGCCGCTCCTCCCACCATCCCTCCTGAGGAGAGACGCTGTGTGCGGAGCTTCAGCTGTGTTTGTAGCGTGCCTACCGTGGCCGTTGCTGAGGGATGTGTGGCGAGATGAGCCGCTCTCCCCAGGTGTGTTCCCTCTGGTGTCCCCCAGGGAGGCCCTCGGCAGTCTCCAGGCTGCCACGGCTGCTCTTCTGGGGTTCACGTTCATACTGGAGAGATATGGAGACCCTGCACATATACATACTGTGTATGAACAATCAGGAAATTCGGAAATTGGGTGTGTTGCACTATCTGTCAAAATTCTCCAAAGTGCAGCCAAACAGGTCTTACTTGGAGAAGGAGGAGGCTTCCCAGATCTCTTGCTCCCTCCTCTTCCTTCCTTCCACTTCCTCTGATAGTAAAGAAATGCAAGGCACCAAAGAAGAAGAAAGGTGTATCAATCAAACTAATTTCGTGAGGCAATGCATCTCTAAACATAAACACAATCAAAGAATAAACAACATGTCATGCAACAGATGAAGCTCATCATTAATTAATATGTTTACCTTTTCCAAAAAATCAGCAGAGAAAGAGAAGCTATCCTCAACCTAGCATGGACAGAAGAGTGAGTGTTATTGAGGGAGAGAGATTTTTAAAATGCTTTAATGTGTAATTTGTGACAGTAAAAATAATCCCAGAGGTCACATGATGAAAATATGATGTTAGATCAGATATAACAGAAAAAGAACTTTTAGAGCAAAACATTACAAGACAACACAACAACATTTCGGTTTTGTACCTCTATAACCCCTAAAAGTGCTTCAAGTGAGAAAATCGACTCTCAAACAAGAAGGATTTGCTTGAAATGTCCTCATCATACATCCAAAGTGTGACACTACAAATAGACATGACTTTAATTTATAGGGTCCTGGGTCAAAAGTGTTGAGAACAAGTGCCGTTAACTGTTGTGTTGTGAGCTGTTTTGGGTCAAAATTAACCCAGTCTGCACAACTACATGCCTTAAATTAATAGCTAACGTTAACTAAAATACTAATCTACAAACACAAAGCCAGTTGTGGTCTTCATCCAAGCGAAGCTAAAGACTCACCAGCTCCTCGCAGTCTTCATCTGTCTGAACATCACTCGCCTCCACAGACATCTTAGCAGTTGAACTAAACATAGCAGGTAAACAAACGTTACGTTAAGTTGGAAAACTTGACTTCATCCGTGTTTAATCTTCTCATTTTTTTTCCTCCAAGTCACTTCAGGTCGCCCTTCTTGCTAGTAGTAAAAACACGGGGCAACAAAAGAGACGTTAGCTGTGCTACAACTCGGATTTTCGTCCAAATCACTGTGGGTTCTCCACGTAAAAAGCCGGTGATGGATAATTTTGATCATTTCTTCTTGAAACCAGTTGAAACGGTGTTTTCTTTCCATGCAGATGTTTCTGTTTTCACATCAGTGTCGCAGATGGAGTCGTTAGCAACCAGGCAGCTGTTAATGAGCTGCGTTAAATTAGCTAGCAACAGCCAGAGTTTTACCGGAAACTAAATGAGTGTGCCTTCAAAATAAAAACATAAATTTGGTAACTGATGGCAAACGTGTAACAAATTGAGTTCAATATCATATATGTCAAATAACAGTTGTGTTTTGAGAAATATGTTTACAAATAGGCTTCAAAAATAGGAATGTTTTAAAGGATTTGGCAAAGCCTTTTTAATAAGATGTTTATTTTGAAAGTTCAAACCGGTTGTACAATTTTAGCTTTGATTAGCTTGACAGAGCTAATAGCTAAACCAACGCTCAGGGCCGAGTTTCAATAGTTTTCTTGTCCCTCCTTATTTTCGGCCTTATTTTCTCAGGTTGTCTATTGGTAGAGAGCTGCTAAAAGGCGGGACTTAAAGTGTCTTCCTCCAGTAGCAGGAGAGAATGAGACGAAGAAAAGGGAAGGTAAAGGAGACTTCTCTGTTAGCTTCACAGCACAGCTAATAAACATGGGACTCTCATGTTGTTCAGTATAACATAACATTTTACATACAGAACATGATAGCATTGAAAACCTACATAAAAATACTTACGATGCAGTATAATTTAAGCATCTTTTGTGTCACACTGTAACAGTTAAAATAGATAGATAATTTTCTTGGATGTAAAACCATATTCACAGCAATATCTTGTCAGTCCAAATATTTGCTTTTGAATAAAATTTCCCCTCCTGTGTATTTTTCACCTGTGTTCCTCCTACTTATCTGCCGCTTTATGTGACTCACTTCGGGCATCACTTTGGGCATGTAAGTACAGTATATGTGGATGAATAGAAATGTCCCCTTGCATCGCTCTTCACTCTCAAACTCTGTAGAGAACTCAGTGGCCTGTTGTTACTGTATCATATTCTCCTCCACACTGTTTACACAGATGGTGGACCCCCAGAGCCACACAGCCAGGCAGACCGGCATACTTTTGTTCATGGGCAAACAAACCCATTGCAGATCTCATCTAAGACACACATTTTCTTGCAAAGGAGTTGCAAAAGACTGGTTCACCAAAGTGCTTTTTTGTGAAAGTGAGTCTCAATCACCTTATTTGACTGCATCAGCAGAGATGATGAGGGAATATAACACTGAACAATTTCATCACATAGCTTTTAATACAGAATAAACTTGACATTATTAAAGTACTAAAAAAGTCTTTTATAATATATATGTCCACATCTACCAAAGAACAGTCACCACATCCGCTGTGTGTGTAACACTCCAATCAATGCTTGTGTTTCCAGCTGTTCCTGCAAAATCAGCACCTAATAATGTGGAAAAAAGCACTGTGCAGTGATTCAGTTGTAATGTAAATGTGGCTTTTGTATTTTTGTGTTGAATCAAACAAAGATTTAGTGATCTCCTCAAATAAGTCCAACACCTCAAACCACCAAATCTGCAGGGTCTCCCCAGTGTTACGTCCCTCCCTCTGCCATCTAGTGAGTGTCAAGCCACACTGCATGTTTCCTGCATGTCAGAGAACCTGGAAGCCACAGCAAGTTAATTTTACTTTATTCATAGCTGATGTAGTGACTTTGTGAACATCAGGCCACTTTTGTCAGTTTTATTGCTGCTTTCTCTCTATTAAATAGCTACAGAAATAATACAATGTTACTCAAATAAATGTATAAAATAGAAACATTGGTGTTGATAAATAAACTAAATAAAAGCACAGCACTGCAAATTTACATGAATTGGACTTTTTCTTGGAACACTTTGACATGTCACAGAAGGAAAAGCACAGGTGTGTGTAATAAAATGAATTAACTGCTTCTGTTTCAGGGTCCTGTTGTTGTGCAGGCTGGTTCACTGTCACACTACTTACCTGCTTCATTAATGTTATTAGTTACACCTGTGTCTGATGTGTGTTTTTCCTGTTATGAAAAGTCAAAGTGTGAAAATGCCGTGAGAAAGGTCTATGTTGTGTTGAAGACAGTGGACAGTGGAGGACTCCGCATTGAAGCTAAGCTAAGAGAAAAATAATCAGCCTATTTAACTGGAAATGGAAGAAAGCCAGGTAATAAACCATGCCAGTGGGGTTGACTTCCTAAGGTTGCACATGTCATATATTTAGTCTTATTAGGGTTTGATAATAGTTAAAAGAAGGTTGTTGTTACAGATCCATTTCTTTGCTGATGTTTTCTGAAAGCCCAGATGGGGGCGATGTGGCCTGGTATCCAGCATCAAGCAGCCCAGGCCCAGGCCATGCTTTTCCCAAATTCCCCACCTTTTCAGTACCTTAAAGTCTCAGTCCCAGGCCACTGTTCATGTCCTCTCCACCAACAGGTTCTCCAACAAACACGTTTTATCTATAAAATATCACAACTAATAACAAACACCAAAGCTTACCAGAGCTCAAAGTAATAAGGTATAATATGCTTGTTTTGTCTGAGTAGCAGAAGTATTCAATTTACACTGATTTGAAAGCAAAATCACAACATTTACAAAAACAATGTTTGTCGTTTTCACTTGATATGTAACTTAAACCTTAGTGAATCATCAAAAACTGTCAATGATTACTTTCAGTTGATTGACACTACAACATGCATAAAAACACACCTACACACATTTCCCATGGGCTTTGCAGCAAAGTCATTTGCATAAATACTGACAACATAATGAAAACACATAAATGCAAACTTATGCAAATCTGCTCAAACTACTCATAAACCTTCCCACCTTTGACCTTCAGCCTAGAATTTCCACTAACAGAAAACAGGAGGAAAGTGTATCCTGTTTCCTCAGATTACATTCAACAGTGTAACTGCAATTTGTACAGAGGGCTCTGACCATCTAGAGATTCCAAAACGTAACTATAAAGACTGTACTAAACAGTGTAGTCAGATATTGCATTACACACTCAAAGCAGCATGTGAACATAATCAGATTCATAGTTAAAGACTGCCGCAGGAGAAGAAACAGAGAGGCTCAACAGGATAAAGTGGCTTCTCATGGGGCTTTGCATAACCCTGCTAACATTATAGTATGTGAGGAAAAGATAAGCATATGCCTGTTAACACTCTCTCAAGTATAAATACAGGTGGACATGCAGGCAGGAGTCATGACAGAGCCCAGGGGCAGAGGATGGAAGAGACCTGACCGGACCAGAGGGAAGTCAGGAAATAACTGAAGCTGATAACAGAAACCCACATGTGGAAATCTGTTTCCATGTGTGTATTCCAAAACACAACAAAAACTGAACAGATATAACTTTGGCTACATATAATCTGTTTCTGAGAGACTTCACCTCAGTGTCTTCGTTGCCAGGCCGTCACGCACACACACAGGCCTGAAGACAAACACTGTTCTGTCAGCTGCTGAATGGCTCTATCCATGTGGAAGTGAGGCTGAGATCTCAATTAGAGGGAGGGAAAGAAGGGGGGATATGTGAGACTAGTTTTTAGGAATAGTTTGCATGATACTGTATATAGAGGTTTTGTGTGTGTGTGTGTGTGTGTGTGTGTGTGTGGAGGCGAACACGGGTGGGGTGGTTTGACAAACTGCAGTGATCTTCCTCCACCTCCTCTGCCTCTGGGGCGTGGACTGAACTAAAGTCCCAGTCCTGCAAGTCCTTCAGCTCCAGAGAGGAAGTTTGGATCCTCCTCCTCCTCTTCATCATCAGTCAGAGCATCTCTCTCTCTCTCTCTCTCCCTCACACACCCACACCATCTCTCCCCCTCTCTCTGTCTGTCTCTCACTCCCCTTCACACACCCCCATACCTTTCTCTCCCTCTCTCCATCCCTCTCTTTACCCCTCTCTCTCTCCCTCACACACCCACACCCTCCCTCTCAGTCTCTCCCCCTCACACACCCCCACACCTCTCTCTCTCTCTCTTTCCGTCTCTCTCTCCTCTCTGACAGTCTCTCTCTCTCACAGTCTCCCTCTCTCTGTGTCCGTGTCTCTCCTCACACACCCTCTCTCCCTCAGTCTCTCTCTCTCCCTCCCTCACACACACACCCTCTCCGTCCCTGTCTCCTCACACATCCTCTCTCCTGGACTCTGCCGGTCTCTCCTGGTGATCATGTCCGCAGACGGAGCCGACGGGGACCTGCTCCAGATCCCTCTGGGCCTCATCAACAGCGCCGGCAAGTATCTGACTGCGGAGACCTTCGGCTTCAAGATCAACGCCTCAGCCAGCAGCCTGAAGAAGAAGCAGACCTGGACCCTGGAGCAGACCGGGGAGGACGGGAGCGCCGTCTTCCTCCTCTCCCACCTGGGCCGCTACCTCGCCGCGGACAAAGACGGCAACGTGACCGCGGACAGCGAGACGCGCGGCCGGGACTGCCGCTTCGTTATCACCGCGCATGAGGACGGGCGGTGGTCCCTGCAGTCCGAGACTTACGGCCGGTTTTTGGGCGGCAGCGAAGACCGGATCACGTGCTTCGCGCAGACCGCCTCGCCCGCGGAGAAATGGAGCGTGCACCTGGCCGTGCACCCGCAGGTCAACCTGTACAGCTTCGCGCGCAAGCGCTTCGCCCACCTGAGCGCTCAGGGGGAGCGGCACGAGGTGTCCATAAACCGGGACATCCCGTGGGGGGTGGACTCGCTGGTGACCCTGGTCTACCGGGACCAGCGCTACCACCTGGAGACCTGCGACAACCGCTTCCTCCGCAACGACGGCAGCCTGGCCGCGAAGACCGACAAGGACACCGGCTACATGCTGGAGTTCCGCTCCGGCAAGGTGGCCTTCCGCGACTGCGACGGCCGCTACCTGGCGCCCGTGGGCCCCAGCGGCACCATGAAGTCCGGGAGGAGCACGCGCGTGGGGAAGGATGAGCTGTTCGGCCTGGAGCGCAGCCACGCGCAGGTGGTGGTGACTGCGGGCAACGAGAGGAACGTGTCCACCCGGCAAGGTGAGGCTCTGCAGCCCCACAGAGCCCGAGAGGAGGAAACACATGTCAGCATGAAGTCACTGCATAACTGGGCACACAGCACAGGCAGCTGTTGGATGATTTTTCTCAGTGTGTGTGTGTGTGTGTGTGTGCAGAATTACACACTCATTCTCCTCACACCATGTGTTTTTCATTATCATGCTTTCTCCCCCCTCCTCCTCCTCCTCCTCCCTCTTTTTTGGCTGGTCTCTGCCCAGCTTAGCATTTCTCTGCAGTAATTCTACCCCTGCATTCAGGGTCAGCTTCAGTCTGCAGTTATCCATCACTCTTTATCTCAGTAGGCCGAGGATGGACAGAAAAATGAGCAGGGTTTGGGATAAAATGGAGGAAAACAGGCTGCAGAGAGGGAGGTGTGACTCAGACAGTCCTGCTTTCTGCCACATGAAACCTCTTTGTCTTCTCGGCCTCACTCTCTGCTGCCGTGCTCATGAGGCTGATCATTATAGTCTGCCCATGCAGTCAATACGGTTAATGCATGCATAAAAGGTCTGTGTGTGTGTGCATGTGTGTGTGTGTGCATTCCAGCAGAGATGGATTGTGGAAGATCATCTTTGTTTAAATCAGGTCATTGTAGTGAAGTGACTTGTGACTCGGTCATTTAAGACAGAGGGTCGACACACATGCAGCACAAGGAGCAAGGAGACAGTGTTGGACATGACTGGAAGCATGATTTTTTAAAGGACCACCCGTGTTCTCAGTATGAGCACGCACAGCAGCTTTACTGTAAGAATTAGGTTTTGGTGTCAGCCTCTTAATGAAGAGCAAGAGTTTTTTTCTGAACTCTTCTATGGTGGAGACATTCACAGCTGTTTTTGAGTCATGAGTCAGTCACGCAGACAAGTCTGAGTCCAGTTCCAAGTCTTTATATAATAATACTGCAGGTCTGTCCCGTCTCTGATTTGAACACTTTTCTGTGAAATCTGTGTTAAAACTGCACTACTTCATGGTTTTCTATTAAAAATGGGTCAAATGTGCTGAACCCACATAGAATTATCACCTGACTCCGCAGTTCCCCTCAGCACTGAGGGGTGTTTTAGCATCTTGCAGCTCATTGTTTCAGTTTTCCAACCCAGCACATGCACATTTGATATCTCACCCTTTTCATCAGCATCGTCTTGAGTGGTTTTCCTTTCAAGTCTCCTGTCTTTGTTTTTTGGACTAACAGAATATGTGTCCACCATGGGAGAAGCAGAGATGTTGATTTGTCCACTCTGTCTTGCATTAGACCAGAATGTAATGCCATTACAAGACATGTTGCTCATAAAATCACAAATCTAATTTTTTCCTATTTAAGAAGCTATTTTGCTGTCCTGCTATCACTTGCACCATCACTCCCCACCCCTGACTTCCAGGGCATCCCTTTTAGTGGTTGCCATACTACAACAAACCCATGTAGCCACAGAGATTAGGGGGGTTGTGCCTCTTTAAGAGTCAATCTGGGGACCTTCATGAATTAGAGGGTAGAAGAGTTTCAGACAAGGAGGAAAAACCTCCAGAGACAAATGAGCACTGACAGCAGATTGCCCCACTTTTCTAGGCATGGACCTGTCAGCCAATCAGGTCGACGAAGGGGACCAGGAAGTCTTCCAGATGGAGATGAGCCGTGAGGACAGGAAGTGTGCCTTCAGAACCGCTGCTGGAAAATACTGGACTCTGACAGCGGGTGGAGGGCTGCAGTGCACCGCCTCCACCAAGTAACCACACACACACTATATCATATTGAACATCACACACACACCCATCCTTCACACTTCCCGTGCTCACTGAGTTTGTTAACGTGTGTGTCCCAGGTCGGCCAACTGTTTCTTTGAACTGGAGTGGCGTGACGGTCGTGTGTGTGTTCGTGCAGCTAATGGCAAATATGTGATCGCTAAGAAGAACGGGCAGCTAGCTGCTACTGTGGACAATGCAGGTCAGTGATGTTTACGATGGTTTTGAACTGAGGGGAACTTGTGAAAAAGGAGAAGGAGGGGAAAGTAACTCTTTTGATAATTTGACCAAGCAGAAAAAACATATTTTTCCCAAAAGCATCTTCAAGTTCAGATAACTTAGAACCCTTGTATGTCTATGGGTTTTGATTATCTTGACCTTGAGATGAGCTCTAACCCCTTTTGAGAAAACAAGGCCCAGATCTGTTTGACACAGCCCTGATCAGCCTGTGTCTTCAGGCGAGGCCGAGCAGTTCCTGATGAAGCTGATCAACCGTCCCATCATCGTCCTTCGTGGGGAACACGGTTTCATCGGGGCTCGTAAAGCCGGAATGGCAACCCTGGACTCCAACCGAGCATCGTACGACGTTTTCCAGGTGGAGTTCCAAAACGGAGCTTACTCCCTCAAAGGTAGGTAATGACTTCAAAAGACAAAGGAATAATGAGTTTTCAGACTTATAGTAAACTGTCACTAAGTTCACATGACTGTTAGTCATTTTCCACAACATATCAAAACTGGTTGAATGAAAGCTCGATGTGTGGAATTTATGTGAATATAGCATGATTTTTATATATATATGCTATATATATTTATATATATAGCATCCTGATTGTAGTAAAGTTCATCACTCCGTCAGTGTTTTTATGGATTTTAGCACTTGGAGATGCCAAAGTTTGAAAAGTCTAAATCCAACACATTGCAACTTTCAACCTGCATTAATTTACTGAGATAATATGAATGAATATCAGATCCACATTATCCTCTGTACATTTGTTCTTCTCTTGGTGTGAGCCTTGAAAATAGGGCTCAAGACTGCCCTGTTTAACTCTGCTGTGCTTGAGAGAAAATCAATATTTAAAACTTCTCATGGGAACAATATTTTGGCTACATGGATCAACAACTGTCAATCACCTGAAACCTTTTATCAGTTCCACCTGGACACCTACTTAGAGCTGAACAATGAATCAATATTGTCTGATATCTTTCCTCTGCATGCAGCACTTAAATGAAAATTAAGAGAAATAATATTTTTTTCACTCTTAACATTACATAACTGTGACATAACCATGTGCATTTTTAAACACCCAGCACTTCATGCAGTGTGAGTCAGTAAGTGCGTGTTGTTTGTCCAGACTCCCAGGGGAAGTACTGGTGCGTTGGAGACGACACGGCGGTCGTCTGCAGCAGCTCCACACCTGTCCAGTTCCTGTTTGAGTTCTGCGACCTCAACAAGGTGGCCATTTGTGCTGTGGGAGGGAAGTACCTTAAAGGAGACCATGCTGGAGGGCTCAAGGCCAGCGCCGACTCCGTGGACGGCGCCACCCTCTGGGAATACTGAGAAAGCACAGGCGGACTTCTCCACCGTCTGAAACAATGCTTCAAACTATTAATAGATACCGTAGGTAGCTTTTTTTGCATATGTGTGCGTGTGTGTAATTGTGAATTTGTCTGGATGGATGTGTGGTGCAAAGTGAAGCTGATAAACTGGACGTCATGGCACCAAAGCACTATAGGTGTTTTATTTTGTATTATTTCTCAATCATTATCTCTTCTTACTGGGCTTTTTACTGGAGATTTGGATTTACAATGACTTGTTGTTTAACGAATGAATCATAGTGTGGTTGCACATTATTTGTTTCACCTCCAGTCAAATTTACACAAGCTTGTACCTGACGAATGTCGGGACGGTCGCTGTTATTAGTTGTGCCTATCTGTGGTAACTACTGGTGTAAACGAACATGTAGAATGCTATAACTCATAACTTACACTATCTAACCTTCTCCTGCTAAATGTCCTTACTGCCTCTATTGTGCTGCTTTCATCTGCTGCTCTCTTTCAAACTATAAAGCATAACACACATGACATAATGGGATGTTTCTGATTTACATGTCTCTGCTGTAAATAAGGCTTTATTTGTCACTGAATGCTACAAAAAAGTAACCATAGGAAACTTTACGTGCAGATGTGTGTTGAGGTTGTGAAATGGGAAGTAGGTGACAGATAGAACTACTTACTGCACCTCTCCTGTTCTCCTCTCTCACTCGTAGATGTGGAGGCAGACAAAATCTCTATATAGACTGATGAAACTACAGAAAGCAGCCAAAGGTTTGCCTTCAATGCTATAATCCTCTCAGTTCCTTCTGCTTCCTCAGATTAGTGTAAGGTTTTCAATTAGACTTCAGGAGGAAACACATGAAAGAGAGAACGACCAAAAGAGCTTTCTTGGTTCAAAGTGATCATCCTCACTGTTAAAAGGAGTGAAAGGAGGTGGAGAGTAAGGCCTAGTTACCGCACATTCAAATGCACATAAATGCACACAAAATATGCAGTCATAGATACGTGAATTCAAACTGTGACGATTAATCTGCACAAGTGAAAAGCACATGTTTGTTGTTATGAAAATGTCTGCCTTAGATTGGATGCCGCTGCTGGTGTGTAAACACAAAGATGAAGTCAGTCGTCTCTCTGTGGCTGTGCCTTCCATTGAGCACTTCAGTCTTTTTCATGTTCTTACATTTAAACTGAAAGGAGTAAAAAAAAAAAAAAAAACAATAAAGTTTTCCCTCTAAAAAGTGGACGTTCTTCTTCATTTTTTTCTCTTTGCCATTGATTTTATTTGTCCAGCTCAGATACATGGATATTCCACAGATCTTGCCAACAGTTCTTTCGATCTATTTTCTACTTAAGAAATAGTTCTAAGAAAACTATTTAGAGAGACCCAACAGTTCCTATCATGAGCTGGACAGTGGTGAGGAAAAACTTCCTTTTAACAGGTGGAATCCTTGAACAGAACAGACACTCAAAGCCCAGACAAACAGAGGCTGGGTTGTGCCACATGCATGACCAGGCTACTGAAATCTTTCTGTCACCTTGACAACAGATCTGACCTGAAACAGCTGGAGTCTAGAGACAAAGTACAAGATCAGAATTAACATTTACCTGCTATAATAATTATAGTGTCAGTCTGGTGACATTTCATATTTTTCTTACTTAATTCAGTCAAATGAAAAAGACTAGAACCGACGATGACCTGGTGCAATGAAGTAAAGCTTAATATATTGTAGCTCCGTCCTCTGTGCCATAGTTGTGTGCCATTGTCTTCCAAGAACTATTAAACACACATCAATGAGCCAAGCTGTTGTACTGGGTGTCATCTTCCTTCTCTCTAAACCTGAAAAGAAAATGAGCTGGGCCATTGTGGCCTCAATTTTGTGACTTGTCAGGGTTTATCCGGCATCTCGCTCCGATAAGAAAATCCATTGTCATGATTTTTTGCAAATGCTTTTTTTGTGTGTGGGAGAAGGAAGAAAGCGCTTGCATCACATCCCCTTGAGATTTCGCTGAGCCAAAACTGTACAAGAGAAAGGAAGGCGAGGGTAGAGGGAGGTAACCTACTCTACTTTCTCTGTCCTTCTGCAGAGGAAGCTCAGCTCTCCTCCTCTTTCAAAGTAACAACCACACAGTCATCCTAATGTGTGCTAAACTTCACATGTGTGTTTTGATTCAGAGAGACAGACGCAGACCAACGAACATCCTTCATCCTCCGCCGCAGGATCTGTCCTTGTTGCCATGGTAACAGGTAATGGCAGGGATGGAGCTTGAGGAGGATGAATGTTGGGAGATGTAACAGACACACAGATCAATAATCTTAATAAACCTTGTGATACTCAAAGTCAACAAATACAGATTCAGTTTCTCAGGCACTTCAGACTTAGTGATTGAAAGAGGACTTAAATAAAAATGTGTGCAAACATGTGATAGTGCCAAAATGAATTTTTTTCTTCCTCTCTGCTCACTAATATAACCCTGATTTCAAAAAAGTTGGGATGCTGTGTAAAACATAAATGAAACAGAATGTGATCATTTACTAATTATTTTTCACATATACTCAATTGAAAACAGTACAAAGACAATATATTCTATGTTTGACCTCATCAACTATGCTGAATTTGATGGAAGCAACATGTTTCAAACAAGTTGGAACAGGGGCAACAAAAGACTGTGAAAGTTGTGGACTGATCCAAAAACACCTGTTTGGATCAGTCCACAGGTAAACAGGTTCATTGGAAACAGGTGATAGGATCATGATTGGGTATGAAAGGTTCATCCTGGAAAGACTCGTCATCCACAAGCAAGGATGGAGAGAGGTTCAACACTTTGTGAACACATGATTGGATAAAGGAGATTAATATCTCAGGAACACTTTGTTTAACTGTTGTCTGTAAACACAGTCTGTTCTTAAAAGATTGCATTCTTGTTTTATTCACATTTTAAACAGCATCCAATCTTTTCAGGAATCAGTGTTGTACAATAATATTCCCATGTCTTTTCCTGTGTTTGTGTGCTGCGTGAGCAAAACCTATCATCTGTAAGAGAAAACACATGGTGGTGTGTTGCCAAATCTCCCAGCCAGATAGATTTAATATGGCACTTGAGTGAATAAAAATATGCAGAGGAGGGACGAAGCAGGAAATGAATGAGATGGGAGACAAAAAAAGAAAATGTGCAGCATAAAGGTTGGACATGATAAGTAGGACAGATTCTTTTCTCCTGCCTTTATGCATGTAGGATGAGAGTCAGTCAGGGTCATGAGTCCTGGTGAAACTGTTATTGTGGCTGAACTGATGGGAGTGTGATCATTTCAGGTCATAAACCAATATGAGAGAAATTAAAATCCAACTGCTGGTGCCACTAGATGAATAGTTAGAGGATCATCAAGATTAGTACAGTTGATCCTGAGGGGAACATGAATGTCTGAATAGTTCTCAAGACATTTCACTTGAAACCATAAATGTCAACCTGTTGGTGGTTCTAGAGGAAAAGTCATCATGATGCATCCTTTGGGACCATGACTGTCACAGGTGCCAAATTCTGTGACAGTCCATGCAGTAGATTTAGAAATATTTCACCGGATATATTACACTTTCTGATGGCTCCTAGATCAAAAGTCAATCGGCGTGATCTTCTGGGTCTGAACCAAATTTCAGGACAATCCATCCAATAGTTGTAGAGGTTTTTCCGTCTGCACCAAAGTGGTGGGCCGACTGATCGACCAGCATCTTCATCCCGTGGCCATAACGTCTCTATAAACACACATTTAAAACCCACAAGGGAACATTTAATCCATCATGCATTCACCGCAGATGAAGACCACATCTCTTGGTCTTCATCAGTGGATGGAGTTCACTCAGGATGTAAGTGGTAGGAAGCTCCAGGAAAAAGGGAGTGAGATGACCTGGAGATGAGATTTTCTTTTTCTACCTTCATGACCAAAATAGTTTGATTACTGTTTTTATGTGACAGTAATTCACAGGTTTGCTCAATATACTGGACACAACAACTTAATAAATGTGTACTTGCTTTGTTTTGTGGGGGGTTGAACTGTGTGAACTGTATCACCGCCACCCCTCACCTCACAACAGTAATTATCCAGCATATGCTTATTTACACAACTGTCTTAACGCTTCTGCCATGAAAGGTCCTAATGAGTCTTCTGCTGCCATCTAGTGTTGATAATGTGCAGATGATATTGATTTAATTTCACCATGTGCTTCTGCCCACATGTGTGTGAACAACCTCTGTTTACATGGTTCAGGCTGGTTCCAGTAAGGAAAATGTTATGACCACCACAGATAACACCGCTTCCAATTTAATGGAACTCGTAACATTGTTTGGTGAAGGCCCTTTTCTGTTTCAACATGGAAAAGCTAGGTCTGTAAAGAAATATATTTATGAGTTTTTTGAAGAAGGACTTGACTTACCTTGAGTCCTGACCTCAGCCCCATCCAACATGTTTGGGATGAACTTGAAGACATACTGAATGAGAGCAAATCCCTGCAGCCAGGTTCCAAAATCTTGTGGAAAGCCTGAAAACCCAAATGCTATTAAAAATAATTTAAAAAAATACCCTATTTAATAAATATCTATATTAAAATATTAGCATTTATTTTTAATTTAAAAAACAAAAGGATGGAGGCTGGTTATTAGCATATCAAAGTCCACATTTTTGGTATGAAATGTTCACCACATGTTGCATGATGGGAGAAATCTTAAAGTGTTAACACTGTTTGGGCGTCTACATACTTTTGACTACTTTTGTACATGTAATAGTTTATCATCACTCCTGACATTACTGTTGAGAATTCATCTTTGGAGAATGCATACATAATCTATACAGGTGCATGAAAAGTGGCTGCTCAGTCTGTCTAAAGAGCCACTAACAGTGAAGAGTTGCATATTAAAAGATGCCTGACGAGCAGTGAAAGTGCAGATTAGTTTGTCGTCAGGTTTGCTCTTTTTCTATTTCAATCATTCTGACTTATTTGCTCCCTTATATTAATCTGAAAGTACTGACCTTCTTCAAGGGTAGAGATAAGAGAGAGGGCAAACTAATGCACGTGCCCAAATACACGCACCCACTGACAGATTATCACAGTGTGTTTGCCCACCGATAGCCACGTCCACTCAGACACTGTGAGTCAGCTGGAGACAGAAAGACAGAGTGTGTGAGTCTGTGTCCAGTTCAGGAGAAACAATCAGGAGGTTCTCGAAAACCCTATTACTGGCCTCATAAAAACTTGACTCTACACTTGTTATCCATCTGCTGTGCTGTTTGACTTTACCTCACCGCTTCTAAAGAAATCCATACAGGTGTGGTCCACCCAGGCAGCAAACACTGTCTACCAATTATCTGCAAGGATTCATCAACCTCTGAGTGATTAGGAATTAAAACTTAAACCAAAACTCACACTTAACTCCAGTGGTTTTGATGGCAGGGAGTTTGCAGCACATGTGCACAAATGCAATATGTGTGTGTTGTGTGGAACAGCAGATCTTTGTGTGAGATCATTAAAGACAAACCCTCCATGACTCATAGCTGGTGTAAATACAACTGCACGTGTCGCTATCTTGGTTGTTTGAGCATGAACGACCATCTGACGGCCAGACTTCAGCCCGTGAGTTCCCAGGAACACAATAACAAAAAAAAAAAACTATGTGGGGATAATGGAGCGAGAGCAAAATCAATGAAGGAAATGAACCAAAAAAAATGCAAAGTTGTGGTCAGCAAGTATTAATGTGTCGTGTGGTTTTTAAGGGCAGCATGTGATCAGGAGTTTGACTTGTGACACGTGTTGAGGTCTGATAATACAAAGCACGTTCACCAGGGCTGAAAATGACTTGTGCATACACAGAGTCAATAACGATTACACTAGTAAGAACAACTTTAAGGTACATAGTGGAGTTTAGTGTACTTAGCAGGCTGCTCATTCAAGAGAGTTTGAATGAATAAACAGAATAAAATGACCAGTTGTTTTGCAGATTATTATAGAGTACATTATGCATGCCTTATAGATTCAACTACCAAACATTAAATACAGCACCAGCTCCAAAATAACACAGTGATGCATCAGTAACAAATAATGCAATACTATATAAACACACTTTAGTTTTGCTGAAAATACTTTTATCATAAAGCAAGTAAGGTTTTGAATATCTTTCATTTTCCTCATCAGCACATTTATAAACAACATGCTGAGGAAATATGACTCGTTCACATGATTTGCATGTTTACAACAGCATGATTTTACTGTATGTGGCCAGTATGAGTTGCTCTAATATGATTTGTTGACATACCAGTAAAGAAATTAATTTATATTTCCATGCTGTCAAATGTCAGAGGGCGACATGAAGTCTCAGCTTGACCTGCTTTTTTCTTTGAGCTGCTTCACAGACAGAAAGTCTGGTGCTGTATTTAGAGCACCAGATCCAAAATTAAAACATTGTTTACACAGTGATGCATCAATAATAAATTATGAAATAGTATATAAAAACTAATTGAAGCAAAGCTGATTCTTGCTGAGATCAGTCACATCGGGTCTACTTTGGTTTTGCTGATGTTTTTATCATATAGCAGGTAAAGTCATTTATAATATGTTGAGGAAATATGACCACTTGTTCATATGCATGTTTAAAGCTGTGGTGTTGGATGAAGTTTCATGACTCACAGGCCTGTAAACAGCAGCATGTTCTCACTGTATGTGGCCAGTGTGAGTCCCTGTAATATGGCTTATTGACACACCAGTAAAAAGAGGCATTAAATTAATTTATGTTTCCATGCTGCCAAATGTCAAAGGAGTCTCAATTTGACCTGTTTTATTCTCTGAGCGGCTTCACAGATAGAGGGATCTGATTGGCGGACCGCAGGACTGTAGGTGGCGCCAGGCCTATAAGAACCCACCCGAGCGCACAGGTGAGCGCAGAGCAGCTGACAGCACCTGCTCACACATCAGACCGTCATGTCTGTGTCACAGCGCCCCCACACGGTCCGGCTGGTGTTCCTCGGAGCAGCCGGGGTCGGGAAGAGCGCGCTCATCCACCGATTCCTCCACAACCGCTTCGAGCACAAGTACACGCGCACCGTGGAGGAGCTGCACGTGCTGGAGTGTGGAGACCCCGCGGGCTGCGGACGCACGCGCTTGGAGATCCTGGACACGAGCGGCAGCTACTCGTTCCCGGCCATGCGGGAGCTCTGCATCCGACACAGCGACGCCTTCGCCCTGGTGTACGCCGTGGACGACGCCGAGTCCCTGGAGGAGGTGCGGCGGCTCCGGGACGAGATCCTGGCGCTGCGGGAGGCCCCGCCCATCACCGTGGTGGGCTGCAAGGCGGACCTGACCGAGCTCGAGGGCCGGGTGCTGCGGGCGGCCGAGGTCATGGGCTCGGTGGAGGGGGAGTGGGACGCGGACTTCGTGGAGGCGTCCGCGCGCACAGGTGCGAACACGGTGGAGGTGTTCCGCGCGCTGCTGCAGCAGGTGAAGGCGCCCCAGCGGCTGAGCCCGGCGACGTGGAGGCGCAGGGACACGGTGCCCCCAGCAGCCGGCAGGAAGACAGCACCACTGAAGAAGAACAGCAGCTGTGTGCTGTCATAGTAACGTGTTGTCTGTGTGGTGGAGGAGTCTGCAGCTGGACTGCTCCCTACTTACTGGTCATCACAGATCTCCACCTGCACATATGAACTAGACTTTACTGCCTCTGAATGAATCTGAATCAATCATGTTCATAATAGTTTAATTGGACCATTGATGGACTTATGTGTTTATATTTTTGTCATATATTCTGTATTTTTATTATGTGTCAGTAAAATATATTTTCTACTGTCTACTGTTTCATACATTTTCAGTCATCTGCACCTCCATATCAATAACTACACTTTAACTGAGTTTCCTTTGTCCAATGACATGTAAATATTCATTTATTCTATTTTAATAAAAGTGCAAATGTTACAGTGTAAAATAGCCTACCGCATTACAGTTAGAATGTCTGCATTCACAATTTTACTTAAAACATATTATAACATTGTATGAGCAGAAAATATCAGTGTCAAAAGTAAAAGTACCTGTCATGCAAGATGCAAGGATTATTATTAAGGATACATTACTGTATATGATGCAATTTTTATTGTTTTAAGTTGTGTTGCATCATATTTTATATACTGATCAAATGTAAAACTTTGATCTTCAAAGTAACAAGTAACCATAGCTAAAAGTTGGGCATCCTACAAGACCTATAGAGTTAGATGTATGCTCTTTAAGAACAGTTAAATCTGCAATAAGGTCATTTAACCAAATGCTACGCTGCCTTCAGAGTTTCTGGACCTCTGAGTTTGCTCCCTTTATTATTACTTAAAATATAGCTCTGCTTGTTGCCACACTGATTTACAAAGGTAGACACAAAATATTAATTTGCATTTTTTAAAATTGCCATCTTGGCCCCATAAAGAAATCCACATAGCTTGAGCTTTGTCTTTCTTATTCTTTCTTCATCCTTCATTGATGGATGTCAGCTCCCATTGTTGGCCTCACTGGATGCAAGGAGGGAATATTTAGATCCGTGAGTGCTTCATAAAAATAGCTCCTCCATTTGCATAAAGCTACATCGTGCTGTTTTGCATGGTAAACAGACACACACACACACAAACACACACTGTGAAGTGGAACACAAGGAATAAACAAACCCACGGATCTCATGGTCCTTTCATTCATCTCCACTTATTCTCCTCTTGTCTTCCTCCACTTATCCTCATGTCAGCTCTATAATCTGCAGCTGAAAACAGATGTAACATTGTCGTGGGCATGAAAACATCAACAAGGAAGAGGAGTGCTTCCGGTAGCACACAATGGCTAGGAAAAATGAAGAGGCCCCTGAAATCTTGTGCTAGGTTGAGGAAGATATTTCCAGTAGTGCTGCTGATGAAACAGGATCCAGACAAATAGGTCTGTTTTGTTCTAGATTTTTTTTTTTTTTTTTTACATTACAAGGATGTTGCTGCAAGATTACACATTTGAAATATTATATTGCTGAAGTGCTATCACTCGCCAAATGAAGTGAGCTTAATGACTGAATGTGTACAAGTGCTGTAGTGAGGAAGTCAAATAACATCACGTTCAGGTTCAAGTGACTTTGTTTGCAGTTGGCATAGGTACATAATACAGGCACACTGGACTGTCTGCACAGTTTCCTCCATCATTCAAATAAAGAAAAGACCAATGAAAGAAAAGCAACATATGAGTAACAAATCAAGTGTGAAATATGAAAGGAAATCAAAGAAAACTACATAAAATTGAAGTATACATAAAACATATACAGTACATTTGGTGTGTGCAGATGTACTCAAGCAGCACACGACATATACTGGCTCAGTATAAGTTTGAGCTGCCATAAACATTCTGTATGTGGACGCTGTTGGATAAGTTTTATGATCAAGGTAATGACAGTAATGATGATTGTTATCAGTTGCAGGAGGAGTAGGCGTAGAAGCAACAGGCCACTACTAAAAGTTGTAATGGTAACTGTAGTAGAATTAGAATGGGCACAAGAATACATTTATCTATGTATAAGGCACAGTAATACCAATAAGTTAACAGATATGTGGCATAGAATGTATAAAACATATATGTATATATAGTAGCAGTGGCAGGACTGTAGGTAGAAGATAACCATGTGCACTTTATTCTGCCCCCTATTGATGGGAATACAAATCACCACCTTGACCACATGTTCAAAAGATTCTCTTGTGTTTTGTGAGACAAGTGGTGGAAGAAGCACATTTTATTTAAGCGAAAGTACCAATAACATGATGTGAAAATACTCCATTCTAATTAAAAGCCCTGAATTCAAAAGATTAATTAAATAAAAGTGCAAGGGCCAAGCAAAATGTACAACCTGTTATTCATTAAGTGTCAGAATGAGAATGTCACTCTTATATAATAACATATTGGACCATATGTTTGGATCATATTGGTGTAATAAAATGTGAGCAGCGTTTCATGTTGAAAATTAAATTAACCAATTAATTCATTTCGAATTTTACTACTTTATATTCTTCAGTTGGTTGGATGACATTTTGTGAACTCGTCTTGGGTTTTATATGTAAAATCCTGATTTGAAAAGGAACATTATAATCTAATCAAGTACAATACATACTTTAGTAAATTTACTTAGTTACAGTCTATAACAAATAACCGGTAGTTTAGAAACTCTTCAAAAAGAAAAGTTACTTTCACTTATAATTTTAAAATTATTTTATTTTCCTGAATAAAAATTTAAAGGTGGAAGTTTTAGTGACAGATACATTAGGAATTTTACACAGTGATATTACGAATTCGATTTGATTAAAGAATAAAAAACATTAAATGATCACCAAAAACACAACATCAACTTGTGCCGAACAACAATTTTTAATTTAAATCCCAGTTCGACTACATTTCCCGTCAGCCTGTGTTTTAGGAAATGACGAGCGACTAGCAACCTACATTTAGCCAATCACACGGCAGAATACAACTTTCTCGATGAGTGATTGGCTATTTTTGCACTGATCTTCCCACGATGCTTTGCTGCACCGCCTCGGAATTCAAATCGAGTGGACCAATCAGAGAGCGCCATAACGACCGGAGGCAGCATTTTAAACTTTGTACCAGAGACTGTTGTCAAAAGGCAGAAACGCTGCAGCCACCGGGGGACGAGTTCGGCGATTAGTTTCATGTCTGCCTCAGTTTATTTTAAATCCTGAGATTCGCCTGCTTTACATTTTTTATGGTTGAATCAAAGGTTTGACTAACGTTCGCGATTAAACGTGGTTAGCATTAGTTTTTATTTGAATTGACGAGCAAGCTTCCAGGGCCAAACTAGCGTCGGTTGAGGGAGGGTTAACAATAGTTGGACTCTCGCAGCTTTTATCGATACCACGACTGCTGGAGAGTTTTAAACGTTTTATTTAAAGACGCCGAAGAGCACTTTAATCCAAAATGAGTGCACCTATCGCGAAGCCGGCGAATCCGTCGGCACATGTCGACCCGAAATCGGCTCCTCTCAAAGAAATCCCTGATATCCTGGTTGATCCACGCACCATGAGAAGATATGCCAGGGGACGGTTCCTCGGGAAAGGTGGTTTCGCCAAATGCTACGAAATCACAGATCTGGAAACCAAGCAGGTTTTCGCCGGGAAAATCGTGCCCAAGTCCCTGATCCTGAAGCAGCACCAGAGGGAGAAGATGACCTCCGAAATCGCCATTCACAAGAGTCTGGATCACGCGAACGTGGTCGGGTTTCACGGCTTTTTCGAGGACGACGACTTTGTCTTTGTGGTCCTGGAAATCTGCAGGAGGAGGGTGAGTGTGTGGACGAAATAACGTTATGTGCTTCCTCTCCAGCGGCCACACTTCTCAGGGCCGACGGTTATCACGGCGGTCTCATCCGTTGTCCTCCCAGTCCCGGTGGAGGTCGCTTAAACTGCAAGAAAATCAAAGGAAGTTTTGAACATAGGCGCTTAAAATCATCCTTTTAAAAATCTAACTTTAAATCTGTCATGAGCCTAAAAATGATTAATTGTTTCAGACTTCTTTCATTTTTGTGCTACAGACTCTTAACTGTTTCATTATAGTTTCCATGACCTTCAATCCAATCCATGTCTTTTCTGTTTCAGTCCTTGTTGGAGCTGCACAAGCGTCGAAAGGCTGTGACTGAACCCGAGGCTCGCTATTACATGACACAGCTGCTCAAGGGTGTCCAGTACCTGCACAACAACAAAGTCATCCACAGAGACCTCAAACTGGGCAACATCTTCCTCAATGATGACATGGAGGTCAAGATAGGTAAGATGATTGAACTTGACTACAACACAAAAAAAACAGGGGACTGGTAACATTTGTCAAGACTCACACAAGCCAACTGTTGGTCCAGTGAAAAAAAGCCACAGCCCAGCTCTCACTCTGCAAATATGTCTTACTTCCTGGATGAGTCGTTTTCCATTGGCTGCTGGGGAAAATTCTCATGAGGGTTAAACACACAAAAACCTTCAGTTGGGGGGGACGATGACACATTTAAACATTAAAGTGTCCTGAAAGTTTACACAAAACAAATGTCCTTTTCAATCTTCTGCTTTACAAAATCTTGTCTGTCTTGCTTCTCCAGGGGACTTCGGTTTGGCCACTAAGATTGAGTTTGATGGCGAGAGGAAGAAGACCCTGTGTGGAACGCCCAACTACATTGCACCCGAAGTGCTTTGCAAGAAAGGCCACAGCTATGAAGTGGACGTCTGGTCACTTGGATGTATATTGTAAGTCTGAAGACAAAAGCACACATGCAAAACGGTTTCACTGCTGAAAGTGCAAAAGCTATTTTGCATGATTCAGCCCAGTCAGATTAAACTCCTCTCTGTTCTCAGGTACACTTTGTTGGTGGGCAAGCCCCCATTTGAGACCTCCTGCCTGAAGGAGACCTACAACCGCATCAAGAAAAACAACTACACCGTTCCCTGGGTAAGCTGCATTGATGTAGCACAGTGTTCCATAAAAAATAAATTTATATATTGTTTTAAACACTTTGAACTTGCTTTTCACCGTCTTATAACCTGAATTTACAATTCTCTCCGCAGCATATCAACCCGTCTGCATCTACTCTCATCAAGCGCATGCTGCACGCCGATCCCACCCAGAGGCCCACCATCGCTGAGATGCAAACAGACGAGTTCTTCACATCCGGCTACATCCCCCTGCGTCTGCCTACAACTTGCCTCACTGTGCCCCCGCGCTTCTCCATCGCCCCCTCCACAGCCATGGAGCTCAACCAGAGACGCCCTCTGACTGCTATTAACAACAAGGGTAATTATCCCAGCACTGACTGACCATAACTTAACATCAGTCTGCAAATTCTGTGAAATAATACTTAAATGTTTTGTTTGCACAAGATATAGATGACAGTGTTTAAGTGTATCCATATAATTCTTTGTCTCTACAAGAGCGTTAATGATGTGATTTTTGTCTTTCCAGCAGGGACAGAGAGGGTGGACATGAAGGATGAGCCTGCACAAAGGTGAGAGATGTTTGTACGATGTCTAATGTGTGTATAATGTCAAGCTTCAGCAGAAAAGCTTATTAAGAAAGTACTTATTCATCTCCTTTAAGGAATAGTGTTCTTGTCAATGTCAGGTGGCATCATGCTCTGTAGATGTGGAGTGATGGTTTAACTTGATCAGAGAGTTGTCAGTGTCTATGACAGAACTGTCTCGTTCACACCATCCTGTGTGTGACAGTGCAGAATAGCTTTTTGTGTGACTGTGCTGCAGGAGCTGTATTTTCTGTCGTTGACTGTTGTCACTTGTGTATTCTGTACAGAGAGGCAGAGCCAGCAGAAAACCACCTGAAAGATATACTGCAGCAGCTCAACAGCATCATTGCTGCCAAGCCCTCTGAGAAGGCCGTCATCTGCCAGGGTGAGTCGAGTTGGCCAATCATTTTAGTTTCAATGCTGCACATCGCAGAGGTTTGGATCATATTGTGCCTGTCAGTGTTTCCTACAAAGAGTTTGTTCTGTGTTTGTATTTCCAGAAGAGGCAGAGGATCCTGCATGTATCCCCATCTTCTGGATCAGCAAATGGGTCGACTACTCTGACAAATATGGACTCGGTAAGAGTTAGACTCATTCTAGATCTAACAATCCAGGCTATACTTTTTAAGATAGTTTGCACTTATCAAGTCAGATTGAATTAAAATCATCTCATAGTTAAAGCTGATGAGCCAGCATGTAGCCATCACTGCTGTTATTATGACTATGACATGTCAAAATGTCCCCCATGAAAGAGCTTTATAAGTAACAAGAAGCTGAAGTGAAATGGCAAAGCTGTGTTTGAAGTACTTGAGAAATAGTGGTGCCATTACATAGTTTGTCCACCAGAGAGAGCTGAAGTGCGAAGAAGCGTCCTGCTTAGTTAAAATTCTTCAAAAAACAAATTTAACTTGAGGGTTCCTTACCAAGAGTTTCATGTGTATATTTCAGGCTACCAGCTCTGTGACAACAGCGTGGGTGTGCTGTTCAACGATTACACACGTCTGATCATGTATGCTGACGGAGACAGTCTGCAGTACATTGACAAGTCGGCAGCTGAGTCGTACCTCAGCGTTCGCTCTTACCCGACTGCTCTCAACAAGAAGGTCAGTAGTTGACTACATTTACTAAACATGCCTGACTAACTTTTGTAGGTTAATTGAGGCTTTTGTATCAATAATGCTTCCAGTCAGTGGATTCTTATGCCCTTGTTCTCTTTTCTCCTTGTAGATAACGCTGCTGAAATACTTCCGCAATTACATGAGCGAGCACCTGCTGAAGGCCGGCGCCAACATTGCGCGGCGGGAAGGAGACGAGCTGGCTCGGCTGCCTTACCTCTCCCTCTGGTTCAGAACCAAGAGCGCCATCGTCCTGCACCTCAGCAATGGCACCGTTCAGATCAACTTCTTCCAGGTTAGACCAGCACCACATTCCCTCCACCCAGTCACTCTAAATGGTGGTTTTGTGTTTCATCATCTCAAATCCCGAATCTGTATTTTCCCCTGTGCCAGGACCACACCAAGCTGATCCTGTGTCCGCTGATGGCTGCGGTGACCTACATCGACGAGAAGCGAGACTTCCGCACCTACAAGCTGTCTCTGCTGGAGGAGTTCGGCTGCAATAAGGAGCTGGCCAGCCGCATTCGCTACGCCAGGCTCATGGTGGAGAAACTGCTGGACAGCAAGTCTTCCCCCGCCGCACGTTAGACCACCTCACACCACTTCTTCAATCACTCTGTCTTTAATCACTGGCCACTTCCTGTCTGCCAGCCTCTGAGGACGGAACAGACCCGCAAATTGTCCTGTATATTATCGAAGGGTCACAGTGTGATGACTTTTGTCATGTTGGAGGCTTTGACATGTACCATGAAAATTACTCTTATATATGTTTGTACATGATTGTTGAATTTCACACCCTCAGCCACTGACTTTTACCCCTTTTCTTACCATTTATAGAAACGATCTTTTAACTTTCTCGATGAAGCTTACTCTTGACAAACAAGTTCCTGCTGAAGTAGTCTAAGACGGCTGGGTCGCTCAGCACAGCAGACAAGTTAACCATGTACGATCAAATGAGTCTAGGAGGGAAAAGTGAATTTAAAATTCCCCCCCGAGTTCATCATCTTGAGGTTGAAACTTTCCTCCAAGATTCTCTGCTTGTTTGCATGTATTCATGTATCAGTCATGTCTTTTAAAGTGAAGCCAGGTGGACAGGTGTGTGGTGGGGGCTGAGAGTCAGACTGGCTGTGTGGATGGAAAAAAGCTTCTCTGGTCTGTTTCGCTAGTTTGTCTGTTTTATCTGTGTTGTTTGTAGAGAAATGGACCATGTTAATAAGTCTCCGTCATGTACATTCTTCCTGTAGTTACCTTTTTTAAAAAGTCTATTTTAGATGTCTTGTCTTTTTCAACAAGATGTACAAACTTGTACATACTGCTGAATATGTATACATGTTGTAAAGATGGTTGGATTTTACTCAAGTTCAAATAAAGATTCTCTTCAACAAGTTACTGTGATTAAACATTTCATTCATGTTTGCTGACTTTTTCTGGTCAACAACAAAACAAGAACTACATTTGAGATTGAAAGTTCATTCTTGATATGTGAAACTTGACAAGATGAAATTTAAACATCTATCACGAATGGGCAAACTCATGAAAGCTCCAGAAATAGCTCCTAAAAGGAACTCATGTTGAGATTGTTTCATCAAGGCCTACATTTATTTGTGCTTCATGCTGACCTGCTTATATCCCACATTAGACCTCTTGACCTATATAATTATTTGAACAGGCTGTTCAAAGGGTTGATTCAATTAAATTACAAAGAACCTTTTCACACTTACCTCCACTGATACAGAATCTAGATAGTGTTAGAACAACAAATAGACGTGCAAATCTGCAGGATTGAATAACCATCATTTGGAGGATCTGACCCTTTAACAAAGTAAAACTAAGAACCTTGATAGGCAGCATTATCCTTCAGAAAAAAAGCTTTGAAAAATAATGTAGGCATTCACACACATACAACTCTGGATTTTCTACATGTTTTCTTTTTTTCACTTTTGATAATACCCTTGTTGCACAATGTATGAAGCTTGACTAAGAAGCCACGGAGGGAATTTTACAAAATCATGTAGGATCAGGTATAATCAGGTAGGAGATGATTGTTTGGTGTAAAGTAACTAAATCACTCTTCCATGCTGTATTTAATAATGTCAAGTGGTAGAAAACTGAGGGGAACTGAAAAAGGCTAGTGAGCAGAGGTGATGAACCATTTAGAGTACATCTGAATCTTTTGGCGCCACCTAGCTGACACAAATTGCCATTACAGCTTCATTTACATTGTTTTAGAATTGGTTACACACATTTCTTTCTGCAAGTTCAGTTTTCATTCACTTATTTCAATTTAATTTCATTTTAATGCAACTAAAACACTTCAGGATGTCTCAGAATAAAGTGACCGCTCAGAAAACTAAAGCCTAATAGAAAAGAAAAGGTTGCATCAGAACAGAAGAAGCTTTAACCAGCTTTCAAAGACACAGCCAGAGACACCTTATATCAGACACCAGATCACCTTAGAGATATAAAACTAGACAAAATACAACAGAATCAACAATGTTTATTGTCAGTTATAAAAGCAATTGTTATTTTTCTTTAAATATTAGAAATGTACACAATATATTCAAGTCAGCACAGTAAGGAACAGTGAAACCAGCAGCAGCAATAAAACACAAAGTTGCTTTTCAGACCAGGGTCAAAGTGGTCTAACAAGTGAAAATCCAGCATCAAGTAGTCATCATCACACATAAAGGCTCAGTGTATAATACTGGTGCCCTAAAAGCTTGAGTGGAGATCATGTTTTTAGGCTGGTACTGGTACTAGTACAATTTAGAAGGACTTCACTTTTAACAATTCAGTCTAGTTGAGGTCTTCATTTGTGGGCCAATGAAGTAACGTGTTCAGTTTACAGTATATAAATGTCTTCATCTCAGTCATACAGTTTGCTGGAGGTTACAGAGACTCTCCTGCACATGAAAGTTGACTTTCATTAGGCTGAAATGTTTAAGAGCCGCCAGAAGAACCTCTTGTGTTTTATTATTTTAAAGTGTGTCTCTCAGCTGAAGCCATGTTAAAATCTTCCTGTGAACAATGATGCAGTGATGGACACACTTTTAAATCTGATAAAAGTAATCAGAGAGTTTTTACTGTTTGACAGACGTCTGACTTGTACTGTAGCAGTGTAAAGTAACGTCTCCGTTGTGATGTCCGGTCACCAGTGTTCCTTCTCGCCCCCATCGTGCCAGCTGCCAGCCTTCGCTCTCAGGAGCCCACACCATCCTCGAGGCCCCCCGACGCCCAAGCTCCCACACACACGCGCAGCCGCTCTGACTCAGGCCCACCACGCTGCAGCTGGCGACGTCGGCTTCACACAGCCTGCAGGACACAGGAGTGTTAGTTACAGTTACATGAAGGCACATATACAGAGACTCATAAGCTTCCTCTTCCATCAGCCCTCATCTCACCTGCCAGACCAGGCTTTGGAAGGATACAGCCGAGTAGCCAGGACAGATTTTCCACTCAGAGGGTTAACAGCTATCAGTGAGAACAGGGCGGCCGCCTTTGTTTCCTCCTCCTCTGAAAACATTTGATGTTCTGCCTTTTTTTCTTCTTCCTCCAGGGAGCTAAGCAACTGATGCTGCAGCAGGACAAATAACACTCCCTGTGCACCAACATACACAAAAACACAGGAGTGAAATCATCTGCACAGTGAGACAGCTGCGGTGGAACATGCACACGACAACACATGCAAAAACACACTTACACAGTAGGAGTATCCTCTGAGACAGGCAGTGTGTGATAAACCATCTCCGAGGATGATTCTCTGCAGCAGCTGTCCTGTCTTTACATTCCTGTAACACAGAAAATACATTCAAACAGTAAACAGCAGCAGAGCCTGAGAGCCAAATCTGGATCTTATAAATTCTAAAGTCAGAGGTATTTTCTCTCAAAAAGGAAACATGAACTTTCACTGTTGTGTTCCTGTACTGATTTAATCAACACAGTTTAAACCAACTCCATACTTTTGGTCAATTCAGTCCAAAGCAACTAACAACAAGTGCATTAAACAATAGGAACAAAAGCCAGATGCATTAAAACATTCTGAACACGTTTTGCTGTGACTTAACTATTAAGATGAAAACGACTTGAAAATCTCTGTTACAATCTTGCTCACCAGACGAAGAGGCGTCCACCCTCATCTGTGCCGATGAGAGCATCTGGGAGTCCGTCCACCGGAGCGAGGGCCCCGACACAAACCCCAGGGGACACGAGAGTCTGACAGCTCAGTGTGCTGAGAGAAAGATGAGACACTGAGACAACTGTGCGATGAGAAAATAACTGAGAGAGAAGAATACAACCCAAACTCTGTTACCTGCCACTGTCTGACAGTGTAAACACCTGCAGGGTGGAGCCAGATGTTGAGTGGGAGGAGGTGACCACTCTGGACTTTGACATGCCCAGGACAACCTGGACTACACCGTCACAGAGCTGCACTTGCAAGAGGCTGGCGCACGACAGCATCCTGTCAACAAACACATAGTTAAGTTCAATATCTGGAACACTGACACTCTCAAAACTTCAACACCTGGCTTCTCCAGGCACAGTTCATAGGGTTAGGAGGACATTTGAAGATGTCCAGTGAAAATATCTTTAGCCACAATTAGCCAAAAATGTTAGAATATATGTCAGAAAGTCTGATTGAGTGTGTTGTATTCACCTCACTTCTCTGATTTCTAACTGACCCAGAGTCACACACATCAGCCCAGCAGCATCAGGGACTGGAAACACATTGATCACTGGCTGTAAGAAAACACACACAAAAAAAATGTTTCATACTATAAAGTGTCACGTTGGATTGAGTCTGTCAACAGTTGTTTTNGCCGGATGCTCCTCTGTTTGCTGTAAGACGGCGGTGTAAAATGTTCAACTCCTGATCCCACAGTGATTTGGCGGAGCTTGTGCAGTTTTAGAGAGGCAAACTGGTCGTCAGGGAGATGGAAATCTTGTGGAATGTCAAAGTTTATCAGGTTGTTGACCAGCGGGCTGAGAGACAGGGAGGGGAGAGGAAGCAGAGAAGCTTGGACAGGTGGAGAGGAGGGCAAGAGGAGAGACTGACAGTTTGCTGCACCTGCAGGACACAAAGTGAAAGAATATATTGTTACATTGTTTTATTAGTTTGAGAAAGCAGGCTACATGTATCTAAGAGCCAGAAAACGCCTGTTTCAAGCAGCTGATGGTAAACTTAACTTATTTGGGTCTTGGACTGTTGGCCTTACAAAACAAGACATTTAAAGACATCTTGAACTAAAAGAAACTGGGATGGACAATTTCCACCATTTTATGATATTTTATAGACAAAGAAATTAATGGATAAATTGAGGCAGATAATCATTAGTAACAGGTCCATTCTCTGTCACTGGTCACTGTCACACACATAAACAAGTCTTACCTCTATTTATCTGTGTGGATCCATTAGTCCTGTTGCTGCTCTTCGCAAAGATGGGATAGACCTTTTTTCCAGAGGCAGAGCTAGACTGACACCCATTGTCTCCTGAAGATGGCTGTGTAGCTGTGGATGCAGGCTGGAAGTCATCCAGCACTGGAACAGCTTGTCCTGGAGTGAGGAGGAGCTTTGGGCTATCAGCTGCATGGAGCGATGGGGAGGAAGAGAACGGAGAGCTGGTGGGCTGGGGATCGTCTGAGGTTTGTCCAAGGCCTTGCTGATGGATGTCTGAATTAAGAGAGCATCGAGGGGTCTGAGGTTTCCCTCTGCCTCTACCTCTTCTCCTCCTCCTACCTCTTGCTGGACGAGCAGGGGTGACAGAAGGAGAAAAACAAGCGTCCGTGTCAAACTGGCAAGCTGAGATATGATCTGAAATCAGACTGGAGCCATGACCGTTCAGCTCAGCAGATGTTTCAGCTGCCTGTGAGTCTATATGAGGCACTACAGATGGAGATGCAGTCGTCAGAGAGGAGAAATCTGTCTGAGAATGCTGATCTGAATCTCTGGGGTTGTGGACGTGCCGGTTTGATCCTTTGCCGCGGCCTCGGCTCCTGCGTCGTCCCGTGCTCAGCTGGGAGAGTATGACGGCCTGCATGTCAGGCTGACTCTGTGAAGATGTCATACGTCTTGTTGTTCGGACGTAGTACTCTGCCGGGAAAAGCAGTCCTTCCACTAGGGTACAGGAGTCCAGGAGACCAGTACCCTTTACATCATGCTCTCCTCCAACCATCTCACTTTTTTCTTCTTTTATTTCGACTGTATTATCATGACTTTTTTCACTTTGCTTGATTTGCTCTGCTGTGTTTTGTTCAGTATCATTATTGCTGGTGTCTTCACACAGCCTTCCATCATTCTGTCCTCTGCTATTCTCATCTTCCTCTCCTTCCTCTATCTCCCTTCTTCTTCCATTTTGTGTACCATCTTGTCCTCTTCCTTCAGTGTGTACAGAAGTGTTCCCACATGTGAGCAGCAAAGACTCAGATTCTTTATTCCCTTCATCCTTTAACTCAGTCTCTTTTTCCTTTTGTTCTTGTATCTCTTTTGCCTCTACATTTCCTGTTTCAGTTTGTCCACACTGGTTCCAGTGTGTAAGCAGCAGAGAGGGAGACTCGGATTCTGTACCAGAAAAGAGCTCATTGCTTTCATTCACAAGTTCTATGTTGACTCTCTCTTCACTTCCTTCTGTTCTGGCAGTCTCCATCCTTTCAATCTGATCCCGTCCTTCCTCGCTGTTGTCTGTGCTCCTGCCATCCTCAGCGCTCCTCTTCTCCCAGCGCAGGCGGCTGCGTCGAGACCTGAGGCGCAGGGCAGAACTGGGTCTTTGACTTCTTGTTGCATCACAGCCGGTATCTGGGGTTTGCGGGCAAGCAGCATCAGAGGGGAGCAGGAACCTGATCATCTGGCTCCTCCTGGAGTTCTCACAATCTGTTGGACCTGGTAAAACATCAGATTATTGTGAATTCTAATTTGTACTGTTATTACAGGCAAAACAATGTCTGCTTGTTGGAGTAATGACTGTGTAATCTCAACCACACTACAAGATATTTTCTCTTTCGGGCTATATATTTATATGCATATATGTGCATATATAAACTTCCATATCTGACAGGCAGTGACCGGAGCATATGCATGAACAAGGGATGACGTCATAGTACAACTAATAGTCATATTTGTGCTGTATGTAGGATTGGATGATTCTATGTAGTTTATTACATACAAATATTTACAGCTACACCAAACATATCCATTTCCTGTAACATTTTCAGATATTTTACAACATACATTTAATTCTAGTCCACTTATGCACTGTGGAAAAGATCAACTACTGTACTTTGCAGCTGATGAAGACAGACTCACCTCCAGTGGGTCCCTGGCACTGAGGTACACCTGAGGCTCCCCCATTCTGAACGTCCAGTGTCAGTGATGATGTGTTGAGACAGGGGTTAGATGTGATCTCTGGATTTCCTTGGTCTTGGTGGTTCTGCTGTGCAATCCTGCTCTTCACATGTCTGCGCACTTTTTCTGAACGCTCTGCACGCTGTGAGCAGATCAACACGTGTGAGGCAAAGAATATCTACACTGGGCTAACAGAGACAAAGTGAAGGAGTGAGTCTCACCTGTAGTCTCTGGACAGTCCTGAGGTACTCCCTTTGTAACAGCACCAACTTCCTGCGAAGCTGAGAGGGTACAATAATGTCAGCAGTAGTCATTAAAGGTACATAGAAGGACTTTCTAAAGGTTAACTGTGCAGACAGGTGTGATCTACCTTCTCCTTGTCATCACAGTGCAGTGTGGTCCTCAGCTGGTCCTCACCATGCAGGATGTCTCCCACACTGTTCTCCATCCTGACACATACAACACACACATATACACACAAAGAGGTATAACACGGCTAACACACACTGACATTTGTTTAGTTGTTGTTGGTGTCAAGTACGCGTATTGGTTACGGTAACGTTAGCATAACATAGCTAAAAAGCTAACGGCATAGCTGGATCTTAGTAAACGTGCTTCGTCATTAACTTTAGCCGAAAGCACCGAAACATTAAGAGTTGACAACAAGGCAGTCTACACACAGATACTTTGTTGAAATGACAACTTGATCATAAATGTAGTTAAATGTTTGAGCAGACTTACAGAGGAGCCGCTGGTGTGTCCATGAAAACTTTATTTTGATGTTCGATTAGCCGAGTATCGATTCACTTCCAATTTCCCGCGACTGACTCAACCAGGCCTGAGCAGCGGAAGTCAGATGACTCGATCAGACAGCTGCAGGAGGTAATGAAACCTTTATTTTTACCCGTATATTCAAATATTCTTGGCCACAAAGTCCTTCAGCGTGCTTCCTTTAAAAAAAAGCTAATTTGTCCTTTATTATGTCAAAATGTGTAAATTGCTCTTTATATTAGAAGATATTTTAGTAATAATCTTTTAAAGTTGACATTAATCAGATACAAACAAGCTAGCTTAATTTTTTCCCTCGTTAACCACTGAAAATTAACATTTGCCTTAATTTGTACAGTTTTACAAAGCATCACATTAGGTCACCAGCCTAATTTACAACTACCTTTAAGCCTTACATAGGTGCCACAGATATTTTCATTTATGATAACTGTTTTCTTTCTTTTTGAGGATCAGAAACTCAAAGAATTACATAAAATTACTCACAATGGATTAACTTTGCTTTCTAAACTCTCTAAAAACCACATGGATAAAGAACTGGTATATATGTATGTGGAAAGTGTTTGTGAAGGTCAACCATACTGACAAATCTTACATGCTCCAATATGCAGTGTCAGTAAAACTCATCAGAACTGGAGAAGCTTGAATGAAGTCACGGCTCAATTGCCAGCTACGAGCATAGCATAAATCACTACTCTCTAGATAGCCTTGAACTGACATCCAGAGATAACCGATTTTGTACTGCTTAGTGCTTGTTTGTAAGTATTTTAAACTGTAGGGAGATGTCTGCAGTCTTTAAAAGTTATTTCTGCAAAAAAAAAAAAAAAAAAGGACTTGGTTTAAACATGTCCAGTTTCCTTTGATTCCACTTGAATATCATGACCTGGATGACTGAGAACTTTCACAGACAATCTTTTCTCATTTTTTCATGTCATGTCTTAATTTTTTTGCACCTATTCATGGAGTAGTATCAATAAGATTATTGATATAGACTAAATACACTAGGGACGGAAGGGTAATGGGGGAATAGGAATCAGGTGAGTGGGGAGGAGGAGCAAGTAGGAGCTGATTGACTTGGGAAAACACTGAGAGCAGGACAGAGCTAAGTTGACTTAATGCAGGGCAGGTGTGGAAAACCTGATCAGGCCTGGAACACAGGAACAGAGAAGGGAAACAGTGCAAACACACAACAAAAACCCCAGAAAAGACAATAAAACCAGACAGGACTGCAACACGACCATGACAAACAAGTTATAAATGACAAATTTTAATGCCCAAATACTTGTTCCAATACACTGAATTGAAATAATAATATGTAAATAGATGCAACTAAATGGGATACAAATAATGTGTAGGACTATCTTTCTGAATCAATTAGAATTTAAAATAATGTGGAATGTAAAGTTTTGTGAGACTGTGAAAAAATAATAAATCAGGCTACAGTTTATGTGCAAACCCTATTCATTTGGCACTCTGTCTAACAAATCTTATAATCCGTAGTATTTAAACTCAAGTGGGCTCAGGTGTGGTATTTAGACATTCATAAGATACTCTATACAGAGAAGAGAAAAAATGACTGTTTATTAAGTACAGACTACATATATACAGCAGGAAATATGGCAGGTAACAAAAGATAAACTCTTTGAAACAGTTGATGTAGATATGGGTTTGTCTTTCCTCTGACAACCTAAGCCAAGGTAGTGTATGGCCTTTTTTGTGGTCTACATGCTCGGGGTGTTTTGTGTCTACAAGATATAAATTTCTAGTTTGGTGAAACTGTCCTGCTCCTCAGACATCCACAGGTGAGATACTTCATGGCAGTCATGCTGACATGCATTAGAGGACCCAAGTTAAAGAGCATGTGGTAGAAGGCATGGACAGACAGGCCTCCAGTTTCATCAGCGTATTTCAGCGCTACGATGGGCGTGTACAAGGGGTTGGTCAGGTTACGGAAGCGAGGACTGCTTGCTTCGATGACTTTCTTGGTGCACTGCAGGGAGTGAGATGATAGACAAAAAAGACACAACATTTGCAGTCTGGCTTACAGGATTAATCACTTAGGCAAAAAGGCTGATAAGGTACAACGAGGCCGAGCCACAGAGTTCTTGTGAACTTACTCTGGCGATGTCATCAGGCGTTTGTCCCAGCGTCTCAAAGATGTCAACGGAAGAAGGAAGATAGACGTTCTTGAAGTAATGCACCGTGTCAGGGTCGACTCCAGGATACTCCTTCTGCCTAACATCCTGAATCATCTTTGCCTCAAATTCTGTGTGCACCGGGCCTGGCTCAATCAGGGACAATCTGAGGAGAGAGACACACAGCAAAGGGAGGACATCAGAAGACTGGAACAGAGTGTGGTTACATGTAGGAAGAGTTCTATGGGGAAATGGGTGACACTATTGCTGAACTCATTAATCGATTAATAGCTTTGAACAGTGTACCAAATGAAAATGCCAAACACTTTGTAGGTTTCAGATAAAAGCTAACAAAAATAAATCATCTGGCCCCATCATCAGGCCAAAATGTGACTTTGTACAGTGCTAAGTATATGAGCACACACCTGTCAAACTAATGGCATCACTGTCAACCTTAGGTATACTTTGTGTTTAGAGCTAATTAGCAAATGTTAGCAAGCCAGCACGCCAAAGTAAATATAGCTAGAGCCTCTAGTATGGCTGTAGAAGCTAGACCTAAACAATCACTTAATCAGAAAATAACCAACATGTAATGTAAGTAATCATTATTTGCAGCCAGTCAGACTATTTGTATCCGTGTTATTGGCTTGTAACATCAATGACACTCACGTGACATTAAACTTTAAAAGCTGCACAGCCAGACTCTCACAGAAGCCCTCCATCGCAAATTTGGAAGCTGCATACACATCATTAAACACCACACCTGTAGAAACAGAGTAAATGTTCATATATCATATTCAGACATCAACAGTTAAAAAGATCAGTTCTTCTTGTTCATTGTTCTGTAGACAGATCCCTACTGTAATGACACACGGTAGTACTTTAACTCTATTAGTCTTCCCTCAGTTATCCACCCGCTCTTCCATTCATCCATCATCAACCCATGCATCCATCAGGCTGAAGCTGACAAACCAGCCATTTTTCCCTGTACCAATGAACGCCCCACCCCGCCTCCTCTCTTCACTCATCCAGTCACACCTCTGTCTGCTAACCTTGCAGCCCCATCACACTGCTGACCACGATGATGTGTCCTCCTTTCCTTTTCTTCATATCAGGCATCACCTCCTTGATCATGCGGATCACTCCGAAGAAATTGGTCTCAAACACTTTCTTCATCTCTTCAATGGGGATGCTCTCCAGCGGGCCCACTAGGCCGATTCCTGCATTGTTGACTTTTTTAGGAGAAGAAGAGGAAATTGAGAAATCAACATCAGTTTGACATTGCAGCAATGCCTGATGCACCACAATGACGATGCATACTTACTGAGGACATCCACGTGTCGATCTTTGATGCCATTAATACACTGTTTGACGGACTCGTCGTTGCAGACGTCCAGTACAGCCAGAGACAGAGTTTTCCCATATGCATCCCCGGCAGCTTCCACCAGCTTATCTTTACGTTTCAGATCTCGCATTGTTGCTATGACTGTGAACAGATAGAAAAGAAGGACATGAGAGGAAAGAAGAAGAGATTGACCGTTGCTGTGATTTTATTTGTCAACATGTCTCTGTCAAGCCCGTAAAGACAAACTGATGTGAAATAACATGAAGAAAAAATGCCTTGCTGTACTAATCAGACACGTAAATGGAGTGAAACTTTATTAGGAGCCAAATTCAAAGCCAAGCTCCACTAATTCACTTGGTTTCTTATAAAATGTTTCTTTAGTAACTTTTTCTGAAACATGCTGCTGTGGATTTATTTACACATCAAAACCTAAATGGGTCTGTACTGGCTGTTAATACTTGAAGACTTCTTATACAAATTAAGACTAATTTGTGACACTTTAACAACCATGAGCCTTTGCCAATGTTTGTCAGTTGGTTAGTCATTTGGCTACTTGGTCCACCACTTTTGTCCAGACTAGAATATCTCGACAACTACCAGATGGATTTCCATATACGTTTTATTGACATTCATGGTCCCCAGATGATAAAGCCTACTGACTTTTCTTCTTGGGCGACCGTGAGATTGACATTTGTGGTTTTGAGTAAAATATCTTTAGTATCAGGTAGATTGCTGTGGCATTTAGAAAAGACACACAAACGTTAACCACAAAATTAAATGTAATAACTTTATTATCTTCTCATCTGCGTTATCATCAGACCAAAAAAATGTGTCTAATACTTTTATGAGCAGATATTATATTGATTTTCCCGTCAGCCTCAGCCGTAATTTGTGTTTAGTGCTAATTAACGACTTCTGGTATTTTTATTGGCAACTTCAATGTAAAGAGCAGCACTTCCATGCTGACCTTAAACCACAAATTTCTTTAAGTGTTTCAATCTCAATTAGATCTTTGTTACGCCATTTTGACCTGTGCAGGCATTACTCTTTCCATCATTGCTGTTTGCCAATACCCCTGCATATAATTATGCTCCCTTTATTTCCATGGGCAGCTTCCAAGTGTGAGTTTGTGAATGGAGGTAACACTCCCTCCCTACCTGCAGCTCCACCACTGTGCCTTCGGGCTGCGGCTGTCAATAGGCATGTGATTAGGCAACCTGCCCAGGCAAACGTGGTTAGAAAAAGACATTATTACTACCTGGAAAGTCAAACCGAGTTCACTGGCACAGGCTGCCTATGGGCTCACACAGGAGACACACATGACCACAAACATCATGCTATGTTCAGTAAACTGCAGTGGCTTGAAATGTGTGTATTGCATGATTGGAAATTCATTCAAGACATGTTCTGTCTGTGTGCACTCATGCATATTTGTAGAGTTTTTGGAGAGAATTTCCGTCCTGAGTGATCCTGTCTTTGTGTACATTTCCTGTCATAGGAGTGAACGGAAAGAAAGGAGTAAAGGCCATGAAGGACTGGAAGGGAGAGCAATGAAAATATTGTCAGAGACATTGGATGATAGGTGAGAATGGAAGGTAAAGGCGCAAACACTCAAAGGATCCTCTTCACATACATCCCTGTCCTGAATAACTGTCTGAAAAAACAATGGAAAAGCTAGTGCTAAACATAGCCGTGGTAGTAAAGATAACCTTAAGCCGCCTTAATATAGACACTCCGTCCTCATAAACAGTCCTGTTACAGCAGCTAGTTTACATATCAGCATTAGCATCTTGCCGTGGAGCTCACGTCACCTGCCTGCTCCCGGAATAGCCCTCACCAGCCTGTGATCCACAATGGATCTCAGCGAGCCAGGCAATGATTAGAAGTAAAGGTCGGTAGGTCGGTTTAAAGTAAGGCCGTAGTACAGCTTTAGTTATTGTCTGGTGTTACACGTACATGTGAGAGTGACAGAAGGTTAAGTTGGGATCAGAGACATGACTGTGTGTGGCAGGAGGGAGGCTGAGTGCACCGAGAGCTCATCTAGAAAAAACACTTTAGCTTCTTAGATAACATTGTTTTCCACTAATTTCCTTATGTGAAACTTTCTTGTTTATCTGCATGAGTTTTGTTCATTTTTTTGTCTGCAACGATAATGATAATGACTTTAACACTGTATGAAAATGGAATAGACACCAATGGACACCTACAGCAGTAGTAGAGAAACGTTTAAATTTCCAAACACACATCAGTATGTTTTGTTTAATGGTTAACGTGAGTTTTTTTGTAATGAGATGACACATGAAAAACATTGCCATGGTGCTTTAAGAGGACAACCAGCAATTGGAAATTGGGTATATGAATTGGGTACATGAAAACAAATATGGCTCCAGCCTCTCGCTACATCTTTATTATTTACTTCATGTTGGGACATAGAAGTGTTATAATACTGAAGGAATACAACTGATAGAGTGTATTTTTATATTAGACTGTGTGGACCTTAAGTCTGTTTGAGAGGAGGATTTGGGGTTGGCTGTAACAGATGAGCAGTGGGAGGAAGCCTATTGTGGAGCACACAAAGCCTTATTTTGGAATAGACATGGTCTGATGCTGCGTTGACTTCATTGCTCTGTGATTAAACTTGGCAAACTGAATTTCAGCATTGAGTCTATTTGTGAGTGGCGTAGATTTCATAAATTTTCTGAGCATTAGGCAATTAAGATATTTTAGTTCAAGCAACACAACCTGATTGATTGATTGCAGCGTAATTGATTGGATCAGATTCTATATTTGCCTTCAAAGTCTTGAAAAATGAAGTAGCTAATGTTGATCATCATGATACAAAACTATTTGGTAGCTGTTTGAGAAATGTTCTGCCTCTGAAGAGTCTCTCAGTTGTGACCTCTGACCTCCCTGCGAGGAGAGGAAATACTGTCGGCTCAGGCTGATTATTTTTATTATCAATTAACCTGACGTTGGTTTTCATAATTAATCCAATAATTATTTTGTTTATAAAGTGACGTCTTCAAATTGCTTTTTTTGTCCAAACAACAGTCCAAAACCTTAATTTTCTATCATAAATGAAAGAAAGAAAATCTTTACATTTAAGAAGCTGGAACCAGCACTTGTTTGACATTTTTGCTTGCAAAATGATTGAAAGGGTTAATTGATCAACAAAGTAGTTGGTGATTTATTTTCTTTCCACTGACTAATCAATTAATCAACTAATGCTGTGTTGCAGCTCGACTGCCAGTTATGGAGTTTCCTCTTCAAGGTTCAGTGGAGAGCAAACATCCGTAAATTTACTCCGCTGTCTCCATTTATCAATGAATTCCAGTTCATTTTCTGGGATCAAACAGTTGTGTGATTGATTCTCAGTTGTTACATCTAAATTGGATCCTCATTTCCTCTCATGTGGTTAAGATTTATAATGTTTTATATTGAAACCGCTGCAGACAGCAGCTCAATCATCTTTTTAATGAAAAACAAACATCTGCTGTGTATTCACTTGCACAGAAACAGAGACAGTGGCTTTAATCTTCATAATCATGTGGACTATGTAAGACTCTTATGTGCACTCCAGTCATGATGTAAGCATCTTATGGGTAAACAGAGCCAGCAGAGTGTGACAGCGATGTTTCTGAAGGGTTTAACTAGTTATGTAAAACTTACCATCCATTAAAGTTATTATAATTATTAGTTGTTGAATTACTATTTTATTAAACAATTTATATGTTTGTTATCAAACTATTTCTATTGTCTCTGTGCTTTGGCAACACAAATGCAGCCTGTTACATGTGACGCCAAACAAATTTAAAATTGCAATTAAATATTCCCTCTCTCCTTCTCTGTCTCTCTCTCTCACACACACACATATGCACAAACATCCATAGTGCACCTACCATGATAGCGCTTCTGTTCATCTTTTGCCAGCATCACAGCCATCCTCAGGCCGATGCCGGAGGAGCAGCCGGTGATCAGGACCACTTTCTGTCCGGGACTCGCCATGGTGCCCCGCTGCCTCTCCGCTCTGTTGTCACTGTGAGACGAGCAGCTCTGCAGGATGAGTGGTGATTTGAGGTGAGAGCCACTGTAAGAGGATAAGAGAGAGAGAGAGAGAGAGAGTCACATGGACACACTCAGATTATCTAACCAGCACACAGTGTGTAGTCCCCCTCAGTTCTGTGGTTGTCATTTACAACTTAGTTATTTTATTAAACGGGAAAGTTCTCATGGCATTATGTTAAACATGATAAACCACGTGTTCCCAGTGGTGCTTGCCTTCTCACCAACAGTGTACTTAAAAGTGCGATGAACAAATTGCTATGGACGAATATGAAGTCGGTGTGTCAGTTTGTAAAAGTCAGCCTCTGCTCAGTAAAGAGATCTGGCGCCACCCAGTGCTCAATATTATTATTCTTCAAATCAGAGCACTTTATGAATGAGTGGGCTCCTTTTGTTATTCAAAGCCAACAAAAATCTGCCGAAAGTATATGTGATGATGCCTCAGGATTTCTTTTGTTTTATTTATTTATTTACTTTATTATTTTTAATCCAATGGATATACACACAAAGGGGACAAAATGCTTTCAGTTTTAACTTAACTTTACAGCTCTGTTACATCAAAGAGTTCAATATAGGACAAAACGAGGGGCTATGCAAGCCATAATTCATTCTGACATTGTCACACACATACATATACATATACACACATTCTCATACAGTTATTTGTTCATTAGTCATTTTTTGATAAGAATTCACATCTACATCCCTTTAATTGACTTTTATAATTTCCCAATGTTATTTTAAACTCCTTTCAGCTATTTTGTTTTTAATTTTTGCAGAGTGAGTGTCAGAAAAATTATAGCTATGACCATAAGAATATCTGGAACAAATGCACACATACACACCACAAGTACAAAAGTTTGAGACAACCTACTTGAAACAGGGGGTAGGGCTTTTGGAAATATGCCTGGAATCTATTTTCTTAAAAAAAAACACAAAAAAAAAAACAGTCAGTATGTATGTGTGCCTGAATGCAATTTACTTCTGTTACCAAAACAGCACTGTTTCCAAAACATGACCTTGTAATGATTATTGTACACTACATTTACAGTGCCATTATCTTCAAGCACATAATTGACATTTAACCACCTGAAGAATATTTCAAATATCTCCAAATGTTAAACTGTTTCTCCCTAATATATTCACAAAAACAAAGATATGTTTTTGTGAATATATTAGTTTCAGATCTGTTCATTTGTTACAGGCTGGAAAGCACTAATGCTTTTGCTCTCATCTTCACAAAGGTACAATTTAGCGTAATGACAATTTATACAAAATGCTGCTGGATGATGTCACCAACTGACACAAAGAACAACAGTTATTGCTATTGAACAAACAGTTATTGTGAATTTCCCCACTGTGGGACGAATAAAGGCTTATCTTATCTTCTTCCTAAAGCTCACATAAAACTCACTGTTAAAACTTATACTTTGAATCTAACCCCTCCTTTATGTGCACATTTCAAACTGTGTCAGTTAAAATATACCATAAACGTGTCAACAACAGTTTAGTGATAACAGTTTTGGTAGATTTGTTTTATGTTTAAGTTATGTTTAGTTTTTTTTTGTCATTTTAAACATTTTTTTTCTTATCTTAGATTTGTTTCCTTTGTTTATTTATATTAAAACAGATTTATTTGATTACACATAATTTTACAACTGATCCTGTTCATTGAATCAGTTTAAGTCAGTGTCATATTTTAGTGATCTAAATAAAAGTCTTCTTGGACAATGCGGACTAATATATAAATGGAAGCTGAAGCAGGACCAGGAGACACCTGAGGCTCATATAGGTATTCATGTGCATGTATGCATGTGTGTGCATGTACCGAGCTCTGAGTCCTTCAGCCTTTTCCACCTTATAAACTTCTCCTAAAAAGAAAGAAGGCTTCTGATACCTCCCAGCGAGTTTTCTGGTTTCTGTTGACATTTGCACATCAGGTATAAAGAATGATGAACCTTTGAAGCAGGGAGCACATGTAGAGTTTTTCATTGAACCTATGGCTTGTGTGTGTGTGTCTGAGTGTATGTGGTGGGCGAAGACAGACAGGCAGTGGAATTTGGAATCTGCAGCAGCATATTTTTATTAGTTGGGCAGCACCGTTGTCCTGTTGAAGCATGCTTTGTGTGTGTGTGTGTGTGTGTGTGAGAGAGAGAGAGAGAGAGAGAGAATGAGTGTGTGTGTGTGTGTGTGTGTGTGTGTGTGAGAGGTGAGAGAGAGAGAGAGAGAATGAGTGTGTGTGTGTGTGTGTAGAGAGAAAGAAGGAGAATTAAATGTAACACAAGCTTTTATTGTTCATGTTGGATGTGCCAGAACGTGCAAGAGAGAAGCAGATAGAGACACCACTTTGTCCCCTTAAATCACTCAGACAATAATGATGCTAATAATGACAAACGCACTAATTATGTTCCTGCACAGCTCCAACCAGGAGCGTCAGGAAGAGGAGGTGGGAGGAGAGAGGGGGGGTGAGGAGAGGGGGGAGGAGGGAAGAGAAAGTGAGGAGAGATCTGTGCGGGTGAAGAAGGAAAGACCTTCTGAGATTAAGGGATTTTTTCCCCCCACTGGTCTCCCTTCTTCATCCGTCCATCCAGGAGAAAAACGGTGCAGACAGGAGGTTTGGAGCTCCTGCATGTTACTTGGCATCAGTTAAACAAGGTTTCATGCACGCGCGCCGGTGGACGTGCACGCACGCAAGGCAGCAGCTCCTCGACTATTGAAGCGCGCAGAGCCCAAGTTCGTCTGACTGCAGGTGTGCACGAGGGGAATTACTGGCCGCCTGATCGATAACTTCAAATGCAATAGGATGGATCGATGGAGCTCAGTGCGCGAGACGTGGCTGCTCTTGCTGCTCGTCACGGTGATTTCCACCTCCAGGGCAGGTAGGTCGAATTATTAGAGTTTGTTTATTTGTTTATTTTAGTGCAAACGAACTCAATGGCCTCATTCAGTCTGCTGTAAAAAAGTTAAATGAGCCATCGCTTCCTCTCTGCTTCACTCTTTCTCTCCTCCTCTGACTGTCACATCAGTTGTCACCACCTGCCCTCCAGGTGCTCATGAGAGCCAAGTTTACATGGCACCCTGAACGCATCATGTTAATCCTTTCCAGCAAACACTCACTGTTGGTGTATCCAGCCAATTTTTCTTTTCTTGATGTGAACTTGATTAGTCAGGAATAGATCAATTGCTAAAAAACACCTCCACCTCCCCTCCACAAAAAACTGTCTCGAGTCATTTTCCACTTAACTCCCAGATAAATAGGCTTCGGTCTCTAGTTTGACAGATGATTTTTTTTTTCATGCCAGGTCATGCAGGCCAAAAGCTTATTGAACTGAATAGCCTTGTTCTGGGCTCCTTGAGCCCACAGCACATTTGCTAGACAGTGGAAAGACATAGGTCTATATGTCTAGACTTGTTCTCCCATACCTGCTGCATCTGTCTGTGCTCTCATACAGCAGCATACAGCATATTTAACCTGTACAGCTGGATAATGGGGAACAGACTGAGGCAAATTAAAGTGAGCTGTGCTGAACTGTACTGGGAACGCTTGGGTTCATACGGCAGCCCCTGGAGCTGCACTGGAGCCATGTAAGGAGGGTGGGCTGGAACCTGGCATCCTTGATGTTTATCACGACAAGTGCAAGTGTGCATCAATGTGTTTATAAAGGATAAGCCATAAAAACTACAGCAGATCTCAAAGAAGGCAGCAAAGTTAATGCAGCACCTCTGAGGAACCATAGAGAAGTATGGTGGTGACATTTGTCTGTTTTAATCTGTTTACCTTGGACAGATCAGATGATCAAAGTTAGTCTTTAATGTTAAATTGACAAATGCTTTTTTGTGATGCTGTGATACTCATTAGTTTTTCAAATCAAGTTTCTTTGTTTAACCCAATATCACACATACTGTTGAGCTTCAAAGTTCAAACTTGACCTTGACAGCAGAGATCATGTGATATGATTGAAAGTTCCAGAGCAGCTACTAAAAGGGCCTTGAGGTGAGGTTGTTTAATCAGTCACATATGATTAGCTCATTGGCTCCACAGGCCCACAACATCAACAGTTCTCAATTTGTTCTAAGCATTCAGGAAAAAAACGAGGAAAAAGTCTCAACGCTGAGTCACATCCTTCATCTTAACTTTGTTACATCCGTTGTTTTCCTCATTTAATGGCTGTTTTATTTGCAAGTCAACTTCCACTGGCTTTATGCAGGACTACATCGGTAATTCGCTGAGAAAGAGTCAGCGAGCAGGTGACTTGGCAGAGACTCCACCATGTTGCCTCCACCTGCTCTGTCTGAGAAGATGCTGACAAGGGCGAAAAGTATTTATGTTATGTCCCAATAGCCTTTAAGTCATTATTAACAACCTGGCTTTGTGCTGAAGATTAAAACTTGCCTACATATCATAGTTCCTCTGATCATGTCTCGTTGACATATGAAGAAATTAGATTGAGAGAAGTGAAAACAAAGTGAAAGCAGAGGTTGTTAGGATTTTTTTGCATTGTTATTATCTGACGATATCATGAAGTATCACTCACACATTCTGGGTCAAACCTCAGTCTGTCTGTGAAGGTCATTACTGAAGTGACTAATGTGACCTCTGGACCTTTCGGGCCATCTGGGGTCAAACTAGGTCAGGGTGTGAACCCTGTAGCGTCTCACACCTGGCGGTCAGAGAGGGTGTCCTTGTAAATAAGAATTTCTTGTAAATAACCCTTCTGGTAAAGAGAAAGGCAGATTGACAGAAAAACAAACACACATGCTCCCACATTCATCCAAAGTTAAATGTGTTTTTCTGTTTTTTTGCTTATGTTATTCTTCAGCTACTGGACAAACTCTTCTTAACACCCGTTATTTAACATTCTACATGTCATTTTTGATCGTTTGCTTACTGTCAAATGTATTCACACACCTGGCTGTCAGCAGGTTGGCTGTGAATTATGATCATAGTTATCTGAGCAATGTGGTCAAGTTACGGTCAAGCATGTCACGGTCTGGCCTCAGGTGTTTCAGTCTCTTACCTTACCTGTCTATATGTGACTTGAGCTGTAAGCCTGACTCTCACTATTTATTGCTTTCAAAGTATTTAAAGTATTCAATACTCAAAAAACAGATTCTAAAATTATCTGGTTGCAAATGTAAGATGGTTAAATCCAAATTTGTTTGTGAAGCCTTCTTGATGTAATCAGAGCCGGAGTTGTCAAGATGAAGTCAGAAGCCTCGTCCCTCATGGAAATATATTATTATTGAATAGAACACAATTTATGTCATGTCCAATGTGTTAATATCAGAATTATTTTTTTGGTGAGAAAATGAGACTTGGTTTAAGATCCGTACCCTCTTCTCTCCTCGCTTTGGATCCTGTCCAGAAATGTCTCACCTCCATAATTTATAACTCCACTGACTCCCTTAACTCTGATCTGACAACCCATCTGATCTAGTCCACGCCTCTTCTGTGTGTGCCGGACATGGTTTATTACAGTGAAAGGTTCATCTCAGTACAGTACATTAAAAAAAGATTCCCAGATGACAGTGATATTTGTAATAGGTGCAAACAGTTTCTAACCACGCTCACATGTTCTGGTCCTGTCCACATTTAACAATCAGTAATTAACACATGGGACAATCTTTAGTATGAACCCTAACCCTGAACCTCTCACGGCCCTATCTGGTGTCCCACCACCTGCTGCACCCAATTTCCCCTTCGATAAAACGAAGTGTTCTGGCCTTTAAAACTCTATTATCTAGACGCCTCCTTTTATTTAAGTGGAAGCACACTCTCCCCCCCTCACACAATAGTTGGCTCAAGGAGATCCTAATCAAACTTGAAAAGATTAGACTTTCACTTAGAGTCTTCAGGAAATCCTTTGACAAGACATGGAAGCTCTTTATTGAGCATTTAAATGAGGCTACCATCCATCTGGATAACAAGTAGTTTATTTTTCTTTACTGGTGTTTGATGAGTGTACTTACAGTACTTTCCTCTCACTTAATGTCTGTTTTTCCATAGCCAGTGGGAGGAATTTGGGAATGTGAATGGGAGGGGTTAATGGGTATGTTAGTGTTGGGTTGGTGTCGATAGAAGTGAGAGTTGCTTTGTGTTCTTGTTTATGTCTTGTCTGTCAAATCAGAGACCAGATAATTTTGACATTTTGGACATGTCACTCTTTATTGTCCACAATGCTGGTGTAAAATTAACACAAAGATTTGAGACCCTGTGTCTGGTGAGCCTCGAAGCCAAGTACACATACATGCCAAAGTAGAAGATACCTGCCTCACCTTTGCACCACAAGGCAGGTGTTTCATTGTGTAGCATCAGCAACAACTAATACAACATTAATGATAAAAAGAAAGAATTTGCTGCATGGATCTGCATTGGTTGAAAAAGAGAAAATACAATGGTCTCTTGGCCACACCCCAATCAGTGATCTTACAGCAGGTGTTTTTGATTTGACCAATGATGGGAAACACCTGCTATGACATCACGGATTGGGATATGACCAGAGGCACGACAGTAGTAGTTTTCTACCACATGTGATTCAATATGGAAGCCATCTTTTTTGTAGATATTTTAGGCATGCTAGTGGCTTCAGGGATGGCAAAGATGGATATACCACTTTGGTCCAGGCTGAAATATGTCAACAACTGTTGGGTGGATTGCCTTGAAATGTTTGTACAGACATTCAGGTTTTCTTTAAGATGAAATGTAATAACTTTGTTGTTTAGTGTTTTGTGCTAATTAACAAATTTTAGCTTGCTGATAGTGAACATGGTTAATGTGGCTAACCTAATATGCTGAAGTCTTGCTTGAACATTTTTCGCATTTTTTCTCCCTGATTTGGTCTAATAATTCCACTTTTAGCACTTTTGGTGGATGGGCCTCTACAGCTTTGTGTCTCACCTCTTTTCACCTGTTAGCAAAAGACTTCATCAGGCCATAATGTGTTCAGAGGTTCATGGGTTTCCGTATAGGTGTCCCAACCAACCAGTAGGAGTTGCTTGTGCAATGGCATGTACATGATCCCTCAGCAGCTTCCCACCAACACTGTCAGATGTAAACAGTGTCTAACTAACTACTAACTAACTTCTGTGTTTTGCCGATTAAGATTGTGAATTAGACATTCTGAAGAAATTAGTAAGTGAACCTTGAGTTGAAACACACTCACATTCTTGTTTCTTGAAATGCACAACCAAGATGTATTGGATGCTTTAAATAACCACAAGGACGCAATGAGGGCAAATTCAGAACTGGAAATTTTGTGGAGAGAGATTAAGACAGACAGAGACATGAGAACTTAAAAGGTGAAAAATTGGATATGAACCAATAATTGAATTGATGTTTTTTCTCAATGTAATTAACTTATGTATCATATTGTCAGTTCATGCACACTGTGTTCAGGAGCATTGTGGGAGACAAAGCGATGTGTGTGCAGGACAGGAAAAAAATGCAGGTGAGAGAAACCAGCTGACATAAACATCTCTCTGTGGTTTGTTGGTTTGATTATTTTGTCAGGTTTTACTGTAGCAGACGGCGATGATGCTTCCCTCAACTTACCGAAACAACTTGTGTGGAGCTGCCTGCACAAATGATAGACGTGAAAGGGTGTTTGTGTAGTGATTGATGAGAGAGGCCCCAGTAATTGACAGTTTGAGCTGAATTGTTCAAATTAGGTTTTCAGGTCAGTTATAGCAGGTTCTGAAGGCGTTCCTCACAAAGCACAGTCAGAAGAGAAGTGACAAACCAATTTCGGCTCTAGAAGTATGCAGCCATTAGTGGAATTACATGTTTGCCAATGTGGCTACAATGTTTTAGTCAAACGTGAAATGTGTTTAGATGAAAAAAGTAGCATAGCCCACAAGCACAAATTTACTGATTAAGCATTTTTTTAAGCAGTGATACAACCTTGTTACATTTCTGTTGATTCATATGGGAAGTATGTTTTTTTCATTTAACATGTCATCTATATAATAGACAGGACTTGCAAGTCTAAACAAAGTTCAACAGCAATTTTCTTGAGGGGAAAATGGCCAGCTGTTGGTGGGTACACTACTTTGGTCTAAATACCTCAACAACTTTTGGATGAATTGCCATTAAGCGTTTTACAGACATTAATTATCCCTAGAGAATAAAACCTAATGATCCCCTGACTTTTCCTCCAGTGGCACCATGAGGTTGACATTTGTGGCTCAGAGTGAAATGTCTTAACTACTCAATTATTGGATGGATTACCATAACATTTGGTAGAGACAAACATGTCAACAGGAACTTTTTTTATTATTATTTTGATGATGCTTAACTGAACTCCAAGTTGGATTCTACCATGTCAAGTTTGACTGGCGCTCTTGCACTTTGTCCCAAATATTTGGTGAAAAATTGCGCTACGTCACATTGTCTGTATAAACATGAGGCTGTCTGAATCTTGTGTTTCATGTAATTATTAATTATTCTTTACTGCACTGTCAGGATTTAGTTTTATTTGTTATTTTTCACAAAGAGTGGTACTGTGAAAAAAACAGTACATTAACTTTGTGGCCAGCTTCAGAAGATACAGAGATAAATCTTGTAAACAAGTATGAAAATGCATGAGAGCAGAGATGTGTCTTTGCTGCTGCTCTCTAAATTAATTCCTCTGATCAAGAAAAGCCACCATTTGCTGCACACTTTGCTGGCCAGTAACCTTCGAGTATCTAGTATATCTGTCAGTCTGTATTAGTACATTGTTTTGTTAATCATGTCTTGGTGTGAAGATGTTCCTTCTAAAACATCATGCAGACCAAAACATGCTCACAAAAAAAGCACATAAATAAAATTCTGAAGATGGTAATTTGTATCATTTCCTCACACACTGTGTACTCTGGCATATTAGGTCTGTGTGCCATAAAACTGCCTTATGATTAAAAATAAGGTCATTCTTTGTTCTCCGAAATCAAAGTCACTGACGTAACACCCAACAATAATAGAGCACAGAGCCACAAAAAGCAATGTGTGGCTGTCCGAGAAGAGCTGGAGCCCTCCGCCTGACAAATATTGATGCAGCCTTTGATCTGTGCTTGAGAGGCAGAGTGACTTTGTCGGAATGAATGTATGCGAAAACCCGTCATTGTTCATTTGGATTGAGAGGAGAGGAGATTTCTCCTGAGATGTTGAGGCGATGTGCGATTTCTATATGAGTGCCACAGATTCCTCGAAGGAGAAGAGGAGTACATGTCTGTTTGTCTGCATGCTTCATATTGAAGAGTCACTGGTGAATGCATGTGTGTGTGTGCTGTATGCACTGACTAGTGTGTGTGTGTGTGTGTGTGTCAGACAGCGGGACAGACTCTCCAGTGTGTTTCTTTGATCGTAACCAGCTGAAGTTGGAGGAAAGAAAACACATGGTCCCTCCATCCTATTCTTCCCTCTGCACTCTTTCTCCTTCTCCTCTCCTCTCTCTGGTTTTCATCTCCCTCTTTTTATCTTTCTCCTGGTTTGGTCTCTTGAGGAGAGCCGTGTCAGATGTGTGAGAGCAAAAAGAGAGTAAAAGAGGTAAAGGACTGTAATGACAGGCTCCTGGGGCAAATCCTCTGTGGGGGACTTGAACCCTGGTGTTTGTGTGTGTGTCTATCGGAGTGTGTTTTGGTGCAGGGTAGGAGGCTCTGCAAAAGGCATGTTATTGCATTCTTCGCCATTACTGAGTCAATGAGAGACTAATCACAAACACACACGTAGAACCACACATTTACACAAAAAGCACTTACCCAGCCTTCATATACACACACATAAACCCACACAGACACACATCTGGTTTCCAGAAAATCCATCGTCTTACCAATGTGGTGTCGGTTAAGTGTGTGTGACAGTGCGTTGTTTGTGTCTGACTGACTCCACTTGACTGCTCCACTTGTGCGTCCTGTATGTAGAAATGTGGAACCTCAAGCAGAGGTGGATATCCGATAACAGACAGTGACTTCCACTTCCACTTCTCTGCTTCACTTTTTTTGTCAGCCTGTTGGCTAAGTTTGGCTAACAGGCCCGAACTGGCCATCCGGAGAATTCCTGGTGGCCAGGTCAGCTGAGTGCCCTGAAGTGAAATGGGTTAAAATGAAATGGATAAATCAAAGCCTGCTTTTAACCTAATGGTACAAAATTACAGATATGCTAACGGGCAAGGACAAAAAACAAATCATCACAATGTATTATGACAGCCACCCTTCATGACTTGATTCTATGTTCCAACAAACGAATAAGAGTCATGATGAGTCTTTCTGTCAGGTGGAAGTACCTGCAGTTACTCAGAGCAAGTCCAGTCAGAGATCTGAGGAAATGCCAGGTGCACTGGATGTTTTCTGAAGCAGCTTTTTGTATCTGGTAATAAAACTAAAACACATGTTACTGGCATAACCTCAAAAATAAATTGAACACAACAGATACAGTATAAATATTCTGTTGTGAATGTGAATTTGCGGAGATTGACCTGGGCTGACATTAGAATTAATATCGTCGTTTTGGATAACCTAGTTTATGATGATATCGTTCTCTCTCTGTCTCTCTCTCTCTCTCTCTCTCTCTCTCTCTCTCTCTCTCGTTCTCTGTCTAGTATAGTTCATTCTTGGTAGCAGTGGCCTGGGTTGGAATCCGTCCTCTGTCATCCTCTCTCTCTCTCCTGCCTTTTCTCTCTACTATCAGAAAATATCTCCAAACTGAAATGCCAAAACATCTTTAAAAGAGAACGCTACATTCTTGTCCTTGATCTTTCTGTTCAAACTGCAGTTTCTCTGCTTTATGTCGAGCCTTACATTTGACATGCTCTGCGTGTGTGTGCATGTTGATCACGCTGCTCCTCACACCAAAGTTCAGAGCCTCAGGATAACAGCAGCGACTGACGGAGACCAGGACACCCTCTTGCCTGCACAGCACAGTATATGTACCGTTTGTATGTGTGTCATCTTATGGCTGTTGTTTTGTGCTTATACACACTCAGACGTCAACAGTATAGGGAATGACTGTGTGATGTGTTTAAGGGCATATAGAGAAAGAGCAAAGCTACCATGTCCCGTCTTGTCCTCTTCTGCCTTCAGTTGTCAGTGCTGCCGATCATTTTTCGGTATGTATGACTGAAAACTTCTCTTCTTGTCTAACCGTGACTGGAAAATGTGGGATCACCAGGGGCTACCTTGCAGCCTAAAGATGGCTTTAAGAAATGCATGTTAGCAGCTGGTCGTGCTAACTTTCGACCAGAGAGAAAAAACTTCAATGCATTCTAATGTAATCTTGCTGAGGTGTGAGTTCACTGAGTAGAAAAAACTTACACATTTAAGAACATGCACATGGTTTGACAGTGCTCAGTATATAATCTGTATATGGGAAAAGACTTCTGACATGGATTTCTGATACTGAGAATAAAGTGACTTTAAAGATTGATACCACTCTCCTTACTGTATGGTAAATATGGAGCTGCTGCCAATTAGCTTAGCTTTGCATAAATTTGATGAGAGAGGAAAACAGCAAGCCACTGCCATAAAATGCATCTTCAAAGTGTGCCAGAGAATTCAATCAACACACAAAACATCTCCAGTAGTAGTCAACAACTAAACAAAACTTTTCACGACACCATCAACACTGAAACTTGATTGAGCAATCAGAGCAGAAATCACAAAAAGACCAAAACTTCTAAATGTCAACTATTTACAGACATTTCTCAGCCCATAAAGCATCAAAAATCACTGCAAGTTTTAACAGCACAGCATTAGCTGAATCAGTAAATAACATGATACCCTGCACATGAAAGACAGAATTACAAGCTGACAGAATGCCAGCAGGCAGGCTGGCAGACAGGCAGATGGACAAACAGACGGACAAACTGAGAAAATGGGCGGCAAATACATCTGGCACTCAGACTCAGACATTATGCCAACCTCTTGTGTGCATACACATGCACGTGTGTGTGCGTGCGGCTGCCTGTGTGTGTTGAAAGGTGCGAGGCAGATGGAGGGTTTACGTAAGCCCCAGAAATACGTGTGAAAAGAAGCCATACCAGTAGAGGCATGCCCTCCTCTCCCCTACCATCTATTATTTCCTCTCTTTACCCCCTTCTCTCCTTTTTTCACTTTCAATATGTTGCACATTTCTCCCCTGACTCTCCCCCACCCTGGTCTTTTACATCCCATCTTTTTCTGCTTAGTCCATCTCACAAATCTCTGTGACCATTGTGTCCACAGTGTTCAAAGGAAAGTGCGCATGCATATGATATGCATTTCTGCTTAAGCTACAATTCTGGCCGCATCTTTAGATTTCCAAATGTCTCTTTTGCTTTTTGTGTTTCTGTGTTCGTGTCTGAGTGTGTGCCTTCGGGCGGCATCGTCGAACACATGTATTCTTTATAGCCTTTGTTGTGTGATGCAGACTGTTGCATGTCAGTGCCAAGATCGGCATTATTATGTGATTACACCAAGCTTCTGCAACAAGTTTGTGTCCTAGAAAGAGAGAGAGGCAAAACGACAGAGAGAGAGAGAGAGAGAGAGAGAGAGAGAGAGAGAGCACATGGTCTGACTGATAAAGTATTTCAATAGTTTGTTTACAAGGTACCTTAATTATAGGACTGGCATCACCCGCGTCTCAGAGGGAACACAAAAACAAACAGTTGTGTACTTATACTGAATGTTGTCCGTTTATGCATTTATATCATTGCTATGGGAAAATCCTTGTTTTTCTTTGTTCGTCAACTCATCAATTATTGTGTCTGCTGTTTGTTGTTGGGTTAGTTTTTTTTTGCTGAAAGAGGCTGTCTGCTCAACTGGAAAAGAGATAAGAGAAGGTTTTGAGTCAGAAAACTTCAAAAATGAGCTCAAAGAGGCTCAAATGTTCTGAGTGTTTGATCGCTCGTTAAAAAATATCGATTGGTGAAGCTCTAAAAACAAGTATCACAGGAATCCTCAAACATAGTTTTGATTCAGATTTGTTCTGAATCACTGAGCAAAAGAAATGAAAGGTAACAAGCAACAATACGTCTGCTTCAAGTTACCAGTAACCTCTCTCTGGAGAAATGGATCATTGCCTGTGGTAAGTGGTCAAGTGTCCTGATGAACAGATAATGCAGTTGTCAAACAGGTTTTAGTCAACTTGACATTATTTCTCAGTCTCTAAAAGAAGAAGTGGAAAGACCCTGGAGTACAAACAAAATACATGATACACATAATACACAGTATGAAATCATGATAGAACAATGGCACCAGCATGAATGAAGTCTAACATAAATAACTGAAGGAAAAGACTCTTCAAGAAGGCACCTAATGTACAAACAACTTCGTATCCAACTGTAATAACAAAATGAATTTAAACACAGATGGATGTTTTAAATAGTGCTTTGGGAAGTATTCTTCCCTATTATTATCATTCTTACACTTAGATTCAAACATAATGTGATAATCATCTCCCAGACACTTGTCATTACAAAGGTTACAGACCCTATGATTCCTTTTATTTCTCCTCTATACTTTGGTTCCACCCTGGCTTCTTCCCTGTGTTGTATCCCTCCGTTAAACAGAAAGTAATCTGGTGAAAAAGCTTTGTCACTGGCCAAGGCAAAATAATGGAATTCCCTCCCTTCTTCTATTGAATTATCTCAGTCCAACAATATCTTTGAAAAGCGACTTGTAAACTTGCTTGTATGCATTCTGTTTGAAGTGTGACAGCGAGCGTGTTGGGTGTTTCCACAGATGCTCTCCAAAGCTCAGTGGCAGCAGCAGCAGCCGAAGATTCAGGAGGATGTATTGTCACACACATGAACAATCACAGATTTTTCTTTTCTTTGATGCTGTCAAATATCTACCACTGGAAGCAGAGCAAACTACTGTGCTCGCCAATGTGTGACCTGTTTCTTTCAGTGGCTTAAACCTTACATCAAACCCATCCACCTCTCACTCATACTGTGTCTTGTTTCCTTGCAGCTGATCCTATTGATGTCCTGAAGGTCCTGGAGCTGTCGGAGGACATGGAGGGCGTGTCCTTGGAGTCGGGACTGTGCACCAGCAGGGAGGGACGAGAGGAGACCGACCTCTCTTTTAAGATCAACAAGAAGATTCAACTGAGCGCACCCACCAAGCAACTCTTTCCTTGTAAGGTTTAACATTAATCTCTGTTGTTTGATAGAGTAAATAATAAAGTGTGGGTATGAATGTATTTGGTCCTTGAGTGCCCCAATGTGTATATTTGCTTTTCCTCCAGATGGACCATTCCCTATGAATTTCTCAGTCATGACAACAGTGAGAGCGGTGAAAGGCTCACAGGTCTTTCTCCTCTCCCTGTACGACTCACAGGTACGCACCACACATGCTTCACCAGGAGGTTGAAACCAAACATTCGCTTATTGTGCAGAATGTTACATGTGAATTATAGTAAATCAAATTGCTAAATTTTGCTGAAAACCGGTTGAAATTACAATTTGGCATTGTCTTCATTGAGTGTGCATGTTAATATTTCTATGTTATTTATATGTAAATCTTGTGTTCATGCAATATCCCATTTACATTGACCAACACAGTATAACAGTATAATGCGGTATATTCCAGATAGAAGGAAAACACACCACCTGGAAATTGTTGTTAGATTTTTTTTTTTTACAGTAGTCTGACATGAAAGCATTTTTTTCCCGTGATTATTTTATCCCATCATCCCTTTTTCCATGTGTCTCTCAGGGCACGCAGCAGCTGGGTTTGGAGGTCGGACGTTCTCCTGTCTTCCTCTATGAGGACCATGAGGGTCAGCCACCTCCAGAACTTTACCCCACCTTTAGGAAGATCAACCTGGCTGATGGCAAGTGGGTAACTACACACACACACACACAGGCACCAACACACACACTTTTGTGTTTTGTGTTTGAACTTTCCCTTATGTGGGTGGATTCTAAAAACACAAAACCTTCTCAGAAACGAAAAGTTGAATCTCTCTCTTTCCTGGCAGGTGGCACAGAGTAGCCTACAGTGTGGAGGGCCAGTCAGTGACTCTGTACCTGGACTGTGTCAGACTGGACACCTTGGACCTGCTCAGAGGTTATGACCCCCACATCAGCACTGAGGGGGTTACTGTGTTTGGGACGCGACTGCTGGATGAAGATGTGTTTGAGGTAGGTCTGCCACAATCATCACCTCTGCACCGTCCACCTTGTCAAGTTTAAACTCATGTGGCTTTGGTAAAAACTAGAAAAAGAAACTTGGCAAAGAATAAAAACATTGAAAACACAGTAATTTCCTTGTGTGTGGTGAGGAAGTGCATCTACTTGTTGCTGCTTGTTTGATTCCTCCATCAAATGGTGACAAATGAATGAACAGAAGGGCTCATCCCCCTTCACTGCCCTCCAGCGGCTGTAAGGGTGTACTACACTTTTTCTACTGCCCTGAAGACGGAGTTGCCTGAACTTCAGAGCTCCAGAGGATTTAAATGTATTCTCAGATAAAACCTATGAAAAATAATTAAGCAAGAAGATGCATTTGAGGATGAATATTTATCGTCTCTCTAACTGCTTGTGTAAACACAGGAAAAATCCCTTCTATATGTGTAGCTGTGTAAAACCTTTTATGAGTTCTGTTCCTGTTGTGTCCTCAGCAGTGTGAGGTCATTTTGACAGGTCTTGAGTGTGAACTTTGACCTTTGTTTTCAATGTCAGGTGGTCCATCTGTTTCACTGAACACCTCCCTGCCCATGTTTGGTTCCGACTCTCTTCCATGTGTGAGGATGTGTAAAATACAGCAAAAGAGAGAAAGAGTTCGAGTCTGTCTGTGGACTTAATGTGCTGGCGCCACTTGAGACTGAAGCTCTGGAGACGATTAACTGCAGAGCAACGATAAAAACAGCCTGTTAAGTCACTTTGATCTGAGTAAATGAACACATACAGTCTCAGATAAAGACATGGGAGACAGATGCATATGACATGTAATTGGTCTAATTAATGACATATTGTACAGTGTAGACAGTGATGACATCTGCAATGGGATGTCATATGGTTTCACTAATGCAAAATCACAGATTTGTTTGTGTGTGTTATTGTAACACAGGGAGAAATCCAGCAGCTGCTGATCGTTGATGACCCCAGAGCAGCAGAGACGTACTGCCAGGACTACATCCCAGACTGTGACGCCCCTTTGCCCTACAACAGTATATTAGCAGAGGCTGAGGAGGTAAGTCCCCTTCTAACAGCCAATCACAGAAGGCAGAGAGAGAGTTGAATCGCGTGTCAGCTAGAGCACACAAAGAGCAATGGGATCCTGATGAAGTCAGTCTACCTGGTCCGCTTCACACGTAACACTCACTGTGAGGCATCTCAGGTGTTGAATGTTGTAAATCCAGGCTGTCGTTTCAGCAGTAAAGGAGCCCCCAAGGTTTCATTTGTAAGAGCAAAACTATTACAGGTATTTATGGACAGTTGAAAAGGCACATATGACAAAAAGATGAATGGTTTAATTATTTTCAGCCATGTATTTGCACTTGAAAATCCTCTGGGTAACATAAATTAAAAGATCACTGGGGGCTGTAAAGAAACATTGGCTGCATGGAGAGTTAGTGAGATATTGAGCTCAACACTGTTTAGTTTCCATTGTACTTGCAGCATCTACATCTCATACAGACACACACAGACAAATATCTTACTGCTCACAGTTTGACAAGCATAACATCCCCCGGCTGTTATTTCCTTGCTGACAGTGTGATACTTCCATTTTAAAATATAGTTATAAATCATAAAATAGCTGCTACTGTCCACTGAGCTCTCACCCTCTCTTTCTTACTTTATTCCTCTCTCTCTCTTTATCCCCGGCTCTCTGCAGTAAAACACACTACATGGTTTTGTGATCCAGTATACTTTGCCAGGTTCTTTGTGCCAGTGCTCCACACGCCTGGGAAAGGTTTCAAATCCTCTTCCGCTGCTGCTGCTGTTTGATTTATCATCTGGCTTACAGCTCGAAACACTCCAGGATTCCTGTTTTTTTGTGTTGCCTTATTTTTTTGTAACACCACCAAAAAATGTAGTCGGCATGAAGAAGCCAATGGAAAACACAAGAGTGTCTAAATCCACTCTTGTGTATTCTGATAATACTTGGATGAAGCCTTGATGCTTGAACAGGCTATTCTGAAGGAACTGAAATAAGAAGACTAAACTGTAGCCCTGCCATGCGTGAGCTGTGCTGTGTATTTCTTGCCTTTTTTTATGATATCTTTCATGTAACAGAACACTGAGCCAGACTGCTAAAGGAAGTGAATCTCATATCTCAGTAGACCTCCTTGTTCTTAGAATTCGATTTCTCATCATTTCATCAGTCGTATGAATCCATTTCAGTGTCTGTGTGTGTGTCAACAAAATGTTACAGCATGCATCGCCTCTGTTTCAATTTGTTTATGGTGTTCAGGTGGAGAGAGCACCTAAGAAACATGTGGTGGAGGAGTTTGAGGAGTTTGACTACAGTGACCTGTATGATGACATGTCTGTTTCCACTGTGACTGCAGGGCCTAATGTCACTGAGTATGAGGTGAGAATCGGCAGCAGCATGAGCTTAGCTTTGTGTGTTTTATTCACTCTGTCTTTCTCATTCTTCATTATTGTATTGTTGGACAGATTGTAGAGTACGAAGACTATGACAACACAACAGATTACTATCAAGTGAACGAGTATGAATATGAGGAAGAACACGACCGCTACGGACCGGCCGAGAGAGAACGGGAGTACTCTCTCAACACACAGGTACCATCTAGTCAGTTATAGATAAAGAAATCCAGTGAGGAAAATAGAAAACTCTTAGACTCTTATTCGTCTACATTAATGCTGTTCACATGTCCATGTCTATCTCCTCTCATTAGGATTTGCCAGAGAAAGGGCAGAAAGGAGAGCCGAGCTATTTGGGAGCGGTGAGAAAATCACACAGGCTTAAAAACATACACAACCATGATACGTGTGCTCCATATTGGTCCTGAAACGTGTCCACAGCATCTAGTATCAAAAACTGTCAATGAACAGAAAAAAGGTATTGAATGCTTGATGAAAATCCTTAATCTTTACTTATTCCTCCGTAGTGATGAATCAGGAAGATTTGCATTTACAAAAATGGAAGGAATTTAAATTATATGCATTAAAATGACACTGGTGCATTTCAGACAATGTGTAGCAAAAATGTATTATATCACAATATATAACAATAAAATGTTAAAAGTCCCGCTCAGTACATATTGTGGTCACATTTCTTAAGATTCTGATTCTGTTAAACTGATAAACATTTTAGTAACAGCCTCAAACATCCTGTATTCGTCAGAATTAAATACAGACATCAGGTATTAAATTGAATTGGTGTCACTGATAGGAATGGTTACACCTTCAGCAAGCATGTTAGAGAAAAACTTAATGTCTGTTAATTCCTGCAGGGGACGCAGATTACAGGACCACACGGGCTTCCCGGACCTGAGGTTAGTAAATTTGCAGCACATCTGACTTGAAACACATTTTTCTTCAGTGTGGACAAAAACTGTTTTGCATGCAGGAAAGTCAGACACAACAGCAGAGTGGCTTTTAATATGGAAATGGGATTCCATCAAACTCAGCTGCCTTTGTGTGTTTTTGTCTATGTGTGCAGGGAGAGCCAGGACCTCCTGGAGTCACAGGACCAGTAGGACCTCGAGGAGACCCCGGGGAGCTGGTGAGGACCGTCCTGTCTGTTTGCTGTGTGAGTGACTTAGTCCATCACATGTTGACATCTCTCAGTAACTGTCCTCCTCTGTCTCCTCTCAGGGACCTCCAGGGCGACCAGGCCTTAACGGAGCTGATGGGATACCAGGTCCTCCAGGAAACATCATGCTCATACCGGTAACATGAAGATACTTCTATGTTCCCAGAGGCCTTACAAGCTGCAGTGGTGTCACCATGGCAGTTATTTGGTCCTATTAACCCTTAACAGGGCCCCAGGACAAATAGGAATGTTTGAATGTCATAACTGAGAAATGGGCTTGCTCAGGACTGTTACATAATCTGGTTTGACTTTACCAAGTAAGACCAACACCTGTCCGTTACTTCATATTCCAGAACTCATATAAGACATGTGCTCTATAAAGGTGTCAACCAAGCATTCAATTTCACTCTTCACTGTGCTACTGGATATATTTGTTATGTCGGGTGTCAATGTCAAATCAGTGAGCTTTGGTCAGAAGACATGATCTACTTAAAACTTCATTTTAAAAATAATGTTCATACATATTAAACTGTTCAGAAACCCTTGTTCCCTGTAGTGAAACACAATGTTTTGTGTCTCCACTATGTTTTGGATGTTCACATCTTTTTATGCAAGACTTTAATAGCAGTGCTACATATTGGCCACTGGGTGGGGTATTGAGATTGCCTATAAATTATCTCGTGTGTGTGTGTGTGTGTGTGTGTGCAGTTCCAGTCAGGTGGTGATCCAAAGACAGGTACTGTGGTTTCTGCACAGGAAGCGCAGGCTCAGGCCATCCTGCAGCAGACCAAGGTAATATGTTACCATCACGTCTTAAACACAAACGCACAGAGCTGATGTAGAACTACCGTTTGTGTGACGCTGTCTGATTCCTTCCTCCTCCTTCCTCTTCCTCTTCTAGCTTGCTATGAAGGGACCTCCAGGACCGCTTGGCCTCAGGGGAAGACCTGGACCACTGGTGAGTGAGCTCACATCATGATGCCAATTTTATCACTGCTCAGGAGGTGAGGTGAAAAATTTGGGCATGGAGTATAGTGGAAACCAGAGCAGAAGCCATGACTATAGCTGCACCTTAACTTACAGGTCATGAAGTTCCTGTAGTAGAAACGAAAGTCCTATATTACGTAAATTCAGACAGTACGAGACACTGGATCAAAGCAGACTTGTTCGGACACTAAATGTACACTTTTTTTCAGGGTGCACCAGGTCCCTCTGGGCTGAAGGGGGCCACAGGAGATATGGGGCCAGCGGTGAGTCACTGGTTATCACAGCTACACACTCGGCCCCTCACTCCTTTGTGTAACTCTTTTGAGAACCAGTTCAACTATCACCTGCTCTCTGTCCACCTGTTTCTCCCCAGGGTCCTCCAGGACTGCCAGGTATCCCGGGTCAGAACGGACGACTCGGGAAAAGAGTGAGACTATTTACTACAGTCTTTTGTCAATTCTGTTATTATGTGGTCTTAATCTTTTCTCAATAACTCAAACATTTACGGTATATTGTTTAAAAAAATCAATCTACCGTAGCTGACGTGTGTGTGTGTTTATTAGGGTCGAGGGGGTGCAGATGGGGGCCGTGGTGCAATAGGAGAGACTGGAGCAAAGGTGAAGAAGAACTGATGTCACGGTCCCAGTGTTCACTTTCTGACTGCTTTCACAATGTTCTGTCTTCTTAAAATATGAATAATGAATGAATCCATCTCTTTTCCTCAGGGGGATAGAGGCTTTGATGGCTTGCCTGGTCTCCCTGGAAACAAGGGACATAAAGTGAGTTATCTGGCTGAATGAGTGAGAGGTGTAAAACAGGTAATTCATGATAGCAATAACCAATATCCATGTGTGTATTTTCTCAGGGGGACAGGGGCAAGCCGGGCCCTGTCGGTCTTCCTGGAGAGCCAGGAGAAAAGGTGAGAGGTCGCTGTGTTTATATGCATTCATGTTTAGGCAGGTTTGTGTTTCCGTATGTACAGGACTTATTTGTGTTTTTCACAGGGCTCTGAGGGGCCACCGGGGCCAAGAGGACAACCAGGTGATGCTGTAAGTAGCAACCCACAACCAAAACACACACACACACACACACACATATACAACAAATGACTCAATTAATTCCACTATAATTTCATTTAATGTGATGTAAGTCTAAAACACAGTTACATATATATGTAATTATGCATCATATTCTGTAAAGATAGAATTAAAAGGGCACAAACTTTCAATTATATGCAATTATATGTCATTATGTGTAACTGTGATGTGTGTTTCAGGGTTCCAGAGGTCTGAATGGCCCCAGGGGTCGTCCCGGTCCCCCAGGCCAGGCTGTGAGTGTGAAATTTTGACTTTGTGTAACTTTCTGCACACACACACTTACACGACATGCACAGTCCCACACATTAACCTCTACCACTGACAACAGGAAAAGACATTAGACACCAGTAATTATCCTGTTTTCTCACCTCTGTGTTTATCCATGCAGCTAAAATAAGACTCTTCTCACCACCCACATAAATCCAGCTGTGGTGCTATCAGATGATGCCATATGATAAAGCCTATCCATGCTGTTACTGTGGTTCTTCCTTTGTTAACATGATGTTATGTAATTCTTCTCATCTTAGAACGTTAATGTCTCTCTGCCAAATACAGCAACACATCTCTTAACACCTCAAGCAGCTTCATTGTAGTTTGCATAACACACATACACATATAGTATGTTTGCACTTGTAATAATGCAAGTAGGCACTTGTAACAATCTGAAAGCACACAGAGGAAGCACTTTCCTTTTTTAAAAAAAATGCATATTTATTTGTGGTGTTGTTTAATTAAGCATTAAACGCCTCAAGCAAGGAGGTGGTAGAGCCAAAACCGACAGGGTGGCTGATCATATTCTGTTTTATTGTTGTCCCGGGAGGCTCATGTAACAAGCCTAAGGAAATTTTTATAAATGAAAGATAGTAGGCAATGTATCCTCCATTTATCTTTTCTTTAGTCAGACAGAAAAAGAAAATATGTGACAGAGGGACAGAAAATAAACCCCATTCAGGGGAATTAATATATACAGTATACAGCTCAGTCTCCATAAATTCTCCACCAGTGTCTTCTCATTTTGTATTAAAAAGCTCTTGTGCTTTGTCCCTTCCATTAATTGTCTTCCTCTCTCTCCTCACAGGGCATTAGAGGAATTGATGGGGTTCAGGGTTCAAAGGGAAACATAGTGAGTATAATAAAGGTAGTAAACAGTGGCGCCTGATTACACAATACTTCCCATCACATAATTTCCTGTTTGTAACAGGGATCCCCAGGAGACGTCGGAGCACCTGGACAGCAAGGCAACCCTGGAATCCTGGTATGAGCAGAGAGCAGATACTCATAAAGTAACAAATACAAACATATAAACACTGATGCTCTGTCTCTCCTACAGGGTTTTCCTGGTCCTCAGGGGTTAGTAGGGTTGCCAGGAGAGAAGGTAAGACACTAGTAGTTGGATTTTTTAGTTTGGTGTGAATGAGTCATGATTGACTGACTGATCTTTGTCTCACAGGGGCCTCAAGGGAAGAAAGGGATGCAGGGCTTACCTGGAAACGACGGGCCCCCAGTAAGTACATGAGTGTTTGTGCTTATGCACGTCTGAGGACTCCTATTGACATAAGGCATTACAGAGTCCCTAATCCCTAAAGTTAACATCACAACTATGTGCCTAACTACAGATACTGTCCTCTTGTCAATAGGGTCACCCTGGAAGAGAAGGTACTCCAGGTGAAAAAGGATTGCCGGTATGTCTGCTGGATGCTGTGTTTGTGTTTGTGTACAATGCATGCATGTTGTGTCACTGTTGTTACAGCTACAGAAGGTATGAAGGAGTAGTTTTGACATTTATGCTAAATGGTTTTCTTGCCAAGCATTCCCAGCTCCTCCTAAAAACCACAAGTCTTTGTTTTTCTTTTTCTTTTTGAGCATTAAACAAAGATGATATAACTTCTTAATTAGGGGTGCAGACAGGTACACAACAATAGGCCTCTAGAAAATCAAATGTTCTGGCACAGCAGGCAGAAAAAAGAGCATCACTTTCCCCTAATTCTTTCATTCCGAAAATAACACAAGAAGCAAGACAGAGCATTACACTGTAACATCTAGCATTACTTATCCTATTGCAGCGTTTCCACCGAGCCTCCCCTGAGACAGAGTTTATTTTTTTGAATCAAAGATTTATTAAAAATAGAAGACTCAGGCTACTGTGGGCCCTTTCCAAAACAACAAACCATGACATCTGAGAGATTAAATTTAAAGCATCAAAATACATGAGGAGCCCTGGCCCCCCATCACTGACTGTGCTGGGTGTACTTCAGAAATGTAATATGGTACAATACTAATAGTGATTCCATATAGAAAGTGACAGTATTTACAGATATGGCTGGTTTTGAGGTTAAGCTGATGCTGAGGATGTTCGCAAACAGCCCACAAAGCATGTAATCTAGCTGGTCAGCCAAACGACATAATTCCCTTCTAACAATTCTTAAATGCGTTGCGATGTTGCATTGATGGAACCACAGATTTATAATATCATTCTATTTCTGTTCCTTTAATATCTGTGTGTTCATTTGTAGGGTCCTCTGGGAGTGCAGGGGCCTGTTGGATACCCCGGACAACGAGGAGTAAAGGTAGGAAATACAAAAAAGAAATAATCTTACTACTGTGTAAAAACCTTTTGACTCCAGTTTTACTGTTTGGTATTGTCTGGCTTAAACGCCACCTGATGAATTTCATGGTTGTCTATTAGAAGAGGAAATTCAATAAATTCCATTCCAACAATTAAAAGAATGACATGTTTGTCCATGTGAAACTAAGGCTGTATTTTGTTGTCCTAGAAAAGTTAAGTCTTTTCCTAGACATCACCACACAGTCTTTTTCTTGCCAAATAATTAAGCAGATCATTGTGGTTCTCACTGCCAACAGTCAAGTTTAATGGCAAGGCATGAAGCAGTTTGATATGCTTGCCACCTCATGAAGATGTCACGAACAGCCAGTGATATCATATCATGTGTTTTCTGTTTTCTTACTTACTTTCACTTTTTTTTTCTTTATTTGACAGGGAGCAGATGGGATCAGAGGATTAAAGGGAAGCAAAGGCGAAAAGGTGAGCAAAACCGAAAATATCACATTACCTCCACAGATCAGAGGATGCATGCTGGTTTTCACTACCATCTCTGATTTTATGTTGTCAGTTAAACTGGATGTCGCTGTCTCCTCCAATTTATTCTGTCTGCAGGGAGAAGATGGTTTCCCAGGAGCTAAAGGGGAGATGGGAGCAAAGGGGGATGTTGGAGACAACGGCGCTCCGGGTGGCAGAGGAGAAGATGGGCCTGAGGGGCCCAAAGGCCAGATGGGTCCTCAGGGAGAAGCTGGCCCTGCTGGTACTCCTGGAGAGAAGGTAGAATGCTAATCAAAATTGATAACAAAAACTAAATATTTTTTCAACTCATCTTACATTAAAATCTTGTACAAGATGAGTCAAGTCACAGTGTCTTTCTTTTTTAGGGGAAACTGGGAGTTCCTGGGCTGCCAGGATATCCAGGACGACAGGGACCGAAGGTAAGTTAAATAAAATTATCAGTGATTGTTTTAATGAATGTAAACACGCCACAGATATAGTAACCATAATTTACACAAAGTGACTGTGAGTTCCTTCCTCCTCCCCAGGGTTCTGATGGATTTCCTGGTGTACTGGGAGCTGGAGGAGAGAAGGGGAAGAAAGTGAGTAGAGGGTTTAGTATAATGATGATATTATGTCAGGAAATCACACTTTTTCCATTAATGTACTGTATCTTGTGGTATTACACAGGGTCCTGCAGGCCAGCCAGGAGGTGCAGGCCAGAGGGGGCCAAATGTGAGTGCTGTGTCTCAACACTTTCTCTACTTCAGTCAGTAATGAATTAATCAGAAAGTGACAAATTTTCAAAAAGCAAGCCACATACCAAAGCTCTCAGTTTTTAAAACCAGGTGAGTCAGACGACCAGGATAAGAGGGCTGAAGTCCTTCCTCCTTTTGTCGTCATCCTCTTTTACATTAGCTTTGTTTTATTGTAGAGAGTCACTTTAGTTGGTGTGTCTGAAAGCTGAAGTATGTTTCCTAGTGAGATTGAGCAGGATTGTACTGGCAAGTGAAATGTAGGTTCTTTTAACAGTGATTAAACATTTGTGTCATTAGCTTTTAACTCCAGCTTCCAGGGGGCTTTGACAGTGTGCTGAAGACTTAGGGGATATTATGTGCTGTTGTTGAATTCTTATCATTTTACTGTATCTCCATTAAAACGACACAGTGTTCAAATGTATTATCCAGTGCAAAAAAGCTCTTAAAAACCCACTGTACACTAGCTGCCCAGCATCAAAGGGCTGACAGACTCAGTTAGCAACTAGCTGGTCAGTACAGTTGAACATTTGGCAGCTTAAAAATAAAAAAAAATCCCTCTGGAGCAGGTGGAGACCAAAAACAGAGCTAAAAGAAGATGAATGTTGGACTGACTGACCATGTCATGTGACCAGAAACATGACTCCAAATGAAAGCCCATTTTGCTTTGTGCGTGTTGAGTGTGTAAATAGGCTTTGTAGTTTCCGATATTAATATAAAAGATATAGTGTTTACAGCTTGTTTCCATTTCCGAGAAGTATAAACAATTTGTGCAATTTTATGTCTTGCTGATGTTAGCCTTCATCTTTGTTATGTGTCACCATTAATGGCAACGTTGCAGATCTCTGAGTCATCCCTGTGTTCACTGAACCACAAACCTAATCAGTCCCTGAAAGTTCACTGTATAGTGAGTCACTATCGACTGAACTGGACACCTTCTGTCTCTGCTCAGTAAAAGTTCATTGCTCTCCTGGGTTTGGCTTCACTCATGTTTCTTCTATGCCAGGGTGCCCGAGGTGCCAGAGGAGCAAAAGGGCCTACAGGAAAGTCAGGAGAAAAGGTCAGCTGACTCTCCTCTCAGCCAATACAAACACCCCATCAGCCATTGTAGATGGGTGAAATCTTTTACACTGTTAGCTGTGCTTAACTAGTTTCTATCTGTCACCGCCTCCATGTTCTTCCTCCCTCTTACATTTTAATAGGGTGCCTCAGGTCATGATGGGCCCCCAGGATCTCCTGGAGAGAGGGTAAGAAAAGCTTTGTTGATATATGTTACTGATGGATTGATCTGCTGTTACATTGACTGGTTATGTTTTTTTAGGGACCTCAAGGGCCGCAAGGAAGAAATGGAGAGCCAGGTCCTAAAGGATCAAGTGTGAGTTTATATACAAAACACGCCTTTACACACAGGCCACACATTAGTCATATTCTTTATTTATAACTGTGTGTATCAGGATAAAGATTTTGTCCAGCACTTGACTCCACCTAATCTTCTGTTATAGTCTCAAACAATACATTTGCAAAGCACACTTTAGAGTAAACATGTATATTGTATGTATACAGCTGAGGAGGATTTCTCAAGTACAAGGTAATAATATTTAATAATATTCCTCTAAATTATTTTTATTTGTATTTAGATAGGAACAAAACAAGAACAAACCAAGTCCAGTCAGCCCTCAATATTGTATGAAGAAAAAAAACAAGAATATTCACGTATAAGCATTCACAGTGAGAATACAGTCTTCCAAAAATAGTCAAGTTCCCAAACTCTAGCAAACAGATGAGTCTGACCTCTAGTCTTGGCAGGGATCACCATGATTAAATATCTTTGTTTTGTGTTTATTATGAATTGGGTGGCAGTGGTATTTTGTTATGATGCAGGCTGCATGGTGCCCATATTTTCATACTGTTTCAGGTGTTTTACTTTGTCATTTTCTGAAAGAATTTTGTTCTAACTGAGAGTGCAGTGGAAAAAAATCTTACTCATATTCTGCAATGAATCACTTAGAGTGACCTACAAGGGGACAGTTCCTGCATTCATATTTAAATATTTGACAGCTCAATAAATAAATAAAGGCTAACAAGATTAAATGTAAAAATGCTACTCATCTTTATCTTCACAGACATTGAGTGAGATTTAGAGGTCAGTTTTTATTCTCCTATTCCTCCTATTCATTTCTCACCTTGTTATGATGTGTGTGTGTGCGTGTGTGTGTGTGTGTGTGTGTAGGGTCCTGCTGGGAAGGACGGACTTCCAGGTCACCCAGGTCAAAGAGGAGAGCCGGTAAGTGAGGTCAAATTTTATGAGTTCATAAGAGGTTAGTTACGGCACACACACACACACACACACACACACACACACACACACACACACACACACACCAGAATATTCTATTTCTTTTCTACTCATCTTTTTCTTTTTCCTTGACTGCAGGGATTCCAAGGGAAAACAGGACCTCCAGGACCCATAGGTGTTGTAGGGCCACAGGTGAGCTCAACAATCTATTATGTAACATCTGTCCTGCCTTGTGCTTCCTGTCTGTATTGGTGTAAATGAGTCAGTGACCCAATCCTTGGGTCCGTGTATTTTAGGGGAAATCAGGGGAACCTGGTCCAACAGGGGACCGCGGTCATCCAGGGGCACCAGGTGGACCCGGTGAGCATGGATTACCTGGGGCTGCAGGGAAGGAAGGTGGAAAGGTGGGTCCACACATTCACTCACACATTAACACCGATCATTCTTATCATCAGAGAGTCACCGTTGTGTTTTCATTTACAATGTTTTTTTTCTTTCAGGGTGATCCAGGTTTACCTGGAACATCTGGGAAGAATGGTCCTGCAGGACTTAAAGGGTTCAGGGGGAGCAGAGGAGCCCCTGGAATCATGGTAACACACACAAACACACTCATACCACACTCCCTGCAAAGAGCTTAATATCCTTAATATTATAAATGATATAAGATACATAGTACAAATTATGTGTGATCTTTCCAGGGACCTCCTGGTCTGAAAGGAGGATCAGGACCTAATGGATCCCCAGGAGCCATAGTGAGTTAGAGTATATCTCTTTTGTTAATACAGTTCATGTTCAGGATTATAGGGTTCTATATCTGTTTTTTGTTTTTGTTTGATTGGCCAAACAATGTGAAATCATACAGTACAGGAATTTGGCTCTGTTTTTGTTTCTTTCAGTGAAAATACACATTAATAGACACTCACAAACCACCGCTAAGTCATTGGTTTTGCCAGTAAAAACCATCTCTCCAAAAATACACTCAATACCTTATATTAAATTCTTCAGACTTACAACCATGAGGTGGTAATTGTAATTTAAACTATTTTATGATGTCTTATCAAATCAGTATTACACCAACAGACACCATTATGATTCTAGCAGTTGTTATGCATCCATTTTAGCCTTCATTGCCTCAGTACTTCTAATTGCCCAGAAGTTCAAGGACCAACATGTCCTGTCTGTAGGGGTCGTCAGGTGAGAGGGGCCCTCCAGGACCAGCAGGCGCCATCGGACAGCCTGGTCGGGCCGGATCAATCGGAGGACCTGGACCAATGGGAGAGAAGGGCGAGCCTGTAATTACATCATACTCATTTTTCCTATGTTACCAGATTTAATGTTTTTTTTTCCCCTTTAGACTTCATTGACGCTCTTTTATATTTTCAGCACATAAAGTAAATATTCATAATCAGTGTTGATGGGAAGTAGATCAGTTGTTTTGTCTGTGCTTGTATATTTATCTTGAATGCAGAATGACATGTTGTGTTTCAGGGAGAGAAAGGTCCGATTGGACCAGCAGGTCAGGATGGAGATCAGGGACCTGTAGGGATGCCTGGGGCTACGGGCCCAGCAGGACCTCCAGGAGATGACGGGGATAAGGTAAACTGTGTGTCTGTGAGTCAGACAGAGAGAGTGTGGGTTTTGAATTGTGGCAATAAATTGTGTGCCTTCTGTGTGTGTGTGTGTGTGTGTCCACAGGGAGAGCAGGGAGAATCCGGGCAGAAAGGCAGCAAAGGAGACAAAGGGGAAGCAGTGAGTCAAGAGCTGGAGAACTACATCAACATGGACTGTATTCCATTACCAGGGTAGATCTGATTATGTCTGGTCACTTCATGTCTCTCTCTGTCTCTCTCGCTCTCCACAGGGCCCCCCAGGCCCCACTGGCACTCAAGGGCTGGTTGGTCAGCCAGGACTTCCAGTGAGTCTGCTCTTCTCTTTTTATTGTCTTCCTCTTAGGTCACTGTCTTGAAAACTAAGGCCTCAAATCATACTGTTGCACAAATACAACCCGGAATCCAAAAACATCTGGACAACCATATGTTGATAAAACATAAAAAAGCACAGTGTGATCATTTGCTAATCCTTTTTGACATATGCTCAATTGAAAACATTATAAATAGTAAATTTAGAGGCTTATTCTGACCGTGATGTGAACATGTACATTTCAGTTATTTGAGGTTAAAGTGGTTTCAAGCATGTGATCTAACTTTCAGAAATAAATCTAATAAGTGTATTTCCAAAAATGTCCAGCTCTTGCTTTAAACAGTGACTTCAACTTAAGTGACCTTAAGCTGCACTAGTAATAATCCTGTCCTTCTGCCAGTTCTATCAACTGATAACACTTCATAACACTTCATCATCATTCAAAAGGCATAAACACTCTCACTCCTCACTCTTCTGTGTGCACCAGGGTGTAGATGGACTGGTGGGTCCGCGGGGTCAGCAAGGCATGTACGGACCGAAAGGAGATGAGGGGCTCCGCGGCTTCAAGGGCTCTACAGGACCGATAGGATTACAGGTGAGATTTGTACAGCAGTCAGGGTGCAGATTGTTGAAGTGATGTCTTCTCAATAGGCGGATTGAACTTGGCACTCTTCAATCTTTAATCTTCTAATCCTCTGTGTGATCTCTCAGGGCATGCCCGGCCTGCCAGGAGAGAAGGGTGAGAGTGGACATGTGGGACTTATGGTGAGCTTATATCCTGTTTCAAGATCTGTCCATTATTTATATCACATTTTACCTTCATTTATAAATAATAAGCTAACGTTATTTCTCTTTTATAACATACCTGGTTTTAGGGTCCACCTGGTCAACAAGGCCCCACTGGTCCTCAAGGGCCTATTGGAGGACAGGTAAGTCTCTCAGTAAGATTTGTACATCATTTATTTGAGCACTTGTTTTGAATTTTGAAGAAACCTGATCTCCTCTGTGTTGTGCAGGGTCCGACTGGTCGACCCGGGATGATAGGACAGCCAGGTGTTGTTGGAGAGAAGGTACAGAATCTACAGTAACATCATTTGCATGTGTAGTGTAAGAAACAAACAAGTCGTCTCTTTTAGGATTTCTGACATATCAGTCTCTGTCTCTCAAAGGGGGAGGATGGCGAAGCTGGTGACCCTGGATCAGTCGGTTTTTCTGGACGGGCAGTGAGTTTGCTTGCTTTATTTGGAGGGAGGGGCCACATTTTGATCAAAGACCTCTTTAAACTTGTGCCTACCATCTTTAATTTTTAAGCCTTTCGTGCTGTTCTCCTCTGCCTCAGCCCTATTAATCTCCCCCGTTACTTTTGTGCTGCTTTAGGGAGAAAAAGGAGACCAAGGGGAAAAAGGAGATACAGGCCCTCCAGGAGCAGCCGGCCCCCCAGGAGCCAGGGGCATCACAGGGGAGGATGGACCCAAGGGCAACGCTGTGAGATATAGTCATACCAAAAAACACTCTTCAGCAAAATACTATGCCATAGAATTTAAACCAAACAGACAGTGAAAGAGAGCTCAGAGCTGTTGAGATATCTTCTGCTGGCTTCAGCTAAAGCTTAAACTCAATTTACTTCATTGTTGGTTATTCACAGACAGACAGACACCACCTATAAAAACAGAGATACATTTCACAACCAACTTCTAATTTCTGGATTAAATCATCTAAATGAAGTTTATTTTTCTGAAAGAAAATAGTAAAAGGAAGCTGAAGATGCTGTATTTTCCTCTTGAATTCCAACATTATCCAAGAGCAACAGCAGCTCTATGGCAATGTATTTTTTGTATGTTTTTTATTTAATGCTATACGAGCTCAAGCTCTCTCTTTTCCTCTCGCTCCTCAGGGACCTATCGGTCTCACTGGGGACCTTGGACAGCAGGGAGAGGCTGGACCCAATGTGAGTGCCTGTTCTCTCTAGTCATCTTCCTCGTTTCCTTTCTTCTTCATCTTTCAATTTGGAATATCAGCCCAATGAAATCACATTCAAATCAAAGATCAATACACAGAATTATATCCTAAGCATAACATGTAGAGATGTCAAAGTCTCTCATGTGCTCATTTAGGAACTGATACCTTAACCTCTGGAAGTTGAAGTTCCCCATGTACAACTTCTTTGAAAAGTGTAGTTAAGGAATGTAGTGAAATTTTAGTTTTAAGATTTATAGAAAAGTCATAGCAGCAAAGAGTATCCTCATGACCGGATATTTCTTTTTTGTAACTTGGAGCTTTTGAATTATCTTCTTATTAAATTTCTTATTAAATATGTGTAACTACCTCTCTGTTCCATTACTCAAATATGTCTCATAACTGTATCAACATTAGCACATTACTATAAATTCAGGTTTCATGTTGCCGTAAAGACATCTTCAACTATAATTCCTGGAGCAGCAGAAGTGTACTTTTCCTCTGCCCACTATTTTTCTTTCCTCATCAGGGTTTGGATGGTCTGCCTGGGTCTAAAGGAGACACAGGAGACCCTGGAAAATCTGTGAGTTCCTCCCTTCTACATCATGACTTTAATGAGAATTCATGAATATGAAAGATGCTGTCATTATATAATACAGACACACAATACGAAACAATGACTGGACATATAATAGTTTCTTTATATTTCACAGGGACCACCAGGAGCAGCAGGAGAACCCGGACCATCTGGAGCTCCTGGCCGAAGGGTTTGTGTGTTTTTTGTGTTCATATATCAGTGTCTACTTCTACCTCTACTGCACTCACAATCCCCGATTTCTATCTCTAGTTTGATTAAGTAAAGCATTAAACCCTTTCACCTGTTAAGATGAGGTTGAGGGTACTTTTCTCAAAGCATTCTCGCAGTGTGTGTATGTGTGTGTGTGTGCGCATCAGTGCATCTGTATGACAGATTCAGGTTAAAATGTTTTAAAATGCTGTTCTTCAGGGCCACTTGGGAAAACCAGGGAAGGAAGGAAAAGCAGGGCTGAAAGGAGCCAAGGTGAGAGTTAGAAACAACTTTTTGAATAATAACATCTGAATTGCTGATCTGCTCACAGCTTCTGAAGGTCACTCTGGTCCCTGTCCGTTTCAGGGTGCCCCCGGATTTGAGGGTCCCATAGGGAAGACAGGGCCTGTAGGTGCCCAGGGACATCCCGGGAAGACTGGTCCTCAAGGTTTAAGAGGGATCCCCGGCCCTGCAGTAAGTGAGAGAGTGAAGGGTGAAGCAGTGGAAGTGGAGCGTAATAAAGATGGAGGTTCAAATATTTCTTTCTGTGTGTCTTCCTCTCAGGGTGAACAAGGTTTAAATGGACCACCTGGCCAGACAGGGCCCCCAGGTCCCATGGTAAGATGACTCATCAAATCAAGAACATAAAAAATACTTTTACAAATGGCTTTAAGAGAGAAGGGAATTTTTTGACAGTTTATGTTCAGTATGATCAGCACACTCTGATTTCACATCCTTAGTTGTTAAAATAGAGGAAGTATAGCAGTCAGAATGGTGAATGAATGAGTTTTTAAATGCACTTGTGATGTTTTAACTTGTGTCTGACCTCATCATAACTTAATCTTCTCAGGGTCCACCAGGATTACCAGGACTAAAGGGGGACCATGGCAAGAAGGGAGACAAGGTGCGTGCATACAATAAACCCATAAACATTTATTCTGACATTGACTTGACTTTGACCTTGAGCTCATTTGTGATATCTCTGCAGGGTCATGGTGGTCTAATAGGTCTGATAGGGCCACCAGGAGACATCGGAGAGAAGGGCGACAGAGGACTGCCAGGAAACCAGGGACTACCGGGTCCAAAAGGAGATGAGGTGCTGAAAATACACACAAATACATAAACACAGGCCAGGCATGAATTTTAGGTAGTTTCAGCAGATCCTCTTTTTATCTGACAGTTTTTTTTCTTTCGTGTTTAATATCAGGGTCCGATTGGTCCACCAGGTCCCCACGGCCCCCCTGGCCCCACGGGTCTGTCTGTGAGTATACAAGACAACTTTGACAGTACATGGCAAACACACACCATTGTTAGCATCAGGAATATTGGGACATTGCTCATCTTACCTGTAACTCTCATCCCTCTCTAACAGGGTGCTATTGGTCCCAAGGGCTCTAAAGGAAACCTGGTAACTGGTTTGGTCTTGTTTTTTATTGGTTTTAAATTAGTCATAAATATCACACTTGATATTGATTGATCCCTTTGTTCTGTGTGTGTTTAGGGTCCAATTGGTCCCAGAGGAGACACTGGGCCTGCAGGACCTCCAGGACCACCAGTGAGTTCTGCTTACTGAAATTTAGTACATCCAACAACCATACAACTCTCATTAACTTAAAATTAACTTCAACAAACAAACTTCATCTATGTTTCCTGCTCACCACGTGATTCTTTCCCTTCACCTGCCCTCTCCTCTCCACTCCTCTCCTCTCCTGTCCTCAGGGGCTGCCAGCACCTGGGATGTCCCCTCTGCCAGAGCGAGGACGGAGAAGGAGAACCCACACCTTGGTGGATGGTGCTGTACTTGAAGAGGAGGAGGGGGAGGAAGAGGAACTGATAGATGGAGGAGACGAGGGCTGGATGCAGAGGGACCAGGCTGAGCAGGATGGATGGACGAAGAAGGAGGGCCAAGACATGGAGGAAGTATTTGCCTCTCTGTCCTCTATGAAAGTAGAGGTGGAGGGTCTGCGTAACCCACAAGGGACGTACCACAGTCCCGCCCGCACCTGCAAGGAGCTCTGGCTCCTCAACCCAGAGCTCCCCAATGGTACTTAATCAGTCTTTGTCTCCAGCCATTTGTTTATCTTTATCTGCATGACTGCACTCATTTTATATACCTGTCTTTCTTCTTAGCTGTTTGTGCATCTGTATCTTTGTGATGTTTCTCTGTTTGATGTCTTTATTGTTGACAGTGATATTAGCCTTGTGTTTATTTGACCCCTCTGCCCTCCTCACATTCACTCTCTCTCCAGGTGAGTACTGGATAGATCCCAACCAGGGTTGCCATAGAGATTCCTTCAAGGTGTTTTGTAACTTCACCGCACAAGGAGAGACGTGTCTGTACCCCGACAAGAAGTTCCAGTCGGTGAGTTTTCATAAAGAAACACACACACTAACCCTTTTTTTGGAGCGTTTGATTGCTCAGCTATGAGCAGCCTTTGCCAAAAGCCGAAAGACTTCTCAGAAAGAAATTAAACAATATTTAGTCGTCATCTGTGTGTTGATTCAGTGAACTTGAAGCTGATTTTTTGTTTGATTGTCATCAGGTGAAGTTGGCAGGATGGAAAGGAGAAAAGCCTGGCACCTGGTACAGCAAATTCAGGAAAGGAAAACAGGTATGGTGTGATGATTGTGCATGTGATCAATGTGTGCCAGTCTGTTTGCATGCAGCACTTCATGGCAGTCACAATTATAAACACTGCTGCAAACGTAGGACAAATTTGGTTGAATACTAATGAACGGCATGTGTCAGCTACAGAGAGGCACCCAGCATGCTAATATGTGAGTTTTCTAAGCAGCATTTAGAACATTTGTCAGACCATTTGTTTTTCAAAGGGTCTTAAAACACTCAATAAAGACCAAACCATTAGATCAACTGAGATTTGGCAGCAGTCAGATCATATCAGTGATGAACAAACCAGAAGTGCAGAATCTGCTGGAGGGAGTGAAGTTTTCTGATCGACTGAAATACTTTCATACTTTCTCTGATACAGAACTTTGCTGACTGCAATGATCAATGACAAGATGTGCATTGGTGGTTAGCAATGATTGGTCAGCACCCACAGGCCTGAGCAGGGACTGCAGCTCACAGCACTGCCAGCCTTTTTTTAGCTTCTAAACCAAAAATTCACGAGGAGGAATCTGATCCATATTATACTGCCCAGCAGGCTGCCAATATTACAGCTTTATGGCCTGAGCAAGCTACCTGCTGTGTGCTAATCAAAGTTAGACCAAGTTGCCACGAAACTGAATTCCTGCAGTTTAACCTTTTCTTTTTAGATGTACCGACTTTATTACCTCATTCTGGAGCAGCTTCATAGTCACAGTCTTCACCAGTACACCCCAGATCTTTAAATTGTGTTGTTTGTTATTGGTTGACCATGATGTTGGGATGATGCTTTGTACCCATATTTCCCAAAATACTGCCTCTTTAGTGTAAAGAAATTGGTAGCAGTAATCCAGCATTTTCAATTTTGGTTTAATTATAGGATTGAATGGGCACAATTTACAGTGTAATTCTGGTGTTCTCCTCCAGTTTTCCTACTCCGGGGCGGACGGCGTTCCAGTCCACGTGGTCCAGTTGACCTTCCTGCAGCTGCTGAGCGCGACAGCCAAGCAGACCTTCACCTACCACTGCCTCAACTCCGCCGCCTGGCTGCACACCGCCACCTACAGCCACGAACATGCACTGCGCTTCAGAGCCAGCAACGGAGAGGAGCTGACACATGAGAACGCACATTACATCAGTGCGCTTTACGACGGGTGTCAGGTGAGTGACACAGATGTACATCCAAGTGTGAAAGCACACACCTACAGTGCATTTATTTTCTGATCGTTTGATTGTGTTTCTCTGCCACAGACACGCTCGGGGCAGGAGAGGACAGTGTTGGAGTTTGATGCTCCGCTGTCCAACACGCTCCCCATCTTGGACGTGGCTGTGTCTGATTTTGGGAAGGGGAACCAGAAATTTGGTTTCCAAGTTGGCCCGATTTGCTACAACGGTTAACCAAGCCTGGGGGGGATTACAACAGGAGTAATTTAAAAGGAAAAAAGAGCCATGGACACTTTTTACATGCAGGGAGAAAACTACAATCAAGATTTACCTGATGCAACATATTTATACGTTAATTTACCTACAACAGTGTTCCTTCATCTAAACATCCATCTTTTATACAGACATTCATTCACTCAGACTTAATTCATACATCATCTTTTTTTAACTCATACATTCTTACAGCTGTCTCACATATTGTGTTTTCAAGAGCAATTCATAAATGTATTGACTGTGTTTCCTCAATTAGCAACATGTCTTTTCTATCATTCCTTTTTGAAGGAGTGTGTGGTGCTCTCACAGATTCATCCATGTCTGCTCATACGTCTACTGATCTATGCACTCTATTTTCATCTATACATAATCATACACAAACATTATGATCAGTGAATCATCTTCAGAAACACCATATTTCAGCAACATTCAACCACGTTGAACCACGTTGTTTTGTGTTTTCATCAAACCTCAATTTGTTGTTTTTTTTTTTGTTTGTTGTCGTCATATTGTTGATATAATTATCTGTTATGTGATGTATATTGGAGTGTAAGTCATCACGGTGCTATTATGTAGCTCCATGCGGAGTACATTTCTTTGTAAAAGGGAACTGGGGCAATGCATTTTTTTTTTTTTAATATTGTGAAGCCGTGTTTTATATTTTTTCAACATAACAAACCAATCTGTGGTACATGATTGCCTCAAGGTCTTTCTATGCATAGTTGTGTGGGGAAATGACTGAGAAACATGATTAATAAAAGTACATAATGTACATTAAGTTAACATGATGAGATTTAGTTTTATTGAATGCCTTCGTTAAGCAAATCCGACAGAGAATTTTGAGGAGCTGAAAGACAAAGCTTCTGCTGCTTCTTAAACAGTAATTCCCCTGTGTGTGCTCTTTCAGGTCTGTACTTTGATCTGTCTTTCCTTATATTCACACTGCACTGTTCTTACAATGGGTACATGGTGCTTGGTGGCTACATACAGTATAATGCATGTCAATTAAAAGCTATTTTTAGAGATGTCAGTCAATCCACCACTTTATCTGGCTGAAGCTCTGACAGAAGTATCTTAACATCTATCAGAAGGATTGTTATGAAATTTGGTTCAGACATTCATGCCCCCCTGAGGATGAAACCTCCTGATTTAAGCGACACCCTTTTTCTTTAGTGTAAACATGAGATAGATATTTTTGTATTTATAGTTAAATGTCTCAACATAGATTGTCATTATCTTCATTACAGATGTTGACAGTGCAGAGGTGACTGATTCTAATGATGTCCCCTGAATTGCAATAACTGATCACTTAAATTTTCATCTTGCACCATGAAAAAGGTCAAAGTTTTAATTTGTGAAAGAGTTTGATTTATGATTAAGATGGTGAACATTCAATTTGTCATACATCATCATGTGAGCGTTTCAGCTCAAAGCACATTTTCACAGAGCCACTGTAGCTGTAGACTCAGATCTGCTTTTGATCCATTGTTTCTACTATTTATATAACATGTTTAAGTTGGTTATGGGTTGCTTGATGACCACAATGATGCATGTCAATTAAAAGCAAATTTCAAATTAAAGTCATTAGAGTGATATGACAAGGAATGCAATGGTTGCTTAAGCACCTTTATCATGAGAGGTCAGAAAAAAAAGGTCATGGTCATGAACTTATTCCCTCTTAAATTATCAGTGAAATTTTAAAAAATTGTATGAAATATGTTTTGAATGTAAAACGCTTTTGTCAGTAAAGACTATGGGCTGTTTAAATTGTCAGGATGAGGTTGAAATAAAGAATAACTTGCTTTAGGTCAGCAGCTCACAAAATATTCCAAACAAGAATAAACAAGCTCCTTAACTTGCTTTTCAAACTTCAGTTCTGATGAAAGATGGTTTCTGAATTTCCAGTAAAGAGCTGGCTTTGAGTTGGCATGAAGTTTTCCTTAATCTCAAAGAGATTTTGAAGTGGATTTATATTTAACAGGGTTGTGTGTGTGTGTGTGTGTGTGTGTGTGTGTGTGTGTGTGTGTGTGTGTGTGTGTGTGTGTGTGTGTAAATTGTGTTATTCTGTATTCACATCACATGTTATTCAGCCTCCCTGCCTCAGTCTTTCCTCACAGCTTCATGTTGACCCTCATCTCTTTCCTTTCTCTTTTCTCTCTCCTGACATCTGCAGCACATCTAACAGTTTCCAATGATGCTGAAACTTTAATGAGCTCAGGCAGATGAGAGCAGCTCATCCACGAGTGTTTAGCTGCTAATTTCCAGCAATGAAATATAGATGCTGGGACATGAAAGTCAGTCTCATAGCAGGTTAACGGGGTTGCAACCTTGTCAGGAAAACACTGGTCCAACAGTGTTTAATATTTTATTCCTTTTCAGTTAGTGTACTGAAGATAGATGTCGGCGTGAAAGGTAAAACGAAGTTTTATCTCTTCATTTAGCTTATGTGGCTAATGATACCAAAGTCAGTAGCCTGTCTGTTAGCTCAGAACTTAGCCAAGACTGAAATATCTTGGTAAATATTTGATGGGAAAACAGGGTGTTGACATTTATGTTTTGTGTTTTGTGAGGTTAAAATCCTCTTTTTTTTGGAATTTCTCTGACTTTAACAAGGCGCCAACAGTAGGTCAAATGTTCATGCTAACGTTTTATGCTAAACACTAGGGATGAGCCGGATACTCGTTTCAGACGAGTATCCGTTACGGATAAAGCATGTTTGACGAATACGATTATGATACGAATAAAATCCGTCAATATCTGTGCTCGTGCTGAAGGAAAATCCTCATTGTGTAACCGACTGTCTTCGCGCTCTGTGATTGGCCAGTCACACACAGCGCCCGCCCCTCCCTACACAGACACGTCTCTGCCATAGACTGTATGGTCTCTGCACGTCTCTCCCAACATACGCGCGGTGCATTTGACAAGACAGAGCTGAAAACTGCTCGCGTCGCGTCGGTAAATGCCTCCGCTCCGGTCCGATTTTTTTTTTTTTTTTTTTTAACCGTCTGATTGCTCTTAGTTTGGCTGGTGATATGAAGTCAATTGAAAAACTTTGCTCGTACTGAACGCGGTGCTTTTGAGAAGAAGTGAACAAGGCTGACATATTATTTCCCTGTTTGCCATCACTGGATGTTTGCATGAATCATGAAGTTCACACAGATCATTAAAAAATAAACAGTCTCACAGACCATTTACACACATACACACATAGAGCTGTAGCTGAACATACAAAGTAGCCTATATTAATATTTTTATTGTATGTGGCTGCATGCAGTATCTGACACTTTCTCTCTGCAGTTCATGAAAATAATATTATAAATATTATTGAGATATACTGTATATATGCTTTGAATACAGTAGATTAGCAACTTCTGATCAATCCATATCAATTTCAGACTTAAAATAATGTACAGTTTTAAGCCTCACCCATTGCTGCACCCACTTCCGGTTTAGGCCCCGCCCACTCCGAATACAGATACAGATACAGATAATGTAGATGGTTAAACAGATACGAATACAGATACAGATAATGGTGTACTCGCTCATCCCTACTAAACACTAGCATGTATCTATAGTTGTTAACAGAAAATGTTAGTCTCCTCATAAAATGCTAGCGGCTAGCTTAAAGGTGCAATATGTAATATGTACGAATTTTATTTTAAAACATTTAAAAAATAATATTGACTGAGTTTGAAGAAATATTAGTTTTAATGTCAAAGACGTTTGTGCGATATCTGCCGATGTTAGCATGCTAGCTCCAGTTTCACAATGTCACTTTGCTGCAACTGTTTATATATATTTTATTATCAGAGAGGTCTTGATTTAAACTATAATTTTGACTTAAACGACTAATCTCTTATAATATAATAATATAGCTGCCATTAACTTTTGGTAAGTCCACTAATCAATTGATTGACTCCTTGTTTCAGCTCTTCAAATGTTAATATCTTACCCAGTCATATCATTATTGTAGAACAGTGGAGTCTAAACCAAACTGATTTTAAGTGTTTTATTCTGACACTAGTTCAACAATGTGGCATCATGAGGCCAAAACTAACAGTGATATCTCACATGCAATCTGTCACTCACAAGTGCACCCACACACCCACTAACAAAGTGTATAACCCACTGCCTGTGTTGACGCAACAGACAATCATCCTTTTCTCCAACTCCTCCTTCCCTACACCCCCTCTTTCACCTTCTCTGTGACAGTTGTCCTCTCTAGTTGGCGCCTCAGTGGCTTTCCTCAGCATGCTCCAACGCCAGGACTGTGTTCTTCTTCACCAGCCAGAGGGGATTCAGTCACTCCAGCCCGGCCACTGCAGTAGTCCATAACCCTGAGGCTAACTAAGGGAGGTGTACAGCCCCCAGTGGTACCTGAAGTAGATGTCGGAGTGTGTTCTGAGTGCTCTGCGGGGTCACAGCGTGTGTTTCGGTTTTTGTGCCTGAGGTGAGCCAAGCCTTGGTCAACACTAGGGATACCTGAAGGAGATGGTGATGGGTCCTCTGGAAGCCCTTTGGGTGTTGCAGCTGCTGTTTACTATCTGCTCATGTAAGGTAAGAAGACACTGTGCCCACACCTCCAACTTTTAATCTGTGTTGGAACATGGCATGTGTCAAAGAAGCCAAAACTATTGCTGTTCTCCAACTTCATATCAGATGTCCAGGGATAAAGTTGATGGAGGCTTTATAATCTTGTCTTCCCTTATTTTGTTAGATGATCGTTTTTAATACTGTATAATTGTGCCAGACAAAAAAAGTCAAATTAAGGGTAGTGTTACACACAAATAGTGAAGCACTTTTTCTCTCCCTTTCATTTCCCATATTTAAAGTATGCATTTGTTTGCATGTGAAATGTATTTGTATCTCCCAAAACACACGTTGTGTTGAAAATTTCCATTTGCTTTCACCCTGGATCTTTCCAAGCCTTTTCTACACTGTGTCAAAAGAAATGAAATGCTTCATGGATCGACAGCATAAAAAGGACTAGATAAATATAGTATTTGCTGCCAGAGGAGTTCTTGCCAGAATCTTCAGATCCTTCCTTCTCAGTTACTCCTAAAACACATGATTATAAATTTATTGTACTGGATTTTGTTCTCAAAGAAATCTGTTATCTTTATCTTTTATTGTGGCTTCATTGTTTTGACTGATTATTTTGGGTTTCCGTCTTGTTCTTATCTGTTGTTCGGTGGTGCATTTTGCATCTTTCAGTTTGCGCTTCTGCTGTATATAAAAATATGTTATTATAATATATTTCCTATGAATGCAAAGAGGGAATTACCTGAGTCAGTGACCATAAATACCCTGCAGGTGTGTCACACCGTTCAGTTGTCATATCGGCTCTATTGAGACCCTCCATCTCTCTGACGAGTGTGTTACCCCTAAGTGCTGCAGATTGAAATATTCATGTTAGTTCGGCGTATTCGCTGAAGTGCGTTTTATGTATAATCCATGTGTGTCCTGGGGGCTCTTTACTGAGACAAGAAAGCATGAGCATGTAACTGCTGATGAGAACAAAGGCACAATAAAACATTTAGTGTTGGTTAGTTAAATTGTCGACACATAATCGCTCCAGGCGTGAACCACCAAACAGCCCTGTTCTTTTGTCGTACTCCTGTAAAGAGATACTCATCTTGTTGTAGTAGCCACCATGAGAAGCGCTCTCACACAGTCAGCTATAAACATTAATGTCCTGAAGGAATTCTTGGACACCCCAGGCCCTCTTAAACATCTGACAAGACATGCTTAACATTGTTTCTTCAGCTTGAAACTTCATGATTAAATTTATGAGAAATGTTTATAAATATAATTTTGAATTGATTTTGAGCGTTTTGAAGTCCGCTACAGAAAATTACTTCTGCTTGGTGTTTGTAGCTGTGAAACATGGTTAAACATAATGGATTTTTATGCTGAGTGACCGCTCTGAAAATCCCAAATAAATCTATTTGAATTTGAAAGATGAATTACTTTTTAGTAAATGGCCCATATGCTGTAGCCCATATAGCATATAAATCATTAACTATTTGCTTATTTGGTGGTTTGGTCGCGTGTGAGTGTGTGTGTATGTGAATGAGTGAGTGTGTGTCTGTCCGCAGCTAATCTCTCATACTGCTGGACCCATCGGCCTAATATTTTCTGTGCACATTTTTGACTGTATTCTAAAGGACTTCTTGTGGTTGCAGTGATTCATAGATGTTGAAAAACCTGTTATATTGACTGCTCTGTTTTGTACCTTTATTTAACAGTGTTCACTCTTTTACATTATCTGATCAACTATGCTAAGAACAATTCTTACTTAGTCTGTTGCAGCTGACTCTTTGTCTCAAAAACATTGATTGAAATATTTGGTCTCATTTTGAACTGGATCATCTGCAGTTCAATTACATACATGGAAATGTTATGATGCACTAAAGTCAGGCACAATACAAAATGAATACATCCCTGTTTTTTCTGATTTTTGCCACTGTTTTCATCGTTGAGGGAGCCAGGAGAGACAAATCTTGAGATTCAGCTTTACTTTTTCTATTTTCTATTAAGTGCACTCTTCTACGTACCACTGCAAAAATGTTCTAAACATTTGGCTTTAATAATAATAATAAAAAATTATTATTACTATTTGTATGCGTACGGTGGTGGGGACTGTAGGACCCCAAACAATGGCCAATGGCCAAAGCCAGTTGAAACTCAAGGCTTAATCTTAACAGTCTGATGAACTAAAATTCCTGTTAGTAGTTGTATCTTATCTGAAAAAGCAGTATACAAAGAGTACCATATTCGGTATTCTCTGTACATGTAGTGTGGAAATAGGACATACTTCTCAAACTCATTCATCAGCTAGCTCCTTTTCATCTCCAGTCCCTGGGTAGGTCAACACAAACACTAAAAAATGTAATATTGGCACATTGGTTGGATTTTGTTTTGGGAGTTTGTTTCTTCCATAGAAATGCTGCACACACAGATCAAATAAAACATCTTCAGACCATCTAGTATTTCATCTTAAGTTTTGATCAAATCTAGTGTGCAACAGCTTGCATACTAAGTTTGAGGCTGGAAGGCACAGCGGGCCACTTGGTGGTAGTGTTGCATCAGTTTGCAATGCACATGAAGTACAAATACACAAGGGACCAGGGGCAGGTCAATCCAGAGCATTGTGCTTTCATGTAGGCGTTTGCATTTAATCAATATAAGGGAAATAGGGGGAAATGAACAGAGAGAAAAAGAAATCAATGTGCTCACTAAAGATGAAAAGCGAACATTAGAGGACGGGAAAATAAGGAGAAAATGAGTATTGGTTGGAAAATGGACAACAAAAGTGAGAAAAGAGGATAAATGCTCAGAGGGCTTTTGTCATCTTACTTCATATTTAATGTTATCATTTAAAAAAATATTGTTCAAGAGGATGATGTGCTCATTTGATGAATGAGTCGAGAGAATAGGTGAGAGCTTCAGTGAGAGGGAGAGATGGAGGAGTGTGTCTGAGAGAGAGAGAGAGAGGGAGGGTGGAGGGAGGGAGAGGCAGAGAGTTAGTGGATAAATGAGAGAGCAGTGCTGGCTCAGCCACAGCATCTTACTGCCAGGCGAAGGAAGGAGTCCAGGAAACACACACACAGCTCAGTAGGACCTAAGCAGCTGTTTCCAGGAGCATCTCCTGCAGCCTGAGCCCAGCGTTGGATCTTTGGACTTGATGCATCTTTGCATGGAGGCATCTAGAGTGGCTTTTGCTCCAGGATATATTCTCTAACCTGTGGCAGTGTTGGAGCGCAGACTTCAGCAGTGGGACGATCCCGGCTCCGGTTTTTATCACAAAACACTGACTTTGGATTGTAGACTTGCAAACTCATGAGCGTGTGCACGTTTTACCTGTAGCATCATGATGTTTTTAGCATGACAGCTGTCAAGAGTTTGGACTGTGTGTGAGAGCCAGCCAGAGTCTCTGTTCGTGTGTGTGTGGTGTGTGTGAATGTGTGCATGTCAGGATGAGTGTTCCCATGTTGAAGATTGGCGCGGTGCTCAGCACCATGGCTATGGTTACTAACTGGATGTCCCAGACTCTGCCGTCGCTGGTTGGACTCAATGGAACCATCATCTCCCCTGAGGGCACACATGAGCGGATTGTCAGTGTATGTATTCTGTATATACACACCTTGCACGTACGCACACGCACACACACACACACACTGTACTCTAAGTATTATTTTTCCAAAACAATTTTTTGTCACCAGTTCATCTTTCACATACTCTTAAATTTGTAGGAATCAGTCAGTTTAAGAGTACAGAAGATATTCTTTCATCTTTCTTTCTCGTCATCTTGTGTTCTTTCACTGTACACTCTCATGCTTCAATCAGCTGTTTCATACGCCCACTCTCTCTACATATAATTGCATAAGCTTTCTAATGTGACATACTTTGCATTTGACAAGAGAAATTGCTATTTTTGAATTCTGGCAAAACACCTAGAACCACGTTCAAAAGGAGTCAAATTTAGGAATCAATGCATTCAGGAACCTTTAGCCTACATGCAGCAGACGTTTGATCTTTTCATTGGTGCAGAAAATAGAGGGAAAAGAAACATAAAAAAAAGCATGCTTGCAGAAAATAGAGCACAGCACGCTGCAAATATGAGAAATAAAGAGCAGTGATATATATAAATAAATAACCGTTTCTGTTGATATGAGTCATAAAGAACACATGTACAGTACGCAGCCACTGCTACACACACACACACACACACACACATGGAGAGAGGTAATAGGATTGCGCTCTCTCTCTGACTTACTGGGGTGATATTTCTCCTGGGGAAGGCTGACTCACCCATGGGACAGCCAGCAATTTGTTGCCCCAGCAACATCCTGGCAATCCCAGATGTGTAGATCCTGGACCTCTGCACATACAGGTCTCTTAACTCTGCACATCTACTGGGTGCACATGCGTATGTATGTGTGTGTTTGTGTGCGTGCTTGTGTATTTGTGCACACTTGGGCTTTGCATGATTTAGTTTTCTGGCTCGAGAGGCACCTCACAGCTGCTGTGTGGCAGTACTTTGCAAGTTCAGCAAAGTGCATGCAAGTAGACGCCTACACACAACCAGAGACACACACACAAGAAGTGGCTGAGAACAGATGGAGATGTTAGAGGTGCAGTGTTGCTACTTTGTGCTACTTCAGGAGACGATAGACGGAGAAGCTTTTAAATCTTAAACTGTGATGTTGCTGTAAATAAGTTTAACAATGTGAGTATAATTGTGAGCCAAATCTGTGGTTCCCAGCCCTTTTTTTTTCCTGATGTAATCACACAGTCCTATCAGTAGAGCTCATGTTCTCCTTTAACACCACCCGTTAAGTTCAAAATGTGTTAATTTGAATTGATTTTAAAGTAGATGTTATTTTACACTATATATAACATAGACGTGCATAATGTTACAATATTCTTTGTATAATTGAATTGTCAGTGTTCAGGTTTGTTTGGTGTAGTTTATCCGTTTTATCCATTGCAATTATCCATTACTTTTGGAACAATTTCAACTGTTGTCAAACATTGATCAAATAATTTTAGCTCTCTATTACATCTATTTATTTATTTATTACTTTCACCTATTTATGTCAACCATTTATCCATTGGGCCGTCAGTTAGCTAACTGTTTAACACTGCTTACTTTCTAACTACTTTTCACACACTGTAACTCACAATATGTAGTGTTGATGTAACAGCTGACTCAATAGGTGGAGATCTTTTTTAAACCAATTTGTGTTTCACATTAGTTGAACTGCTCCACAGTCTTTCCACGTACCTCCTGGAAACTGCAGAGGTACCCCCTCAGGTACAGATAGGGAACATTTAGACATTTTAATTTTTGTGTGTACAATAAGATGTTACACTTTTTTGAGTGTTGTACACAGTCCTAAGTTTACTGTATCTGCCTCTATCTGTTCGGTTCTTGCAGGAATTTAGCTCTGTTAGCTCTCTACTTGCTGTCTCTATTTGCACTGATCACAATCAGCTGAGCAGCCTGAGTAGATTTTTATCATTTTTCCCTTGTGTGAAATGAGCCCTTAGGTGCCGTATGTCCTCCACTGTTTAATTACATTGAGCACAAACAATGTTTATTCTCATCCCATCCATGTCCTCCTGTTTTATACCCCCCTCTCCCCCCAGATTCATTGTAAATGGGGCTTCAAGGTTACCACACCCAGCCCAGCTGATTGATTTATCAGATGTTTCCCTCCAGGCCTCCACCTCCCCTTCCCGTACCTCCTCTCACGCCTCCGTCCTCCCAGCTTCATGCACTGTCGTTATTCTTTTTTAGGGTTTGTAGGGCAGCTTCTCAGTGAGATTACTGTGACAGCCTGTTGTGTGTCAGGTTGAGCTCTGCCACGCTTTTACATTGTTCTGAAATGTTAGCGCTAAGTAGGTCAAACCAAAGACCTGGTTAAAACTCACCAAAACGAACTAATGATTTCACGTGTGCTCTGATTTAATGTGTTGTGACTTGGGTCCAACGTTTAGACCCCCGGGAACAATTGCTGTCACCTCAGCACCACCTAATGAGGCCGAAAATAACCCCGAAAATTTAAAAAAGAGATATTATATAACAACTCAGGTGGTGTTTTTAGAACTATTGATAAATGTGTATGTGTTACTGTGAGCTGCAGTTTATTGTTAGGAAGCAAATAATGTACGTTAAGATACTGAATACCTTATATTGCATTAAATTGATAGCATTTACATGGTCTGAAATCATGTGAGAAAGATAGTCATGTCTGTTTCTGTCACTGCTAAATATTCCAATATGTTAACCAGCTTTGGTTCCTAACTTTATTTGTCCTCAATTGGAGTTGGAGGTTTATCGTTTAGTCGTTGAAAAAAGCTGCCTGCTGCAGCTGAAAACAATGCTATGAGAGCAGTGATAGCTGCAGGACAGAAAACCAGAAAAGTTAGTTGAGAAATTCAGTTAAAAACACAAGATGCTCTATTTGTATTGGTTACATCAATATAGACTCTAAAAATTCAAGATGACAATAATTTATACCGTTCATTCAGTTGGGCTTGGATTAACTGAGCCTGAAGGGAATCAGTCTAACCCTTCTGTCAGTCATGTGATCTGAATTTCTAATTTAACTTAAATTCAAGAGGAAGAACTATCCTTGTTAGCCCTGGTGTTCAAGTTTACATTTTTTATCCTGAATTTTACATCAAAAAGTTTTTGGGATTTTGGACAATGTAATTTCCTAACAAACAACTTAAAATAAAAAAGAGGAGAAAACAGCTTAAATCCACATAAATTCTGGTTTTCAAAGTAAAAGATTTCAGTGCTGTAATTTCAGTTGTATTTCAATTTCAGCATTGTATAATATATTACAGAAAAATAGGGTATTTACTTTCTACTGAAATTAGCACCTTTAGAATTTGCTTCCACTTTATTTAGGGATCTTTTTTGTCTGAACAACAAAGGAGGAAATACATATTGCACTAAACCGAATATATATTAATACATAGGAAAACATTTACATTGAATGTTATGGTTAAAAAAATGTCATAAGAAAAGAAATGTCGGTGAAATTTCTATCTCAAATGTGAATTAAACGGTAGCAGGAAGAGTCATACATTAGTACGGTCTGTGAGGACAGAAGAAATCGTTTTTTCTGCAGATTTCTGGGCGCTCTGGGGAGCCGGTGACTTTTTGCCAGAGAGAACAGCAGCTCCGGCTGTGAATGCAGAAGGTGGAAACTCTCCAGTTCTGCTGCAAGCTTTCCTGGACACTGACATGTGGGAGATGTCACAGCTGATTTTAGCTGCAGACGTGAAATATTCAATTTAGACACGGATGTCTATGGTGCAGTCAAGTACAATAAAGTACAAAGAGCGTGCACTCTCTTTTTTACAAACCTAAATGGACACTTAAATCACAATATGAATCCGGTCAAGCTCCTGTAATCCTGCTGAGATTCACCAGCGAGATAGAATTAGAAAGACTTTTAAAGGAAAATATTTGTCCACCCTTGTAATGACAGCGTGACCTGAATAACATGCTGAGATGCTGAGGGAATGTGTGTTGTGTTAGAAAATGCACAAAGGAAACTACTTCAGTGCTATGACTCATTGGGTCCCTTTGACAAACACTTCACCAAAAAAACAGATTCACAGAAAAAAGCCCAGCAAAGACACAAAAAATAAATAATAAAACATGCACTTCAGGGGCTTTGAAATGTAGCTTTGGCAATCTCTATATTTTTGCTTTTTTAAAAAAGCACAGCATGATTTACTGTCTAAAAATGTATTTCACAGTGTCACATTTATATGGAAATACAGACATGTTTAAAATGATTGCCGCACGTCTCCTATATACTGTACTCCTATATGTCCTTGTTGAACACATACTGTATATGGGAGACAGTGTACTATTCTGTAACAGCCTCGTGTTTATGGACCTTGTGCTGTCTGAACATGAGAGAAGCACATTTATGAACGTATGATGTGATGCATCGCCTTTTTTTGGCCACGGTGACTGGACGGAAGGGGACATATTTTAGATTTTATAGACTCAATCAAGCTCCAATAGAGATGGCTGGTGTGTTGTAGTCGCCAGTGGAAATTACGACCTTGGTTATAACATGCATTCATATATTAATATAATGCAAGGTATATGTTTTAATTAGTTAATTTATCAAGGTAATGATAATGTTTTAAAATATTAATCTCTTCATTATTTTCTCAGTTCATCAATGAATTGATCAGTGCCAGAGTCCACTGTCACTTCAAATTCTTTGTGTCCAATAAATAGTCCGCCATCCAAAGATATTCGATTTAGAATGATTTTGAATAAGAGAAAGTGGCCAATCATCATGTTTTAAGAAGCTGGAGTTATTGATTGTCTGCAGAGTTGGCAATTTTTACAACTCTATTAACTGACTTGTTGTTTAAGCTTTATAAAACAGTTTCAAGTGTCACAAGAAAATCCATCAGAGGCCATAAGTTGGTATTGGAGGAATTGTAGATGAGTTTCAATTATATTGTCTGAGAATTTAATACTTTAAGAGATGAGAGAGAGAGAATGCAAAGCTTGGACTGAAATCAGAAAAATGTGTTTCAGATTCAATAAAAACAACACGGATGTCTTCAAAAACGTGAGCTATTGACAAAACCGAGCAATTAAACCGCATTATTTACTTTGAGTTTCACTTTGCTGACCTTCTCCTCTGTTGAAAGCACAGCTGACATGGTCTTCCTGCAGTGACTTCATTAACACAGAGTCTGTTTGTGTGCAGGGTTTGTACCCAGGCTCAGAGGAGGGCTGGCAGGTGTACAGCACGGCGTCAGATCCAGACGGCAGGTGTGTTTGCACGGTGGTCGCTCCGGCACGAAACCTCTGCAAACGAGACCCTCGGAGTCGACAACTACGCCTGCTGACTGAACAGGTGTGTCTATGTGTGTGTGTGTGTGTGTTTGTGTTTGTCTGACTCTGAGTGCATCCCTGCATGTTTCAGTGGTCAGCATTGCGATGCAGCACAGGGGAGAAGCAGCGTACTGGAATGAAATATTCACTGGACTGTCTCTTTGTTTTGACACTTGCAGAAACACACATGAACAGACACACACACACACTCAGGTTTCGCTGACAGATGTATCCCTGATACATCAGTAGCTGTATCCTCTAAAGACTCGCAGTCATTCAACATGCCAAAAGAGTTTAAACTCAAAGGAAACTGACAGATGGGTGGGAAAGAAACCTTTTGTTTTATATGCAGGGCGCAGCTCTGTATGTGAGTATTTGCATGCTCGAATGTCTATGTGTGCATATGTGGTGTTTATGTGAGGGTGTGCATTTGGCTGCGTAAGCACATTTCTCTCAATGTATATGTGCGTCCTGAGAGAGAAATAAAAGTGATTTGTGACAGAAGTTGATGAATAATTGAACACCATCAGACCAGCAAAGATTTCCCAAAGCATGCACTACTGCAAGGCACACAAATCATAATAAACACATCCTACATTGTCGCCAAAGTAAAAGTGAATGTAGCGCTCTCATGATAACATCATAAGGATTAAACTCTTTTTCATTCACTGCTGGTGTTACATCCTGAAGTCTTTTCACACTAAAAGAGTGAGAACAGAGAAAGCTGCACGAACACTATCAGGAATAACGTCTTCTCCTCGCTCCTCCCTCTGTTCCTGTTGGGAGGCTTCTGTATTTATGAATCTTAATTAGCTCAGCGTTTCTCTGGAAGTGACACCTAAATCCTGCTGTGAGTGTGAATGCCTGTGTGTATTCATGTGTGTGTTTTCGTCTCCGGCCTCTCCAGCATGTGCTACAGCGGGAGATGTGTGGGTGGGTTTTTGCCTTGGTGTTTGTTTGTTTGTTTGCATATCACTTCTGGATATCTGGGTCATTTTTATAATGGATTTTCTTCCCCTCATGCTTGTTTTTCCATTCAATATCAAAAGATATTTGAAGTATCTGATAGAATTTCAGGGTGGTTAATGAGAAGAAGCGTGGGAGTGTTTGTTTCTTGAGAGCACAACATATTCTAGGTGAGAATTTCATGTTTAAATGCATCTAATGGGAATCTCCTTCGAGAAAAATGTGATCTGCGGGACTTTGCATCATGTTGTCGAGCCAAGGGGGCTGGAATTTTAAAGTTGGTTTTCTCTAAATATAGACTGCATATAACCCGAAAACACCTCTTTGATTTTAATTCCCTATTTTCGAGTCATCTCTTCTTGTGATTTCTGCCCCCCCCTCCTTAATATTTAGGTGAAATGAATTTTGCCTGTGGTGCTCACAGCTTTACAAAATTACATTTAAAAGATTCAGTAGCAATTTCTCTTTCCAGAATCAGCATCTCCCTGGTTTTGGATAATGTTACGTCCTTACTGTAAGTGGTTTCAACTGGCACCACGTTTGCCTGAAGAAATGGTCCCTATGAAAACACAGTGTAATCTTCTTGTGATCATTTTTGGCTACTGGACAGTTTGCCATGAAATTTTGGACAGACATCTGTGCTCCTCATTGGATCAACCCTAATGACTTTGATGATCACTTAACTTTTGCTCTTGTCTTTAATGGTTGACATTTTAACTAAATATCGTGACAAATATTGGATGTTCTTTCTTTGAAATCAGGTACAGATATTCAGTGTTCCCAGGGGAGTTGTACTACTTTGGTGAATCCACCAATTTTCATGTAGCTACATCATAAGGTCAGTTTTTAATTTGTAAAATACTTAATTTGTGACCAAATACCTGCAAAATTGAGAACATTCCCATCAGCCTCAGCTGTACTTTGAGTTTACTGCTATGGTTTACTGCTTATTAGCAAATGTTGGTATGCTTACAGGCTAAACGAAGATGATGTGCACAGTAATCATGATCCCTACTAGACATCAGCATGTTAACATTATGAGCACAATAGCCTGCTGAGTACAGCCTCACAGAGCTGCTGGATAGGTTTTCAACTATTAATTTTGTTGATTTATGACCAGCAGATAAGATATCTGCTACAGTATCTCCAAATAATTAAGTCACAGTGATGCAGTAATTAAAATTCACTTAGGTCATACAGCAGCTCTTAGATGCACATACACAAAAAAAATGATTGAAATGATTTGAAGTTGACACAAAATGTCTTAAGACTAAAGAATAAATAGACCCTTTGTGTTTTGTGGATTAACCAAAGAAACTGGGACAATGTAGACACAAAGTTTCTGGATGCCATTTTTAACGCCGTAAGTAGCACACATGAAATTAAACTTTTATTGCTGTTGAACTGAGAAGGAAGCAGAAATCTCACAGATGGATTTCTCCTGGGCAGATAAAACCAAAACTAGCTCCATGGTATGAGATGTGTGTGTAAGATTTGTCTTTTTAAAATTTGGTTGAACCAGCCCTTTAAGTATTCCATCACATCACCACACAGTGGTAGGCAAACAACAGGTGTTTGGAAACAAATAACAGGTGGCAGTAATCAGACAGCAGCCAAAACCAATCATTTCTGGCAATGCAGGATATGAACAATAAGCAGTCCTAATATGAACCATGTGGTTGTGTGTCTATGTGTGTCTAAGGTTCAGAATGTGAGTCAGTCCATGGAGGTGGTAGACCTGCGGACATCCAGAGACCTGCAGTATGTCCGAGACTCTGAGCCGCTGCTGAGAGGAGTGGACGGACGCTTACACACTTATGTGGCCAACCCCCGCACTCTGACGGCCAAGGGCCTGCAGGTACACACACACACACGCACACACACCCTCAGACAGACATCCAGACACATACAGTGTAAGACGGTCGCTGTAGGGAACACATAACCTTTGGTGTGAAAACATTGATTTCACGCATGCCAAGCTGAAGTTTCCTGCCTGCACTCAGACACGCGAGCATCTTTCATGAAAGAGACAAAATTTGTCTTGAAGCTGTCAATTCAGTGGCCTCTTGTCCACTGTGTAAAAGTGTCACACAGCTTTGCACAGAAGGTGCCAGCAAAACTGCAGCATCACTGCACACATTAAGACTCGGAGCTGTCTGTAAAAATCAAACTGTCTGAAATGAGTGTGATATTTTAATATTAATGATCAGATTTACATAATATTGTCACATAAAAGCAGAAGGAGTTCATGTACAACACCCTTTATTTTGCAGTTTGGTGTCGGTGATTTAAATTTGCAGATTACTTCGCTGGATAAATATTGTCTTCTATTGAGCGAAATCTAAAAGTATTTCACTTCTTAAATTAGGAGCACTAATCTCATCAGGCTCGGTGTTCGCTGCCATGATGCTGCTGGCAGGCGCCTGTGCCAGCAACAAACCAGCAGGCAAGCGGAAGATTATCTCAAGAGCTGCAGAGAATGAAAGGCTATGTATTTGAGGAATGAGGGGCAAATGATCTGAACAGTTAAATCAGCTGTGACACTGCTGGTTTAATGTCTGCATTTGGCAGCTCAGGACTCCTAATGACACTGACACTAAAAAGTAGTAAAGCACTGTCTACACCTGCATGTGACTTTCCCACGAAACACTAATTTGGGGATTTGTCTAGTTTGACGTCAGTGTGAAAAGTGGGCTGAATTCGTCTGAAAAGTGAAAGTTTTTTTGACATCAAGGGCACATGTGATCATCGTTTCAATGAGTATAATTCAGTCTATAGTTGGGACATGCTTCACATTTAAGTATAGTCATTTTCAACCAAATTTAGCCCTCATTTAAACGAGACGTCTGGATGTCTTTTGATGTGCAAATCACCAACTCGGGGCTTACTGGGTTACTAAAACATTTTCTTGCCAGAGGCTGTCATCAAGCAGAAATATCACATAACACAGTAGAATTATTGGCAATGAGTACAGACCTGTAAGAGCACCTTTTAAGGGGCATAGCTTTGTGTTGCAGTCAGACCAAATTTCACTCCTGATTCCTTTCGGAGAGGCAAACACATTCACTTCTGTGAATGGAGCTCAATGATATATACTCTCATTCAGTAAGTATTGATTGTCTGAAACCTGTAATTGCAGGAAAATGATAGAAAGGAGTGAATATATAGTTTTTGACAAGATGCTATATAATTCACAACTTGCAGTGTGCTGTTGTTAACTTGATATGCTGACACCTGCAGCACCATTTCTATTTATTACTGTTGTTCACACCGCTCCCGAGTGAGTTTCACTGCTACCAAAAATTCAACAAAAATGAACAGTTAATACAGTGTTAAAGGTGTAGTTCAACGTTTCAGGAGATGCACTCCCTTGCTGTCTTGCCAAAAGGTGGATGAAAAGACTGATGCCACTCTCACATCTGTACGGCAAATATGAAACTACAGACATTAGGTGGCTCTAAAATTCTCTGATTAACTGAGTGAAACTGTTGTCAGTAAACACAGTTTGTTAGCAAATGATTGCATGCTGTTCATATTTACGTTTAAATCTTTTTTGGAATCGAGGTTGTTTTTATAGCAAACAGCAAACATTGATTAATTTAAACATTTAATAACAAGCTCATAAACCCAACATTGTATAATAATAGATCCAGTGTGTAATGATGCTATATGAACCAGACAGAGACTCCATTGGAGATCCATAAATACAGGCACTCCCTGGGAGCAACATGTTCACACACACACACAGACACACACACACACACACACACACACACACAGGCGCCCGATTACTGTACTTCCCCAAATAGTGAGAATTTCCTCTTCCCCATAAATCCATTCTGCCTTTCATCTTTTCCCGAGCATCTTCTTAACAATATCACGGGGCTCTGGGGTGTGTTTTTAAGTTTTTATGCAGTTAGTTTATGTGTGTGGGGCGTGTATGTGTGTGTGCGTGCGTGCATGCTTGTTGCTCCTTGGGGGTTTTCGCAGTCATAAGCTTTTGCCTTTGCACTGAGAGGCAGAACTGGTGAATATTTATGCAATGTGCAGCTACAGTAAGTTTATCAATAACTAAACAGTATTTTCATCCCATGGGGTGGGGGATGGGGGGTGGGGGGCAGGGAGATGGAGAGGGTGAAGTCAAAGAGAGGAATTACGACTGTTAGATAGATGGATAGATTGAGGGTCTGAGAGAGATGGAAGAGAAAAGTGGATGAAATAGAGAGAAAAAAAATGCCTGATTGCATATTAGCATTTTTCCCTGTGGGAGGGGGGGAGGGGGTTAGAGGAATAAGCAAAGTGAAGTAAGAGGGGAGTTAAAGGTTAGGCAGAGAGAGGGGGAGAGATGAAAGAGTGAAACAGGAGGGGAGAGATTAGAGAGAGGTGAAGATGAAGGAGGAGACATAGCAGGGGAGGGATTAGCCAGGTAAACTGTTTACTATCTAACAGGCTGTGACATTTTCAGCATTTTGTCGAGATTGATTTTAATACATATTAATGAACTTACATTTATATGCAAATAATGATGCCAGCACCAATCAGTGAGGATGAAGTAGCCAAATGTAAGGTCAAGCCAAGCATGCAAAAACTAGTGCTTAAACACCTTTGGAAAATGTTTTCAAGCCATGTCAGAAAAGCATTTAGGTCCTGATTTGAAGATAGCAGGGGAGGGATTAGACACATAAAGTGTTTGACTGAGTGCCAAGCCTGTTTCCTGGATGTGCTGTTGTGTTTGTGTGCGGGGGTATGAGATGTTCTGAGGAGATGATAAGGTTTTTGTCTTCTGCTTTTGACACTTCCTTTAATCCTTTCCCTTTTTTTCCATATCAAATGCAACTCCTCTCTGCACACAGCAGACAGTTTCTGGGAGGATTTGAAGGTGAAAAGACATCTAAATGTCTGGGGCTAAAACGAGAGAAATAAAAGGGCCATATAAGGAAAACCTTCTGCTGCAACACACAGCTGTGTCGGACATATAATTTATACAGTACTTAAATATTGATTTTCCTTCAAGCTGATAGCAAAAAAAGTCTCTATTTTCTCCATCCACACTGGCTCTAATTCGTACAGGGTGAGCCCATTTTCAAAAGATTTTTAACTGTCTTTAACTCTGGAAAAAAAAGAAAAATATTTGTCTGTCCATTTTATGGTGTTTATCTGGGTCGCAGTGCCAGCAGAGTAGCCCAGACACCCTGTCCTCCAGCCACATCTTGCATCTCCTCCTGTGGGATTGTGAGGCGTTCCCAAGCCAGATGGAATATGTAGTCCCTCCAGCATTTTCTGGAGATGCTTTCCATTTGGCTAACATGGCTCACGTCTCAGCTCCTCTCAACACATGTGAGGGAGAGAGAGAGAGAGATGTGAGGAAGAAACACAAAGACAGAGACGGCAATTACTCAAGACGCACTGCATCTCAGAAATAGAAACTAGAAATAATTGAGCAGGAGAGAAAAAACAAGTTCAAAAAAGAGAGCTGGCGTGTTTTTGGCCAAAGTACAAAAAGAACAAAAAAAGTCAAATCGGTTAGATTGTTCGTTTCAATTTTCAGTGTGAAGCTTAAACGGAGTGGAAGAAAATATACAGAGGTTCTGGCTCTGCATTCTTCATTGTGCGATAGTCCTTCAGTTTCACGCTTAAGTCTTGTAAGTTTTCACTAACAATGAGCGTCAATCAGTTCCAGCAGGATCACCAGGTGGTAGTCAGAGGCCTCGTCAGACCTACCTAAAGAAAGTATAGCTTGAAATGTGTTGAATTGAAATCTGAACAAAGGGAACAATCAAATGGATTTTATACCATTTAGTACTCTTTAGAAATAATTAAGTGATTTCAAGAAAAGGCACCTGACACTTGATGACTGCTGCTGATTAAATATATATTGCTTTCTCAGCGTGTGACAGAATGTGAGTGATATAAATTAAACCAATGGACAATAAGTTCCATAATTTGTCTGAGAAAGTTGACAGGTACGGTAAGTCTGATACAGGCTGAGGCTGATATTAAATGAAAATACTATATGTGACAGTGCTGCTGCATAGGTTTGTACAAATGTTTTCCTGAAAGAGCCAGAATGCACTTTGAACAGAAAAGAAGAAAATAAAATTGGCTGATGAAGAAAAATTGGCCAAAGTTGCAACAGCAATCATTCATCATTTAGATTAGATTATATATTGATTAACACATCTAATTGTTTTTATTTTATGGAAAATTCATAACATTAGAGTTGCAATTGGTGCATTGTCTCATGTACAGAATTTAAATCATCCAATAGCATAAATATTACAGCAATGATGTTTCCACGACAGCCTGGCTGTTCCTCTTACTGCCCCATATCAGATGACCAATCACTGAACAGATTCACATTGAAGGGGTGCTATAAAAAACATCCCTACAGATTACACCTGTGGTTCCTGTGGAAGCCTCTTCTCTCCCGACTTAATCAGTTTCCAGGTCACAGGCTGCAGGATGGAGGAGTGAGGATGGGGAGAAGCATGATTAGCTGAATGGAAAGCACCTTGAGTGTACTCTGGTGTCTTAGACAAGCCCAGGCGTCATCCACAGGGAAGCTCTCACACCCACAGTGGCTTTACTTTGTTCTACCTCACTCAAAAAAACGCGAGAATAATAGAAGCTTAACAGATTCAGCCACATTGGTTTGGACCCAATCTTCTTTCTGACTGATTTTCCTTCCCATCTTTCGTGCACCCACAGGAGTTGAAGGGCCAGATGTCTCAGCTACGTCCCCTCCTGTCAGTGGTGGAGCAGTACAGATTGGACCTGCAGACGCTGGCCACTCTGCGACTGGAGCTTCTCAACCTGTCAGTCATCCTGACAGCCATCCAGGAAGAGATCGGAGCCTACGACTACGAGGAGCTCCAGCAGAGGGTTTTACTGCTGGAGACCAGACTACACAGCTGCATGAACAAACTGGGTACGTACTGGAGGCTTAGTAATACATCATCATACACACAAAACTATTACTTGTGGGCGATAGGATCCAGTTTTTAGGAGCAAGAAACTGATATTCTGGTATCTCAGCCTCTTCTTTAGCAATTTTGACCATTGGGTTTTAAAAGTGATTCTTGCAAGTCCCCCAATTTTATGGAAGGGCAATTCCAAATACGCTTCTAAGTTATATACAAGGAGCAAGGAAAGGGTTGACAACAGAAGTACTTACTAAAATAATAACTTCCATGGGCTTGTGCATTTTTGAAAGCAGACAGTATGACACCACTCGTGAACTCTAAGCTTTCGAAAATCTCCAGTTGGGTCTAATTAGAATCCACACTCTTACTCTCACAGTAGGGAGATATGTTCATGTTTAAAGGAATAGTTTGACATTTTACAAATTAGGCTTATTCGCTTTCTTGCCAAGTGCTGGATGGGAGAATTGATACTCTCTCTGTAGAGTAAATATAAGTGTGCAGCCAACAGCTAGCCTGTTTCCAGTCTTTGTGGCTTGCCGGCTGCTGGCAGTAACTTCATATTTACAGGACAGACATGAGAGCAGTATTGATTTTATCCTAACCCACCACCACACAGTAAATAAACCTATTTCCCACTATGTCACCCTATTGCTTTAAGAGCAGTAAGCAGGTGCTCTAACATGAGTTTCACAAGGTCATACAGTACATGAGGCTGGAGGCAGAAGTGGGCTTATTAAGGTATATTTTGATGAAAGCTGAATAGGTTGGGACTTATTGAGCTTCTGAATAGATAGCGTAGAAGTGGATTATGCTGCAGAAGTGCTGTGAATGCAAACTGACCACAGTTCTCTGTGAAAGAGTAAACACACAGAGTGTTTTATACTCAAATATAGATTTTGCAGTTCAGTTCAAAGTTTGGGTAGTTGTGACTGATATATCAAGAAAGAGCCTCTCACACAAAATTTCGTTGAAAATATTTTCTTTGATTTTAGAAAGAAGCTTTTTTCAAACTTCACCTCTTTCTAGTCATGTCTCTGTCTCTGTCTCTATTATGTCTACCTTGTGATCTGTGGTGAGCCAAGACAACTTTCTTTCACAGTTCAAGCTTGGGGCACAAACATATTTTAATACATTTCGTGAAATGTTGGTAAATTGAGTTGGGACTGCTGACAGGCAATGGCTGCTCATAAACAAGCTGGCCAGGTGACCTTGACAAGCAATATCACTCACTCCAAACCAGCAACTGTGAACACACATTGCTGCTTCACTCTCTCTAATATTTGCTTATTTCCTATTTCTTGCATGAAGCGCAACATTTTTACGATCAGATTTAACATAAATATACATATGTTCATCTTTGTTTCATGTCATTCGGTCATTGTTTCCAGTTTTATTTTGATCCTCACCTCTCCTCTTGTTTCAGTAACTTCAGTTCCTGATGATTAGTTTCACCTGTCCCTTGTTAATGTTCCCCTCTCTCATTCAGTTAGTGTGTTCGTTCCGCTCTCTTTTCCAGTTTGTCTTCTGTGTCTTTTACTTTTGTTTATTCCTCATGATTTTGGATGTTTAGTTCTCCTGTTGTATATCTGATTCTTTCCTGCTCTCTGTCAGATTTGTTTTCCTTTTTCCACTGCCTGTTTCTGGATTGAACCTCTGTACTGTGATTTTTTCGAAAATTACACTTAACTGAACCAATTCTGGCACCAGGTCTCCATTTTTGTCCCAGCCCTTGTTTTCCTGTAGCCTTTTCGCACAAGCTTGACAACATGATGTCAATCCTTTGTTAACAGGATGTGGTCGTCTGACTGCAGTCAGTAGCCCAATCACCGTGAGAGCCTCGGGGTCCCGCTTTGGCTCCTGGATGACTGATGCCATGATTCCCAGCTCCGACAGCAGGGTAGGTGTACAGCGTGTGTGTGAATGTGTGTACGTGACAAGTGAAGCAGGTGTTATGAATGTAGTCATATGGTGGCAAAGCTCTGTATTTTTATTAATGCATTTCTTGTCTTTCTATCTTACTTTTTACGTGACTCCTGTGTGCACTCTGTCTTCACAAGCTTCACCCATTTCCCACATACACACTAACTCACACACACACACACTTCTTGTTCAGTGAGCGCACATTAAGCTAGTTGTCAAGGCGACTGTCTCCCATTGCCAGGTGTGATTTATATCACCATGGTGACCCTTGCCTGTTCCCTATTAGAGCTTCTCCCAGGTGATGAGAAGGAGCTATACAGAGCAACAGCATCCCAGCTCTTGCCTCCTGTTTCCCAGTTAGCAGTGTGACTGTTGTTACAGTTATGAGGTTATGGGTGGGGACTCTAGTCTATTCCCTGTGTCTGGTTGCATCTCTGTCGCAAGAATTGAAAGCTTCTTCTGTCTCCGTCTGGAAAAGCTGTAGATCTGAATCTGATGCCCCTGGTTTCACACTGGTTTCACACTGGACATAAAACCCTACTGACACCCACTAACATCTGGCTTTTGTCTTCAGTGGGAAAGGGTACAATTGGATCCAAAGTTAGATTAATCTGCGGTAGTCACGGGTATTTATCGGCTCCAGCTCAGTGATGGAAATATGACAGCTGGGTGGACACGCTAATTTTCACCCCTTTTTTGGAGCAATGCGACGACGTGTGTTGATTAATTTATTGTCTTTTACAATCTGGGAACAGTGTGCAACAGTGACATTGTTCATTCAATATTAAGCTTGAAAAAAAGACACTAACGTGAAAGTAACCGCCGCAACATTGTCTTTCTACTGTTCCTTGTTTTCCATCTCATTTACTGGCAGTGGCTTTACCCAAGTTTTAAAAAAAATGCATATGCGCACTAATTTTGGTGTAAAAATAATATGGGTTTGATATTTAGCAGTGCACAAGTAATGCATTTTTTCCAGTAAATGTTCTTTCTGGATTTGGATCATAAACGAGGCAGTGAAACTATAAAAAGCTGCAATCTTCAGAAATCGCTTTTATCTTGCTTCTCTCCAAGCTTAAAGGAGCCTGTGGAGTTCTCCTGTAAACAAACACACTTATGTTTGCATTTAATGTTTTGTACCAAAATATGTGCAACCTTGAGGCCTAAGAAGTGTGTCAGATGCATTTCCATCCTCATAAAACATTTTAGAGATGATTTTTAAATGATTTTCAAACCTACATTTTTATTTACGATAAACCATGCTTGTATTAAGCTGAACTGGATACTGCTTTCAAAACCTTTGCCCGAATCATTCCTATGAAAGCCGCTCACTGGGCGCATTTGACGAAAAAATCTCTGCAGGCTTCCTTATGCGTCTGTGTAATGACACTCGGATAACACAGAGTCATTTCAGCGTTTTTGTCACATACATCTGCTTCTGTACTGACTCGAAAAGCATTTTCCCCATACACATCCATTACGGAGTGGCTTTAAAACCACTTCGAGCACACACAGAGCAACATTATCCTCCCATTGGAGTTGGGTTCTGGCCACCTGATGAAAAGCCTAATGCAGGTATAAAAGACCTACAGCTGCTGTTACATAATCTAAATTCCAGCTTCGACATTTTGCAAAACATGGTCTAAATGGCATTTTCTTTACTTTAGCACTGAACATTTCAATGCTCTCAGTAGTGTTGGCTGCTGAACAACACTGCATTAATTTCATGTGTGGTGCTATAATATAAATATCAAAGTCCCACAAAGGTGGTTGTTGTAAAGAGGATGTTGTGACTTTGACAGATGTTACTGAATAATTCATTATGATACTAAATAATTGTAGAACAATAACCTTATTGCATCAGTTTCCCGACAGTTTCTCTCTGAGGAAATACAGATCGAAACCCAGTGATGTTGGTGAACGCTCCCAGTCTGTATGTGCAGATGACCTTGGCGGCCTTTGATATTTTATAAGGTCATTTTATAAGGTTGCTGATATTGAGCATCAGAAATATCACCTACCACCTGGCAACAATAATTCTAAGGTTTTTTTTTTCATTTTCTTAAATAACATAAGCCAGATGAAGTCATACAAGTTTCCAGGCTGGAACCTATATCTTATCACTTAATGCTGTGTGGAAATAGTGACACACACACACACATCAGTGCTGTAAGTAAAGTCCTCCTCAGACATCCTTTGGTATCCATGACTGCAGATTCTGCACAGGGTCCCAGTTTGGCATTTATGAATTCTTCATTAGCTCATCAGTGTGTGAATGTGTGCACACACATTATACTTTACACTCACACACATGCACATGCACACACACCTGTCGCTGTATTTGAGAACAGCTGCTGAGGTGTGGATATCCCCTGATCTGTCAAGATGTCTCTGCTGATAGTGTGAGAGGGAGAGAGAGGATGAGAGAGATGCAGCAAAGCAGAGAGAGAGAGAGAGAGTGAGAGAGAATGGGTCCTGTTGTTGAAGAGGTGTGAAGCAGGGACAGGAGACAGGGAAATGAAAGAGTGGGTGGACAGAAAGTGAAAGAAACAAAGAGAGTAGGGGGAAGCAGGAGAAGGTTGATCAAAAGAATAACAGTGAGGACAGACAAGCAGGATGCGTTTAAAGAAGCATGGGAGGCGACGACAAAGAAAGAACAACAGAAAGGAATAGAGGAAAACAGGGAAAAAGAGGTCAACACAGGTTGTGGTGCACATTAAAGATAGGTTTGAATTTTTAAAAGGTCATTGGTTGCTGTAATCATTCCTCTTCTCCACACTGACCGTGGAGCCATCCTTTCCCAGCGACTCCACTGTAAAAAATAAAGGTCAAAATCCACAGTCTCTGTTCCAGCTGCAGATACTAAGATGGAGGCTTTATCAGTCTGAGTTAGACAAAGTTTCAAATAAAGACGAACCTTTCTTTCCTTCAAATAGTGTTGCCCACTGTGGTTGGATTTAGTCAGGTTCAGTAATGAGTTTCATGTTAGTCCAGATGACTACATATTTAATCCTCTTGATTAATTTATAAAAAGTTTGTGTGAAGATGTAATGTACCAGGAAGACAAAATAACAAAGACGACAATGTACAGTTTTTCAACCTCGACCAGCTGAGAAACACTACAGGCGTGAAATGACCTAAGATAAGAGAAAACAAACACCAACACAGGAAATTATTTGTGCAACTTAAGAGAAAATATTTGCACATAACAAGAACTGTGGATTTTTTTCTCAGTCTTTTACAGTGTAGTTGCACTACAAAGAGCTCACTTCACGGCATGTGAGCGCTTCATTAAAATAGACTTGAAAAAGTCTGTACCTATCCTTTAGGGGGGAGTATGGGAGTAGGCTGACTGGGAAGGTGTGAGTTCAAGAAACAGCATAACACTCCCCTGTCTTGCACGCACCGTTTGTTGTATAATCAGCGTCTGGAGCTTGTTTATATAAAGCAAATGGTGCAGTCAAATGCAAGAAGATTACAGCTGCTTGAAAACAAAGGGACTCCTTTGAAACTTAAAAAGAAATGAAAATAGAGGAAGCTTTATCAGATGAGCTGGCGAAGCAGGGAGAAATATAAGAAATGGGAAGTATTTAGAGGAGAAAAGAGGGAGGGAAAAGAGTTTTTGTAGCAGAGAGAGTAATCCGTCTGCTTCACCGTCTTTGCAAATAACAAGATTCTCCATTAAGCATTTTGTCGTTGAGGCCCCTCAACGACAAAATGCTTAATTGCAATCAGGCACTTTTGTCTCAAACTCTCTAATTCAATTCGGATTTTGAATATTGGAACTACAAATTAACTGTAATTTAAAAAATGGTGCTGCCACTGTGGGAGATTTTCTTCTTCTGTGACCCACGAGAAAAAGATGCTTTTTATCTGCCCCCTCTTTTCTGACCTCTCCACTGTTCTCTGTTTCGGAGAGGGTTTAACAAGAGGCTTTTTCACCAACAACGCTCTCTCTCGCCAGCACTCTCTGCTCTTTTCTTTCATCTGTTTCACCTCTAGTCCCGATTTGGGTAATTAATCCTCGTTGCTGTCGACACTCAGTTTCCCTCCCATCTCTTCTTCCCCCACGTCTTCTCTCCTTCCCCGTCTGTTTGTTTGATTCTCTGATGTGTTTGTCTTTCACCACCAGTGAAACAGAAAGCCATCCAGCAGGTTTTAGTACCTGTATTTAGCAAGTGTTAGCTAATTAACCTTAACTGTGCATAGGTTGAACAATCTGTCTCCAGCTGACTTTTAATACAGGAGGCCTGTAAAAGGGCCTTACAACGATAAAAAAAAGTTTGGTTGTCATGTAAAACAGGTGTAAAACAGTTAAAGCATTTTGCCAAACACGTGATTGTATAAAAGATATTACTACATGGGCTCGGGAACACTTTGTAAAACTGTATATCTGTACATACATAATATTGTGCCTAAAGACTGAGACTAAAGCTGCATGTTCTAGGAAATATTCATCATCCTCACCACTTGATGGTTCATGTCAAGACTAAAGAAACAACATTTGTTGGATAGAGCTAGTTAACTCTTGTATGATACTGCAGGTAAAAATGCAAGATGCAGGAGACTTTGTTTGGATGCTTATTGTACAAAAACATAGGAATCTTACTTGGATTAGCAGCATGTAGATTTGGATTTATGCTTTAATCTTCATATTTTCAAACTGTGTGCTTCACTTTTAAAGCAAAACAATCTTTGGAGGACGACCATTGTGTTTTACAAATGCAACACTGTCTTGTGTAACTAGTTTGTGTGGGGTTGCTGGAGTGTACAGCTGCAGGTTAGGTTACTTCTGTAAGTAGAAAGCAAGTTAGCCAGACAGCCCAATGTTTACACCTTATGTTAGACTTTATTACACATTACACTTTTGCTTGTATTTTTGCTTTTAGAAAATCTAATCTGAACTCTTTGGATATTGGAATTGAGCTCTTCAGCATGTGGAGAAATCCAAAGCTTGATAGACCTGCTGTGCCTATTACAGTTGCTAATCTATGATTAGACGACTGCTGTTCTGGTGAGGAGTTTGGCGGACGGTCAGGGAAATATCTTGGGTTTGTTGGCACTGATTTGCCTTGATTTTATTGGCTGAAGGCCAACAGGGACCGAGTCTGAGTATCAGCCAAAAACCAAAACACCATGCAATTATCTAATCTAGGTGCTGGTAAACATGGCAGGTGGTCATTATGGATCTCTCAACAGAACTTAGTGTTTGATGGGTTGTTTCATTTTTCATCATGGATGCAGAGGTGAGATCAGAGGTAAACCTTCTGTTTCCTTCTTCCTACATCAGGTGTGGTCGATGGACGGCTACTATAAGGGCAGGCGTGTGTTGGAGTACAGAACCATGGGGGATTTCACAAAGGGGCAGAACTTTGTGCAGCATCTGTTGCCCCACCCCTGGGCAGGAACTGGCCATGTGGTTTACAACGGGTCACTCTACTACAACAAACACCAGAGCAACATCCTGGTAGGACACTGGCCGGAATGGAAAGATGGCAGATGTAATGGTTTGATAATGAACGCCCAGAGAGAGAAATGTATGTCTGTCTTTCCAGGTTCAATATCATTTCCGCTCTCGCAGCGTGTTGCTCCAGCGCAGTCTGAGTGGTGCCGGATACAACAACACATTTCCCTACAGCTGGGGAGGGTCCTCAGATATCGACCTCATGGCTGATGAGATGGGACTCTGGGCTGTCTACACCTCGATCCCAAATGCTGGAAACATTATGGTACAGTCTGCCCACCTGCGTGTTTTAGCACTCTCGTGATAACTCAACAAAATAACAAGTACTGAATATGAAGTTTTTTGACACGATTAGAAAAAAGGGACATTTAATGTTGAATGGTAGACAGTAAATCTAAACCCACTGATGTGTTTGTTCCAGTCAGAAGTTACTGCTGTCAGCAGGTTTACTTTACCTTCCTGAAGTCATAAACTCCCTCGCTTTTTAAAAATCCATTAAAACAGCTGACAGAGACACATTACTGCTCTGAATAATGTAATCTATCATACTGAATAGCAAGTGTATTGCAGTTTTCCTAACATGATTTTAATATACAATTTGCAACTAATTTTCCTCTATTACTGTGCACCTGTTACAGCCCAATGCTTTCTATAGAGCCCAATACAAAGGGGACAAGAAGGGGAGGGTGGAGAGTCTATGTGTGTGTGTGTGTTTGTGTGTGTGAGATTGATGGATGGGTTCCAATAAAGTATGAGCAATTCCATAGGAAGTGAAACTTCATAGTTCACCAACATGAAAATGATAAAAAACCAACAATTCATCCATCTCACAACACTACATTATGCCCCAAAGGAAAGTTAAAATACTGAACTCCCTGAACTGGGGGGAAAATGCAGGATAAAATGAAACAACAGCCCACCCTTACAAATTTCCACTTAAGGTTCAACAGGTACTATAAACAACAATTGAATCAGTTGTTGATGGATTTTTTTAAAACGATGTGACCTGATATGACCTCTGTGACCAACTCTCCCTCTCTGTCTCCAGGTGAGTCGCTTGGACTCTCGCTCGCTGGAGGTCCTCCAGAGCTGGGACACAGGGTTTCCTAAGCGCAGCGCAGGGGAGGCCTTCATGATCTGCGGCACCCTGTATGTCACCAACTCCCACCTGGCCGGGGCCAAGGTCCACTTCGCCTACCACACCAACTCGTCCACGTACGAGTACACTGACATCCCCTTCCACAACCAGTACTCCCACATCAGCATGATGGACTACAACCCCAGAGAGAGAGCGCTGTACACCTGGAACAACGGACACCAGGTGCTCTACAACGTCACACTGTTTCACGTCATCCGGAGTGACGGCTAGATGGACACGTAGGAAGTGGTAAAAAAAAGAGAGGGAGTGTAGAGAGGAGGATGCAACCTACTGCTAAACGGTACTGCAACTTACAGCACACACACATATACAATGGCCATTCATGTCAACAGAAAAATGAGTACTGTCTGCGTTTGAATTTGAATGACTTCTAGACCGCGGGGGCTCACTGAGCTAATAACCAGAAACAATACACGGTTGTCGTACACATGTCAAAAGGTCACAGACGAGAGTATTCATCACGGCAAAGATGAAAATTAGCTGCCTCTGCTACAAGGATGCTGATAGAAAGAAGGAAATCAGACAGTTTGAGCTCATCCATATTCTGTTGCGTTTCATTCCACTTGCGTCTCAAGAAGTGATTTTGGAAGTTGAGGTCGAATTGTCGAATAAAAAGAAAAAAAAATCAGCTTGTGAACTGAATTTCAACTGGCTTCCAACCTCGAGCTATGACGACAGACCTGATGGAGATTCTGGGTTTGTGATGTGATCGTGGACGTGTTCAGTCAGCATGGTTGTTCATTCATTAAATCTTACTGTCAAACTTTGCCAAGACTCTTGTCTTTGTTTTGGAGCAGGGAGAGTGCAGAGGTGAAATCAGTTTTTACCTTGGTTTTGATACAGACCTGTATGTCTGTCTACATATATGCATGTTTGTTGAAAAAGGACAGAATGTAGGTTTGAGTCTTTTGTTTTGTCCTACAACCTTTTACACAACAGTGGCTCAGAGGACATAACTTAGGTGGAAAAGGACTCTAAATAAACCACATTTGTTTATTTCTAAATAAACAAGAGTAACTTCTCTGTGAAATCAGAGAGAGAATTGGAAGTCCCCGCCAACCTCAAAATAACAAACTGCCATGAGCCAACCATACAGAAGGGCCTAGCAAAACAATATAAAGCTTCCATAACTGAGACAAAACTGAAAACAGGACTACCAGTGAACTCCAACATAACAAAAGAGCTCTGTGCCAGCAGGGAATTGGTCTCTCTCTCCACTCTGCCATCTGTACTTTACAGGCATGCAGCCTCAGTCAGCTCAGGTGTTCTTTATTGTCTATCAGGTTCTGGAGACATTTCAGAGGAGAGAAAAAACAGCCAAACAAAGGACAAGAAAATGCCAACAGAGGACACGTAACACTCCCACCAGAGGTGTAGTGATGGCAGGTATACAGAACATACATCCACCTGTGGGCAGAGGGATTTACAATAAAGCTACTTAAAAAAATAGCACAGCAACCCTGCAGCTAATCATGTTACAATCTTTCATGTAATCTGTGGCGTTTTGTTCCCTGACTTTCGTCTTTCAGGCGTTGCCTTCTCCCGGGTAACATTAGTAATCATAAAAACACCCTCAACCCGGAGGAGAAGCGCTGTCTTTAAGACAAATTCAGGGAACAAAACTCCCGTCCCTTCCTGTCGCAAATTATTATCCTTTGTCGAGAAGAAAAAACTGTCTGACACCAATCACACTGACATCAGTTACAAGCTTTCCCTCACAGAGTGTAGAGGGAGAAGCATCTCTAGAAGGAGATGATGAGAAACACATAACGACATACACCGGCGGCAGCCACAGTGTACCACTAACTATACCACTGACTCCAACCTTAAGATGATGAAACATGATGAAAGCGTGAAATGTCTCCCCTGTATCCAATTTATAATACACAGTTTTAACATTTCAAAACTCAACAGCGTGACAAGGCATCAGCCGAAGCTTTGTTCTTTGTTGACCTCGGACATGACACTATCTGACTCCACCAGCTCGTGCTATCTCTGACTCCTCTTTCACATTTGATAATGAAAACATGTTAGATAGCATCAGAGAATTTACCGGACACTGTGCAGCTGCTGCGTCGCTCGTCTCCAGCACTGTGTCACCGAAGTCTCTTGTGCCCACACACACCCCAGGCAGGCAAACGTCTACTGCAGAATAACATTGGAAGAAATACCAATAAGTAGTAAAGCCAATAACCTTTCAGTAGATTTAACATTGTCACATTGCTGGGGCAAGGTTCACCACTTTGTCAGACACATGATTGTATAAAGGAGATTACTGCATAGGCCTGGAAACCGTTGTCAGTCAGCACAGTTAGTTTGCCAGTGATTGAATTCCGTTGTGTCCCAACTTTTTTGGAACCAGGTTTCTCATAGATTGAAGCAGTGTTTTGGATGAGTTCGTTTAACTTTGCTCTTTCGTATATAGAAGTGGCTATTATGAGCTGAAAATGGGTAACATCCCTGGAGAATAGTCAGTACTGTTGGTTGAGACCAAAGGAACGTACACACACACACACACACACACACACACACACACACACACACACAGAGTTATTAATTAACTACAATTATGCTAACATATGGCCACAGATAAACAAAAGCAGAGACAGGTGTAGCAGACAGTGGAGGCCTCTCTGATGATGAGATGAAATGCTGGATCGATGGAAAGCGATGGAGGATAATAAAGCGGCTCAGCTATATGTGGATCTAATTGTAGAAACATCACAAATGGCTATTCAGTTGCCATGGTGACTGTGGTGATGTTGTGTTTAACTGCCTTGAGTCGGGTCACTGCTTCGAAAACCAAATGTGCCTCCGCTGGTCCTCTCCTCCCTAATTCCATTAATTTGAGACATTTAATTAACGAAATGAGGACATTTCACCTCAAAAAAACGAAACTATCTGAAAGCAAATAAAACGTTTCCATACGGACACATCAGTAATCTGTAAGCCTGAGGGGAAAATCCAATCTCACGTGTCAATAAACTGTGAAGTTCACAACATCTTAGGACGTTTCCCCCCAGCTCTCCTCAGCTGCTTCGCTGGCTTTTTCTTCAGTGCCTGATTGCCTGAATTTTCAGCAACACCCCAGAGAGAGAACAGGTGTGAACCTGCCGCACCTGTTTATTTCCTCTCCAACAACAATAATTAGCGGATCATAACCAGACTAAAGCAACGCTCTGACAATTACAACGCTTAAATAAACGCCTTAACAAGGTTTTCTTCCTTTCAGCAAGGTTCTACTTTAAGGACTGACAGAAATGGGTTACTTAATAAAATTCTGCACCCAGTTGCGCTCACATCAGTCTGTTTAACAAAATTACCCCTCAGTCAGACCTGAAAAAAAGATCTGACAGTTTTAGTGTCATTAATAAATAAATATTTAGCAGAGGAATCACAGACTGAAAAGCACTGAGAATAATGCTGCAGGTTGTTGTCTGATTTGTGACTGTAAATTGTAATTATAATATGTTAAAAAGCTGAACTCTGACCGGCTGGAATCATGCATGCATGATTGATTTTGTCACCAGTACAGACTTCAATGTCATTCATGTCATTCTACCTTAAACCTCACTGAGAACAATGGCCTGCTGTGTTTAGAGAGCGAGGAGAATGAATAAAAGCAGTAGAGTTGCGATTACAAAACCAGAACAATGAGTTGTAAAATGCCAAAATGCTCCGTAGAGCTGAGGTGAACTACACAGACAGGTAACAATTCTCTGAGTTCAACACTACGAGCCAGTCCTTGCACATACAAGTACTTCTTTTATTCATTGTTAATGTAAAAATATTAGTTATAGTCGCTCCAACTGTTGTGATTTTTTCAGCATAGTCATTTGATAAAGTGTTGACCCTCTCTCCATCCTCACTTGCGAACGACCGAGTCTTTCCAGGATGAACCTTTCATACCCAATCATGATCCTATCACCTGTTACCAATGAACCTGTTTACCTGTGGAAGGATCCAAACAGGTGTTTTTGGATCAGTCCACAACTTTCACAGTCTTTTGTTGCTCCTTTTCCAACTCGTTAGAAACATGTTGCTGCCATCAAATTCAGAACAAGCAGATATTTACAAAGATCAATGACGTTGATGAGGTCAAACATTAAATATATTGTCTTTGTGCTGAGTATATGTTAAAAAGAATTAGGAGATGATCACATTCTGTTTTATTTGTGTTTTACACAGCTTCCCAAAATTTTTTAAAAATTTAGAATCAAGGTTGTGTAAGAAAATGGAAACATATAGTTACAACTGACACTGCCAATTAATCAAGGAGAAAACGTACAAGTAAATATTATTATCTGTCATCAGAGACTTTTTGCAACTTCAGCTGTCCTGCTTCATAATCACTTAAATGCTCACTAAATTAGCAACTAACACTGCACCAACACCGTCTCCACTTTCTCTATCATTTGTACCAAATCATACATCTCTTTCTAGGAGACCTCACAGGAATTCATTAGGAAATTTACTAACCCCTAATTTCGTGTTCCAGCAAAATGAGTCCAAAGTTGCAGTGCACGTCGACTTTTTTCCCCCCACAGGATATCGAAGTGTACTTTTCAGGATTGTGTCATTGCAGCCTATTGCACACAGTTAACCACAGGTCCATGTATAGTATTGCAATTTGTGATGTTATCCTTGCAGACATGTTACATAACAAGTTGGCACACATTTTAACTCAGCTTTCTGACACAAGTGGGTACACTGCTGGATTCACTTGGCGGTGACAGACTGTAAAGACTCCCTGACAATTTACTTGGATTTCCCTCCATGCCTTTGTGCATTCTCCGCCTTTATCGCTCTCTCCCTCTCTTCTTTATTTGCCCACCTCCCTGCTGTCTTTTTGGCGAGGCTGCAGTTGGTTTGGCACGGTCCCTGCTGCAAGGTTCCCTCCTCTCCATCTATCACCATCATTGGCTCCGATTTTCTGCATCGTGGAAGTGCTTCTCCGGAAGACCCGCCGGATTTCCACACAGGGACACACACACACACGCTGCGCACGCACACACGCGCATCCTCGGACAAAATGCTGAAGCAGACGCCGGATATATCATTTTTACCTTTTTATTTATTCATCTCTATCTGTCCATCTATCCATTGGTTTTGTCTCCTGGGCGGATATCAGCCTGATGAATAATTTACTGCTGTTAAAAGAGACCACCTGAGGGGCGCAGAGGAGGCAGAGAAGGGAACAGATAAAGTGACGACAGACAGACAAAATAAGAAAGAGTAGGACCTTTGGCTTGAGAAATAAAATCTGAATATGGGAGAGAGGGAACAGAGGAGGAGAGGGACGCGTCGCCTGAACGCAGAGAGCCGAGCGCAGCGAGAGACACATGGCCTGTGATCATGTTTAATTAATGATGGAGGGATCAGCCTATTAAACAAGGACACAGGCTGAAAGACTAGCCTGGGAGGGAAACACGGGCGGGTGGGAGTAGGAGGAGGAGGAGGAGAAGGAGGAGGTCAGGGTAGTTTGCTCTCCCACGTTGAATGGAGAAGGAGAAAAAAAGAGGATGTGGAGGTCTGAGAGAGAAAAGAGAGGCATCAGGTTCCACCCGGACTCGTCTGCTGCTCTATTAATAGAACACAGAGCACACTGGGGAGGGGAACCAGCCAATTAAAACCAAACTGCACTACCACTAGTAAACCACTCGCTCATACACATATACAGTCAGGGAGCTGTCAGACTTCAGGTTGTCACTCGCTGTCACCTGGATCATCTCTTCAGGGACCTCCGTGGGAAGCCGTGACTGGCTTCCAACCCAAACCGCTAATGACGACCTCCGCTGACGTTCGCTCGGCCACAGTCTCTTTTTCTGAGCCTGAGGGGCTGTGGCGCACTCGGGAATGTTGTGGGAGCGAGTGATGTAAATCAGCAATGTTGCAGCAACGTATTGGCACACGAGGCTGAAATATGGTTTAAATGTTTCCTGTGTAGCCGCTGTGTAGCAGTGCAGAGGTGCTTTTATCTCAGCGGCGCAGATTGTTTTGGACGTCATATATACAGTTCAATAAAGAGGGGCTAATTGAAAGCGGAAGCTTAAAGAGTAATTGAATTCATTTATTTCATAGAGGCCAATCTGGTTGTCAGTGGTTCGATCCCCGCCTCCGTCTTTAATTTATACCCAGTGGTCAGCCCTTACTTGCTGACGTGTGTGTGTGTGCGTGTGTGTGTGTGTGTGACTGGATGAATGAGAGGCAAATGGTAAAGTTCTATTGGATACAGGCTCTTTGAAAATGTGGTGCATTAACTACTTAGTGTGTGCAACAGGGCGGTTGTCAATCAGTGGTCTGAGCTGGAAGCTGCAAAGGGAAAATAAACAGAATAAGCATGAAGGTCCTTCTGATTGATGATTCAATAAGCTTCTTAGGTCTGATTCGTTAAAGTGAAAACCAGCATTAAGTGACTCTCTGCTGGAGGGATGAGCTCACTTCCTGCTGATCTCCTGCCTGTGAAGACACATTTATTTATTTATGCATTTCCTGTTTTATTTTGATACCATTTGGCCTCAAGTGTGGTCAGTTGCTTTTACTTCCTGCTATTGTCTTTTTTTGCTCTTAGCATTAATTGTTTTCACCTGTGATCCTCCCTCCTTGTGTGTTCAGTCGGTGTTCCTCTCTCTCTTTGCCAGTTTCTTCATGTACCTAGTGTGAAGTGTTTCAGCCCTCCCCTGTCTGTTTCCCTTGTGTCCCTGTGAGGTTTGGATCTCAGTTTTTCTGGACCTCGACTGTCTTTTTCCTGCCTGCTCCTCTTTGGATTGGTGTGCCTGTTTGTTCTGATGTGTCTCTGACCCTGCCTGACCACCCAGTAAGTCTTGTGATTTTGTAAAGAATATATCATTGAACTGCCTCTGATCACTGCACTGGGGTTCATCCCTTGTATTTCTGTCACCTCGCTGACACATACCACCATTATTAACAAGTGAAAACTGGTACAGACAACTACACTTTTAAAGTGAACTGAATTAATTCTATTAGTCTTGTTTTTTTTTTATTATTATCACGTCACTGATTGTAAGTGCCATTTTTGTTGCAGCAGTTTGTTGTAGATCTTTTTGCCATGTGGAAGCTTTCATAACTCACATGTCTCAGATGTCTCAGGCTTTGAATTACAACTTGGAGGCTTAAGTAAAACTCGTAATTATAGTCTGAGCAATATGACATGAATGCAGTTAAAGCATATGAAGAGGCTCTGCGGCCTTTAGGGAAACGTTTGTTATGTTTCACAGCTCTTTTATTCGGGTTCTTCGTGTTTGTCACTGCTCTGTAGTTGTTAGATTCAGTATCTCCACCTCCAGCCAAAAACATTTTTTATTCAAACCAGACATCAAAACAGAACCTTTGAACCCTTATGGAGATTCACAACAGGTCAATGTTGAATGTATTATACTGTAATTCTCTTCATATACAGTCTCTTAATATACGGACAGACGGGAACAAACTTTTGCTTATATGAATTTGTCAAGGTTTTCTCAGGGTTTATTTCTGTTGCATAAAATCAACCTGATCAATCAAAAAAAAAACAGACGTCACCTTGAATATATGCAGCCGCATTTGCAGCTTTTAGTTCGCCGGGATGAAAGTTAACTGCTGTATCAGCAAAGCTTGACTTTTAAATGCAGTAAAAGCTAAATGACAATGTAAACGTTGTGCATAAAACAAAGTACGCGCAGACGGCCGTGCTGAATCTCCAGGGAAACATAAACTTAATGTAGACGGCGGTATTCTCCTTTCAGATGACTGATGATGATGAACAAGGTTTTGTTTTTGTGTCTGGCATACAAATATGCTCGGCCTGCATGGGCTTTTAAGACCCCACAAATTAAGATAAAGCAGATCCACACTGGAGTGCATGCATTTTCATTTACCGTTAAAAGTCTGAATGTGATCAGTCAAGTCATGTTTACAACGCAGAAGACAACGGGACTCAGTTTCTCTATTATCTATATTAATTCTGTTTGATTGGCTAGAAACAGCCTTGATGACACATTGATTGACTCATACACGTTCATGCAAATAAGTGTTTATTTCATGTGGTGCGTTTATGAGAAATAGAATGTGAAATAGACAGTAGGTGATAAACATCTTTGTGAGCACTGAAAGCGAGAATAATTGTTTTTATTGTGGTGAAATCCGGGACAATTTGCTGATTAATGTTGAAAATTTTCGTGTCTTAAATATATTTGTCTGGACTCAGGACACTCAGCTTCAAACAATCCTGGACCAACCTGAAGTTAGAGCCAGCAGTGGATTAGCTTAGCTGAGGATAAAGCTGGAAACATACCCACCTACCTGCATGTCTAAAGCTTGTTTATTAGTATGTTATATCTGGTTTGTTTAATATGCACAAAAAGCAAAATGTAAAGGTGTGTTCAGACAGAAAGTGAGCACAGTTTTCCTTACTTCATTCACACAAATTTGAACCATTTGTGCCGTCCATCATATTCACCACAAACAGCCAATGGACGAACAAACAATTCCTTTAAATGCTGTCTGAGTTTTTAAGATGCTGCAAAATGTCACTCTGACTCCTTGCACATGTTGTGATTGTTGATGCGACTTTGTGGCTCCTGCTGTTAAATACTGGGGACGGACATGAGAATAAATAATAGATTGAATAGTGATTAAACGCACGACTGAAGTTTAAGTGAACACGTCTGCAGAGCCGGAGCAGATGATCTACTTTGTCATGAGCGTTTGCTCCTGGACGCCGAGGTTCCCTTTCAGCCCACATTATTGATTCCCTGCGTTCCTCCGTCCTCTCTACCTTTCCTCTTGTTCCCTTTCATCCTCTAATTTGATCTCTCTCCCTCCCTCAGAGTCTCTCTTCATTGAGATGCCGTCCCCTTCCTCACATCCATCAGAGCATCGCCTCCCTCTCCCACTCCTCTTATCTCATTACTCTCTCTAATTAGCCCCAAACGAGCCCGTAGGAACCAATAACACGCCTCTGCTCACGCATATCAATGAGATTCTCACACACACACACACACACACACATCTGTAAAGTCATGTTTGATTTACGTCTGTGTGTGTATGTGTGTGTGTGTTATATTCACATTAGTCTTGATATTTGGATTTGCTGATACGGCCATGACTTTTGGCAGACTTAACTTTACTGATTATGCAAGAGAGAAGTGTGTGTGTGTGTGTGTGTGTGCGCGTGTGCACGCTCGTGTGGCCAGCTTGTGTCTCAGTTGGACACAGGAAATGGGTGTTTGGTTGGGAACAGATGATTGTGAGGCACACTGTCCCAGAAAGAACTCTGTACCAGGAGGTGGCCATTACGCACACACACACACACACACACACACTGTTCACTCACAAAAACAAAGAAGCCAACAAAACAAGTGCAAGTCCATTCATGCGAATAACTCCGAGTCGCACGAAACGCAATGACAGTATTTCATGTTTTTATGGACTCGCCAAAATTCATGTTTTCCTCCGTGCGTCTGAACGGATTGTTTGGACTTCATATCTAGTAAATATAGTGACATGGAGACAGTTTGAACTGGAGTGTGTCTCGTGGTGTGTTTAAACGTGGTGAGAGAGTTTATTAGTCAGTTGTGTGTGACTGAGATGGGAAGTAACCCGGGCACAGCTGCAAGTGCAGCTAAACAAACACTCATACATAAAAGATGAGTCCCCCTCTACCCTCCTCTCTCTCCCTCTCTCTCACACACACGCACACATATCGCTATATCTATAAGGGTTTACCAGACTTTTATTGACTAATCTTCTTTTTGTAGGATTTCATTTACCACCTCTGTGTGTACCCAGGAACTGGACAAACAAGGCTCCTTGGTTCCACTTGTTATTTTAAACTGGTATGGATCTGTGTGTGTGTGTGTGTGTGTGTGTGTGTGTGTGTGTGTGTGTGTGTGTGTGTGTGTGTGTTTATTTCTCCTCTCCTCTCCTCCTCAGGCCTCAGTCCGTCTGAGAGGACAGAAAAAAAAAAACAACCTCTAGGTGTTTTTATCATCGCCACTCAGCTATGAATCTGTGTCCGTGGATGAAATGGGTTATGCCGTCTCTCCCTGAGCCTCAGCTAAGCCGCCGTTGTGCGATGAATTAACGGCATTGCATATTGTGTGCAAGCAGGTCACGGCGAATCAATAGCATCTGAGTGAAAGGAAACAAAATCTCTCATCTGAGCTGTATCTGTCTTTTTCTTTTCATTATTCGTGCACGTCTGTCTGCTTATCTGTCCACCCCTCTCCACCCTTTTCTCTCTCTCTCTCTCTCTCCTTTCCCTTATACACCCAGAAGCAATGAGTGACTTGAAGGGCAGAGGGTGAAAACACAAATTAACCACAGAGAGCGAGTGAGTGACGGAGGCAGAGAGGAGAGGGAAATGGAGGGATAGACCATGTAAAAGAGATGGCAGAAAGAGATTGTCTCCGATATCGATCTGGTAATCCTCGATGTGCTCTCTGGCGATTCTAATCTTCCTCCTACACAAGACGAGGAGACGCAGGGAAAAGGGCGAGAGAGAAAAGGAGTGCATGGAGAGAGGGAGGGAGTGGTGAAGGGAGGATGGGGTGAGGAGAGAGGAGGAGGAGGAGGAGGAGCAGTGCCATCCAGTGGTGCAGAGAAATGCTGCAGCGCTCAGGCTTTCTCTCATTGTTTCATTGATAACGTCTCTTAATGTGAGCTTCATGTGTTGCTTTACAAAAATAGCCACTTGCTCATAACCACGTGAACCAAACACAGGACACGTCACCTCCTTTCAGCTCTTTGGCATAGAAGAAGCCGATTTAAAAAGCGGTGAACATATGGTCCTGTGACACATCCTGACCTTGAGTGTGGTATTTTTGGGAGTGGAGCTCACACAAAAACACGTTCAGACACCTGTGACACAAACATTTTTAACATTTTTAAGTCCTTTTAAATAATGTGCAAAGTATATGCTCTGTGTGTGTGTGTGGTACAAAATGATGAGTGTTTTCTTCTCTGCATATGTGAACAATATTCAGGCACTGACCTCTCATATTAAAATCAAATTAATAACATTTTTAAGAGACAGATTCACAGGAACATAAAAGGAAAAAAATGACTTGCTTCATTGAAAATGACTTGTCCGTCTCTCAGCTGCTTTCTTCACTCACATCAGCAGCACAAAGGAGCTTTTTCCCACTGTTGTCTTTTTGGGTTTAGATTTTTAAGATTCCTTTTTGTAAATTACATTGAAAAAAAGAAAAAAGAAAAACAGACACAATCAAACACTGACAAGGTTCTTCAATTTCTGGTTTTGCATTTCGTTTTTTGTTGCAGGTTAATTTTCTTACTAAAAGTCCAGTCACCATAGTTCAGATGAGAGAAGAGAGGAGTGGATAAAAATGTTGGTATTTTCTTCTCTTCTCGGGCTACAAACACACTGCCATGACTTGTTGCTGGAGGTCGTGCACAGCTTGAAAAGGAAATACCTGCAGCACTCACACATGAAAAAGTGCTTCCACCTCCACTGCATCTTTTTCAGATAACAAAATTTCTGCATCTGATGTTTTAATAATCTCCTGAAAAAGAATAAAACATGAGCGATAAAAAATAAGAGTTGCTTGTTGTGAGGTTACAAATCCACGATCATTTCAATCACAGAATCTGAACAGGATTTTGAGTTGGCTCTCAGTTTGCTGTGGAAGAACTCGACTGTCCTGCCCTGACCTCAACTCCCATCCTGCAGCTTTAGGATGAACCGGAACACTGATTTGCAAATCAGGCCTTATCACCCACCATCGACCTCGCTGATGCTCTTTTGGCTGAATGAGTGAAAATCCCTGCAGCCGGTTTCCAAAATGCAATAGAAAGCAGAAGAGTGGAAGCCATTATAGCAGCAGATTCACGGTTTTGGAATTGGACATACAGGTTCAGGTGTCCATACACTTTTGGCCACATGTTGTATCAGCATATGATGAGACAGACTTTTATTCATCCTGAGGGAAATTGATGTGCTGTGCAAAGTAGGAGCAAGTGCAAATATTAAGAGTCCAAATGTAATCTATCAATAAACAGACATCCAAAATCCACAAAATCCAAAATAGACACAACGGCAAAAAATATAAACAAGGTTAACGGTAAGGTTGCGTACGCCCTGTTCAAAGCTCTCTCACTCACTCATTACACAGAAACCTATTTTCTGGCTGCCTCTCTATCTCTCTATTTTCTCTCCAGCTACATTGTGATGACCTCGAGAGCCATTTATTAACATGGATTATATGTCGACAGGAACAAAACCTGGCAGAAAACCAGCTCTCTCTCTCTCTCCCTCTCTCTCTCTCTCTCTCACACACACACACACACACACACACACACACACAGATTGAGATTAAAGGACAGAAAGACAGAAATATATGAGAATGGAAGAAAGATTGACTATCATTGGCCTTTTCTTGGTTCATCACTCAGAAGGCCCCGAGGTTTGATTTCCCTGTTTGAGGTGAGCCATCAATAACTGTGCTGTTAAAGTCAAGCACATACGGACTCTGCTCCTCTGCTGGGAAGATGAGAGGAGAAGAGAGATTCTCTGCTCACACAAATATCCAAAAAGGTGGCAACTGGAACAGACACATCCAGTCTGTGTGTGTGTGTGTGTGTTGTGTTCAAGTACAGGACATAATCGTGGTTATTGGGATTTCAGTGTTGCAAGTGGACTTTTGATCCAGACTTAAATATCTCAACTACTATTGGATGGATTGAGGTTTTGCACAGACAAGTATGAATCCAGTGACTTCCTGTAGAACCAACAGGAAGTCAAAGTCTCACCTTACCTATCTGTGGTAACAGATCAGTCCCTGTGACATCAGCATTGAGGAAGTGACATCACCAGGTCTTCTGAAGAACGTGCTGCAAAGAAAGATGAGTATCAGTTCTTTTATTTCCTGTATTTCATCACTTTTATCGTGACATTGAAACTGTCAGAATCAACATTTAAACTATTGTATGAAGAAATGTTGTTGTTTTGCAAATTTAGTAATAGTGTTGCAAAATATTACAGTTTAATTATGTCCTAAATGTGGTGCTATTGTCTAAATATGGAGTTATGGTTATTAATAGTCAAAAACTTCAACCCCATCACATTCAACCCTGTCACAGTATTGAATTTTGACAGGGTCGAATGTTTGACACTTCTCGGTAGATGACTTAGTTGTAGACTTTGATGTGAACTGTGATTCTTAATGCTATTTTATGTTCAATATTTCCAGACATCACCCCGGCAAAAGCAGCAACAGATACGCAAAGAGAGAACAGGGCAAGAAGGGATGGAGTGAGTATGACGGGAGGAAAAGAATCACCAAGGCCGGGAAACAGAAAAACATCATGGATCTGAGTGACAGAACTAAATGACGTAAGTGCAAGATGTAGATGAGTGTTGAAAAAGAGACAGAAGAAAAGGTGAGTGATATCAACACCCTTCACACAGTCCTGATCCTCAACATGCAGAGCAACACAGAACTCTGTCCCCAACATAAAATCCTAAATTGTTAGAGTGAATACTTGGTTTAAGGTTAAGATAAGTGTAAGTCTAGATGTTTGACAGGAAAAAAAAAAAAGAAAATGAACACAGTCAAATTTGCACGAGTGAGAGGAGGTGAAAACTTCACTTTCTGTTTGAACACACACACACTGAGGAAGATTAAATCATGTTTGTTATATCACATTATAGTTAAGACAGAAAATCCCAGTGTTGCTACAGGTTATTGTCCCTTTGTTTGTCTGGACACTGAACCTGTGGGGACATTATGGGTTTTCCACACAGAACAGGATCTGCTGCATGGAACTTTCAGTTTAAGTAGGAATTTCCCCAGTGTTGTTATAAGTGACTTGTTTGTGTTTTCTCTCTAATACATTGGGTGGATGCTTGCAAAATATTTTTTTTCTTTTTTTTTTATTCATTTTTTTTTCTTTTTAAAAATTCACTACAAATTGATTAATCGGGTTTAATGAGTAACTAGAAAAGGGAAACTCTCTGGCCATCATAGACCTCAAATACTGAGGTCAAATTCCACTTGTTGCTTTTTTTTATTTTATCAAGTTTTATCATCTGAATATATTTGTTCTTTCTTACAAATTGCCAAATTTAAAGACACTGACTCCAAAGATATCAGAATCCACATTGAAAAACATGATGACTAATTTGTGTGTTATCGTGAACTAATTCAAGGAGGTCAAATTACCCCATTTACAGAAACAACAAACTTGACCTCAGCCTCTGTAAACACAGCTTGTCAGTGTCACGTGCTTCCACAGACACGCCCCTCGCAGGCAGGATTTATTCCAACAAGACTGACCACACAGAATCAACTCAGTCGTGAACCTTCATCTCCAAGAAGATGATGCAGGTAAGAGCTCAACCACTCACTAAGCAAGCTGCAGAAAATCCTCTGACATTTAAACCAAATGATTTTATTGGTGATAAACAAAGATGTCGTTTCACTTGCTCTAATAAATGACTTTTATCATGTTAATATATGGAAGAACTATGTGAAACTACTATTATTGAAACAGTAATAGAATAGTTGTCTGATTTAATCAATTGTTCTTAACTGAACTAAACCACTTAAACTTTTTACTATTGTAGCTTCAGTACAAAGTTTAAACTTTTTCATCGCTCAGATATGAAATCAGTCATCTATTTCTCTAATGCCTAATTGTCAGAGTTGTTGCTTTGTGTTACTGAGGATAATATTGTTGGCTTTATGGTGTTCTTTGTTGTTGTTAGTTACATATTAACAGGACACTCTCAGTCCCAGCGAGCAAATATCTGTTTCCAGACTTCAAGCCTGTGAATTCACTGAAGCAAACAGCAAGAGTGAATTAAAATGAAACATTAGGATGTCCAGTGAAACAGTACCGGGAATAGATGTAAACAGAGTATAATCATTTGCGACTGTTAGAATTAATTTCACTCATCCAAACCTGATTTAACAACCTCAGCTCCAGAGAGGCTCAGATTAATAATGAACACCGAACTGCTGTAATGCAACATGCAGCGGGATGTGTTCAGAGTCAGCCAGCAAGGAAATCCACACTGTTGTGGTTTTCTACTGGGTGAAACAGAAAATGCAAATAACACAAGTCAGCAAAAAGTGAAAGAGTGAAGAAATCCATGAGTGAGTGCCACTGTAATCTCTCTCCATCCAGGTGACATTGTCTGTGGCTCTGCTGGTTCTCGTGGCCTTGGCTCAGTCCGACACCTCTTTTTTTCTGCCCATCGACTGTGATGACATCCATCGGCGTGACAACAAAACGTCCAGCGGCGTGTACACCATCTTTCCAGGAGGTCCCACCGCGCCCCTGAACGTCTACTGCGACATGGAAACGGACGGAGGAGGATGGACCGTCAGTGCACCTCCTGTTTTCATCAAGCTTTATAGTCGTGATCAAACATCAGACCGCGTGTCTCATTTAGAGCTCATAAAACCTGCTTCTAGAAAAACACAATGGCAAGTGCTGGGGTCGTTCCTTTGGTTGCTTTGGCGCTGAGGAGTTGATTCAGGTGACCAGACAGCTGCAGAGTGTCCAGCAGCTGAGCAAACTACTGCAACAATAAAAAAGTTAGATGAGGAAAAAAAACAGTCCCTGCATGATCACACAGCTTTAACTTTATTTAATGTTTTTTTTTTCTTTGTTTTAGTATTTATCAAGTCTTTGCATTGAAGGGATTCGCTCTCAGTAAAAGCTCAAATAACACAAGGTAATTTTAATGGCTAATTAACACATTATGTAGGATTAATCTTCTCATCTTGATCACAGCCAACCAATGTCACACTATTTTTTTTCTAACACTGAGTCAAATGACTATGTGTGATGAATCCTTTTCGTCCCTTTTGACTCTTTGTTTAGCTCATCTGTTTTTCAAAATCCCATCCACCTCATTTCCATCGATAAAGCTCCAATAACCAACCCAGCCCCAAAGGACGGGAGCGTTGAGAAGCTTACTTTCATTTACAGTAGATGTGAGGCAGTAACAGACAATCATCACAGTTACACGAAAAAGATTTTCTGAAAAGTTGTCAAGATGTATAAAGTTATTTGAAGCCGTGCTCTGATTCTCCCTCTCAGGTGTTTCAGAGGAGGATGGATGGGACTGAAAACTTCTACAGGCCCTGGAGCCACTATAAGACTGGATTTGGGAATGTGGCTGGAGAATATTGGCTTGGTGAGTTCTTGAGGGAAAATCCATTAAAAACAAGGGGCCTGTGCTACTTTCCATCTTAATTTGCTGAGGTGAGACCAAGTATGAGGTGAGATTTTAGACTAGGTGGAGGCTGAGACACGGTCGGTCTGCAGTCCTGATCTAGAGGTTTGGTGCAGGAGGTTAAATGAAACTTTGTGCTTCGTGTTTTTCAGGCCTGGAAAACATCTTCTTGCTGACAATGAGAAAGAGGAATGCACTGCGAGTTGATATGGAGGACTGGGTTGAAAGCAAGGCGCATGCCCTCTACGACTCCTTCTCAATCGATTCAGAGAGCGCCGGATATCAGCTTCACCTGGGCAATTATGGTGGTGGAATGGCAGGTGAGGATCCTGTTGTAGATCTGTCTTTGGGAAGTTTGTACAGTAAGTAATACAGGATGCTTTTAAATGAAATGAATGTTTTTTTTAAGAGTCAAGAATATTCAACAATATCCGGTGGTAGGGGGGAATATAAAATGTGTCCTTAAATCATTTATTTTCCAAGTAAAGTTTTGTTGTGTTCTTACAAAGGTGGATGTAACACTGTGGACTAACAAGATAGAAAAATCTGACAGCTCACATTGATTTAATTTTTTTTTTTTTTATGCCAGTGAAAATGTGGACCTCCAGAGACAGACTGATATGTTGCTTAGTTGAATGAGAAATAAAAAACTTATGTTCTTTCAGAGGGGGAAAAAATGCATTTTTCAAAATACCAGGTTCATTTTTGAAACAGTGAAGCACATTTATTTGGAGACACCTTGATTCTGTCTGTGAAGGTAAGATAGTGGTCAGCTGGTAAAGGACTGTATTAAACGTCACAAGAGAAGAATGAACTAAAACCTTAAACCAGGATGAGGAAACAGCTTTTATTGTTTTAAAATATACAATCAGTCAGAGTATTTAATTGAATAGGTCAGAAGGAGATCTTCTTCACCTAAAAGTGTTCAAATCAAATGACTTTCATCCTTTTAAAATCTGCTTGTATTACTTTTAATATATTGGATCCTCTATTTAAACCCCTATTCAGATTCTTATCAAAGCAACAAAAGGTCACTGAAATCATCCTCTGGCAAAATGATAATACAGGAGCAGTCCGGGACGAACATGTCTGAGTTTCAAAGATGAATTGTATCAAAATTCTAATGTTGTTTTAACCTTTATTTGTAGGGAACAGTTTGGGAAATCAAAACAACATGAAGTTCACCACCTTTGACAAAGACCAGGACGAGTGGGATAAAAACTGTGCTCAGCATTTTCTGGGTGCATCCTGGTACAACGCCTGCCACATGGCTAACCCCAACGGCATGTACGCTCCACATGGTGCCATCGGATTTGAAAACGTCCACATGATTTGGCAAACATACAGGGGCTGGAACTACTCCCTCAAGTCTATTTCCATGAAAATCAGATCACTTGCTAAGTGTTCGTACTCAGAAACTAGTTATCTGATACATTAAGGTAATACTTCAGTCTCCATCAGATGAGGAGAGCTGGGATATGAGGGAGCATCATCTCCAGCACCTGTGTTGTTCTTACTGAATTTAATGTATAGAAAATATATGAAATGTCAGTTTTCCTTATTCATTTATTCTTTCAACAGAACAGTCAGTCAGAATGATTTAATTTTGATTTCAAAAGGCTGAGAGCATCTACTCTCCATATTCCTGTTTCCAAATATTGACTGTTTATTCAGTCTCTTATTTTTGTTATGTTGCACTTTGTAAAATGTATGTGTTTTGAAAAGCCTTTTATACATACAGCCTTATATAAATACACTTCATTGTGATTACTGTATTATCATTATTCTTATTATTTTAATAGTAGTAGTGTAGTAGTGTTTTCTGTTGTTGTCTCCTGGGAATCATGCAATATATTGTTTCCGGGTATGCAGCAATTCTGTCTGAAACATAGACTGTATAAAATTGCAACAGCATTGCTATGTGCTAATGTCAGCATGCTAACCTGCTAACCAGAGCCGTTTCTTGCTGTATGCGTACTTCGCAAATGCATAGGGCCCCTAAGCCACTAGGGGGCCCCAAAGCTTCATGTTCAACCTCATCTGAGGAAAATTTACACGACCTGGATTTATCTGTAGCTATCTCATGTGTTTATTATATCCCTTATATGCTTAAAAAATAAATGTAGGATATAAATAAAAATAAATTGCAATGACAAGCTGTGGCTGCATCGTTGGACTGCATTGTCACCCTGTGAGTGACGTAGCTGGCCGCCGACAGGGACGATTGGAATGATTGACAGCTACCCATCATTCCCGTTAATGAGCATATTAAACAAGACAAACACCTTAATGGCGTCTAAAAGAAATTATGCTAGTGGAGCAGAAAGACGGAAGAAGAAGAAGAAAACGGAGGAAGAAAAACGTATAAAGGATAAAGGTAAGGCATTAGTTCGTAATGTGGGTGGATGGAGGTGGAGGTGTAACGCCGAGTTTTTAGCAAGTTTGTTTTGTTGTCCTGCTAGCCAGTTAGCTAGCTAGCTCGGCGAACCTCGGATAAATATTTGTTAGCTGGCGAGAATTTGTTCGTCATAAACCCAACCTTAGTGTTTGCTTCATGAAAGTTGTCTAAAATGAAATGAACATGTCACATGTGAATGGACTGTGCTGTCCTGCTATGGGACTGACTGACTGAGCCCAGAGCCGGTTATTCAGATTCTAGCAAAATATATCTCATTGCACATTTGATGTTTGATAAATATATTTTTATAGCGTGTAGCTAATGAATAGTAACGACAACTGTTCTATAGGTTAATTTTTTTGTGGAATTTCTGGGTTCATGTGCTTAAGAAATAACCAAAGCTGGAGGTTCAAATGTTAAAAGCACTTTGACAGTGAAACCTTAAAAAGACTGTTTAATCAAACACTTCGCAGGTGTGTAGGTCGGTAACAGACAAGATGCATGCTAATTAAACACAAGGTGTCGCCCTTGTGCTAACTTTCTGGGACAGACAGGTGTGGTCTCAACAGGTAGAGTGACGTCATCTCACACATGCAAGAGGGAGTGAAAACATGGAATGTGGTGCTTGATGAAGAGGACATACTACTGGAACTGAGCAAAATATTACCACAGTATTCCCAGTAATCAGTTAGACATTATACTGATGGTTCTTCTGTAAATTTTTAATATAATAAAAAAAAATATATGTATAATAAATACAAAATAATGCTTTCATATTTCACTAGTGTTGTGACAGCAGTAAGTGTTGATAAAGGACTTTGGGGACTTTCAAAGATCAACAGGTCTTTGCTGTTCAGCTTTGTGACTTGAACATACTGTTAATTCATCACAAGTCCAAAATGGGGCCAGATAAAGAAGTATTCAGATAATTTACTTAAAATATAAAAGTAGCAGTATTACATTGTAAAAGTGCTCCATTAAAAGTAAATGCTGTTAAAACATTTTATCCATAAAATATACCTAAACTAGCAAAAGTAAAATGCAGTCAGCAGGATTCACCCTCTGGGACCATAAATATCAACAGAGTTAATGATTTATTGAGTGTCTTATTTTTGATGTTGCAATTGTTGAAGTAATTGTAGATGTAAAGATATTCCATGGGAGTGAAAAGAAGTGAAAACCTGGACCCACTGGTGGCGCTAGATGGAAAGTGAGTCAGCAGGATTCATCCTCTGAAGACCATAAATATGTTACAAAAATCATTGCAATCCATCAAATAGTTCTTGATCAAAATGATAGCAGTTGTAACAGTACTTGAGTATGTAAATATACTTAAGTTACTTTCATCTTTTTGTTGTTGAATACGAGCACAGAACTCACAAATTGTAAATATACAGATTTTAAAGGGCGATAATTTTAAACTGTCCAGTAAAGTTAATGATTTATTTTAGTCCCTTTTTTTTTATGTTGCATTACTAAAAAAGTAAGCGAAAAAGTTAAGAAAAGTACTTTGTGATCATTGATTTTTGATAAGAAAACATTTTGTTTTCTAGAATAAAAAGTGCATTTTATTTTTTCTCCTGAGGCAAATTCTTCAAAATGGTATAAGTTGTAACAGTACTCAAGTAAATGTATTTAAGTTACTTGTCCGTGAATGAGATGCATAAAATGAGTTCAAAGGGCACAAATTGTAAACGTTCAGATTTTACAGGTTTATTCATGACTTGCCCAGTTAATCATTATTTTAGTGTATTTTCCCAGATGCGCTGTTACAACTGATGTGTTTTATTGCCAGAATGCGTATGTGTTTATTTAAAGGTTCCAGTTTTCAGGAGCGTTTATGATGAAAACAACCTCAAGCTGCTTCTTTAAGATAAAACAAACATCCCAGTCAGTTCCTCCCCCTCCTCTCTCTCTCTCGCTCTCTCTCTCTCTCTCTCTCTCTCTCTCTCTCTCTCTCTCTCTCACTCGCTGTCTCACTGGGACCAGAACTTGTTTCAGGAAAAAGCGCCTGAACATATTTTCTCTCTCTCTCCGTGCCAAGGAGAAGGCGTAGACTTCCTCCACACATTTCCTCCCCCATCTCCACTTTCCAGACTCAGAGTTTGGTGTAAGCAGAGGAGTCTTTTCCTCCTGTTTTTCCTGCTCCTCCACCACCTGGTTGTTTCTTTCTTTGCTGTAAAACAGACAGAGAGGATTCTTACAGCTGAAGCTTTGCAGACATGGACTGGGGAACAGATCTTTGGGTAAGTCTGACAGCTGACACCAATGAAGGGGAAGGAGTCATTAAGTCAAAATGACCTTGAGTATGCCTGAAGAGTAGGTTGTCCTGCTTATCGTGTTCAGTGTGTGCACAGGAGTCTTGTTTTTCCACAGTAGGCCTGAAACAACAGCAGGAGTCTTTCTCTAAAGCCTGCAGCCAGAGGATTTCGCAACTCCTGCTGCTGCATACCTTATTACAAGCAGAGGGGAGAGAAGAGAGCTCTATTGCCTTTCTGACTGCCTTATCGACTGAGGGAAGGAAGGTGTACAACACCATCTTTCCTCCTCTCGCTCCTTCCCGCGTGCTTCAACCTAAACTTTGTGACAACACTCCTCAGGAAGTGTTGAGGTTTCTGGCAGACCGTCCTCTTAATGGAGGCTCATCTGTGCGGCTTGTGACTGCATCTGGTCATTGTCGCCGCTGTGAATCACAGTGACAGTCATTAGGTCAGACAACCTTCACTGTCACTCACACACACAGACAAACAACAACAACATCTGTGGAGTCAGTGAGGGTTAAAGTGAAACGACTGAACCAGAGTGGCCATTGATCCAGGCCTGCAAGTTTTAGTTTCCCGATTAATCGATCAGTCATTTGGTCTATAAAACATTCGAAAGAAGTAGAAATGACAAAATAAGACAAGACTGTGTTTTCATGTTGCCTGTTTATGTCAGACCAGCACTCCAGAACCCAGAGACATCCTGTTTGCTACCTCATAGAAAGACAGGAAATCCTCACATTTCAGAAGCTGAAACAAGAGAAAGTTTGGCATTTTTGCTTGACAAATGATTAATCAGTCATCGAAACAGTTCTTGATTCATTCTCTGACGTTGACTAATCACCAATAGACTCCTCATTTCAGCTCTTCACTGGCCACAGACAGATGTGGAAGATGAAGGCTGTGCGTGCGGCGTGTGTTTGGGCTCAAGCAAAATATCCTGGCTTGAGCTGTTTATGACAGTTGGTTGGCGATGAAGAGCAAACACAACCTATCGCCCCAAATCCTGCTGTGATTGTGGTCAAAGTCTGACTACGTGCCTCTGAGATTATACCACAGTTAAACGCCGACTGGGTGAGGCGGGTGTGTTTAATGCCGTGTTTGTCCAGAAACAGTTGAGATTCAGAATCATTCAACAGCTGCTTCTTGGGGCGTGTTTGATTGTATCTGATAAACGGTGGCTTAATCAGACTTAATTATGGGAAAACCAAAACATATCACAATGAGAGCTGAAGCTATCGGTCCATTATTTGATTAGATCAAAAAGCAGATTTGCAGAGTGATAAATCTCCTGTTTTTTTTGTTTTGTTTGATCAACAGTCCAAAAGATCTTCAGTTTACTGTCACATTGGACAAAGAAAGCAGAAAATGCTCATGTCTGAGAAGCTGGAATTGATCCGTTTTTAGCATTTGTGACTGATAAATGACTTGGATTAATAAGATTGTTCCTTAACTATCTAACCAATTCAGGATTTAATTGTTTCAGCTGTTTGAGCAACTGTTTTTATGTCAGTTGATTCAAGTTCCAGCTCATATAATTTAATGCCATATCATCCACTTTGTAGGAAGTTGAAACTTTACAGTTTTCACACCTGCACTGTACTAAATGAAAATACTACGTCTTGTCTATCAGTTGAGACAGTTGACAGATCAGTTTGGATGGATTTGAACACTGTTTGGCTGCACAGTGTAAACTTGTAATGACTGAGCCACCTGCACGTCAGGTGGGTTCAGGAGGTTCGAGCCACCACTTAGCTTTTATTAAATATGACATTGTCCATTAGCTGCAAACACCATCCAAACACACACACAACCTACTCACACTTCAAAACATTTCACTATTAAAAATTATTCCTGCCACAATAACTAATCTACTGACAGATTACTCTACTGCTCCAGTTCTTTGTAGGTTAAACTAGACCTAGTTAGGAGTTAGTTAGGAGATTATTTGTAACAAAATATTTGCACACACTTTTTTGCTCAATATACAACCCCGATTCCAAAACTGTTGTGACGCTGTGTAAAACATCAACTGAAAAAGAACGGAGGCGATATATTTCATGTTTGTCCTCATCAACTTCATTGATGTAAATATCGGATTATTCTGAATTTTAAGGCAGCAACATGTTTCAAACAAGTCGGGACAGGAGCAACAATAGACTGTGAAAGTTGTGGACTGATCCAAAAACACCTGTTTGGATCCTTCCATAGGATCATGATTGGGTATGAAAGGTTCATCCTGGAAAGACTCAGTCGTTCACAAGGGAGGATGGAGAGAGGCTCAACACTTTGTGAACACATGATTGTAGAAAGGAGATTACTACATGGACTCAGGAACAGTTTGTGAAACTATTTTCTGTAAACACAGTTTGCAAATGATTGCATTCTCTATTTATTTACGTTTTGCACATCAAACAAACTGTTTTGGAATCTGGACTGTATTTCCACTTTTGTTGTAGCTTTCACTATGACTGAGGTGAGCTACAGTCTGACTTCAGATCAGCCTGCTTCAGGAAACACACGCGCTGCTGTGTTTCGTCACATTGAGGGGTGGGACTAGTCCGACTGGTTCCAGGGTTTGGAGAGGCCCTTGGGACCGTCAGTCACAGGGCGGAGGTTCACACTGAGCTAATGATTATCTCATTCCTGAACCCTCTCTGTGTCTCTATGAGTATTTCCTCTTCTCGCACAAACATGCAGATGTGCTAAAGTAAAGTAACAGGGTGTAGGAGATATTTTTCATTGTTTGCAGTTTGCTTGTCATCCGTGTGTTTACCCCGATCACTCTCCTTCCTGGTGCAGGTTTTAACAGGCAAAACCTTTAGTTCGACTCCTGTTCCTTCCTCCTTCCCTGCTTTGTCCCAGCACTCTCGTATCCAGGACATCGCTAACTGTGTTACTGTATGATCTCCATTTAGCTTCCCCCTCCTCTGAGGACTCAATATCTATGTCCCTGGCTCCAAAAGACCCTGCAGCCTCCGCACACACACAGACACACGAACAACCAAAAGGTGGAGTTGTTCTTTGTAATTCACAAGAGACACAACAACAGACCCGCCCTGTTGCTTTGTGTGTCCAGATTCTCATGTGTTCAAATAACAACACCATTCAGTTCTGTGGTCACCTTCGTCCTCAGTGAGACCTTTGCAGCGTAGATATAAGTCAGTGAAGTCAGAGAGGACGAATGTTACCTGTTCAACAGGTTTGAGAGCATGTGTGTGTGTGATTTGAGTGTGTAAAGAGAGAGGAATGTTGAAAGGATAGTTTGCTTTTGTTCTCTACTACACCTTTGTACTTTGTGTGTGTGTGAGACATGGAGAGAAGGGAGGATACTGTGTGTGCGTGTTTGTGTGCAGGGTTATTCTTAGGCTTCCAGTTTCCATTTGTGGCACATCCACAGCCTTAAGTGTGATGTAAATGTAAGCAGTCCAGTTAGAGCTGAAGCACTTAGTCCACCGACAGAAAAGGAATCAGCAACTATTTTAATAACAGGTTCATCTTTTAAGTAATCTTTTCAAGCAGAAATGGAAAAAGGTCACTGGTCATTGTGAAAGTGAACTGAACTTCTTTCAGTTTTAGATTGTTGGTCAGATAAAGGAAGCAGATTAATAATTTGGTTTTCTGCTAATGGTCATTTATTAACTTTCCTTACAAGGAAATAATAAGTAGATTAATCAGTAAAGTCATATCTCAAAAGTTTGCCGGCCTCTTATTCTTATTCTTCTCTTAACAAAATATTGAATAGTTTACAAAAAGAAAGTTACACAGAAATATCAAAGAGAGAACATATAATGCCACAAAAACAATAACAGAAACATAAAAGTTTAAATTAAACAATAGTTTAAAAAGTGGCCTTTTATATACAATGTATAGGACAAATTATAATTAAGCCATCATACAAAAAGTCCAAGCCCAAAATATTCAGTTTAGCTTCAGTGAAGAGAAATAAAAAACAGCAAATACTCACATGTGAGAAGCTATAGAGCTAAATAGTGTTTGACATTTTTTGAAAAATAAATCATAATGTCTTATCCATTAATCAAGGGAGCATTTCAGCTCTAGTTTGAAGCGACATCAACAGACACTTGTTATATTCATCTGTGATAATCTTTAAAAAATTCAGGTGCTACAGCAGCACAAGGACAGAATGAGGACAGATAAATAGAGAAACCTCAAGAATATAATTTAACTAGAGAGCAATGAGACTCAGAATGCAAAAACTACAGGCAGTAGCATTACAACCACAACTTGTGTTATGCTTGACTAATAGTGTAATACTGTCTGAAGCAATGTGACAAAGTCAGATAGTTCCCCAACGATTCTCCGTCAGATATGTCCTGCGGCCAGCTTCACTTCTTGTTTCGAAGCCCTTTGGGTTCTTCAGTAAATGAAACACATGTTGTCTGAAGTCATGTGACGTGTGTGATTTAGCCAGAACTAACAGTTTGACCTTAAAAATCTCCTCGGTCTCAATGTGAGCATGTTTAGGGTCAGTGTCCCATAGCATTGTCTTGAACTTGGACTGCTCACAAAAATGATGTAACCAGCCTCAACTTTCTTCACAGTCATTGTTTCGTTTCAAAAGTGCTGAAGTAAAGAGCCAAAACAATGAAAACTGTGTAACCATCCAGAAACCTTTGGACTGCAGTGTGTTAGCCGTGTTTCTCAACAGATGTCTCCAGTGTTTGTGTACATGAACATGTATGAAAACATGTGTTGCTCCATCTTCTCTTAGGACCAGTATGATCACATCGACAAGCACACACAGTCAGGCCTCGACCTGTTGGAGCGTTACATAAAGTTTGTGAAGGAAAGGACCGAGATAGAGCAGAACTACGCCAAGCAACTCAGGTTTGTCAGCTTGTTTCTTAATTCAAATTTACACATGGGTTTGTGCATTTATGTATGTGTGTGTAATAGAGAGTCTGGCTTCTTCTTCACTCTCTAGGAATCTGACAAAGAAATATGCCAAACGAGGGAGCAAGGAAGAGCAGGACTGCAAGTGAGAGAACAATAAAACATCCTGTTTCCATTATGTTTCCCCTGCCTGTCGTATTGTGCACATAGAAATTATAATTGACTGTTCGCTAAAACCTTCTCTGTTACTGTTGCCGTAAGCCTGTCAAGCTCTCCGTCCTTGCATATATAAAAGTAGGAACGATAACAGTGGCAGATTTAAGACTCCAAACTGACAGTAAGTTTTGAAACAATAGGTCTTCCATTTCGCAGAGAAAAACAAAAGCGGGCTTCTCATTTCTAGCTGACAACCGTGGAGTTTGACGGCTCAAGTGACAAGTGTAAAACTCCATCTCAACAGAATTTATACTTCAATGTCCTTATGTTCAAAGAGCAGCTTTGTTTATACAACAGAAAAGAATCTGAGAATGAGGAATAACTGATAAGATTGGAAAATGTAACTGATCTTATGCAGATTTGGCTCGAGTTTCTTGGGTGTAAACTCCAAACCGAAACAAGAGCAGAACAGTTCATAATGATGATAGTAATAATAACCTTTTTTTATATAGCTCATTCTACTATTACAAAGTGCTTTACATGAGAAAATATAACCAGACAAGGCAGATAAAATGAGAAAAAAGAACATAAGCACAGAGAATAAGAATAGGATCAAATAAACAGGAATAAAAACAGGATGGATGAAAATATATATTCAACATTTTCATGGCTCCATCCGCCGATCTTAACGGCCGAGAGGGCACATACAAGGTCAATAAATCAGAAACGTATCTAGCAGAGCAAGGCTGTTTAAGGCCGTAAAAGTAAGCAATAAAATTTTAAAATCAATTTGAAATTTAGCAAGGAGCCAGTGTAGGGAGGCGAGGATAAGGGGCTGAATGATCCGATGATTCAAGAAATGATCCGATCTGGTTGATGCCTGAGAAAGTGTACTGCAATAATCAAGCTGAAAAGAGATGAATGCATGTACAAATTTTTTTTTGTCAATCATCAATTCATATAATTACCTAATTTTTTAGCTGGAAGAAACAGGACTGAACAATATATTTGACTTTTGACTGGAATTTTGGGGGATCGAAGAGAATGACCTCAGACTTATCTGACTTATTCTAAACTTTGATATAGCAGCATCTGGAAATCCCAACTCTGAAAAGGGATTTTTTTTAAAAAGAAACCCAACAAAAATAACACAAGGTTGCTTGTGTAGTTAGTGAACCAATTAACCAGACATGTTATGTTAATCCATTCCTTCAAATTTGATTGGACAGTTTCTGGTCAGAGTTACAGGTTTAGCAAATGGCCAATCAAATGTTTGCCTCTCCAGCTGTGATGATTTTCCAAATTGTCTGCCCTCCCCGCTGCAGATTCAGCAACCACGCGTCGTTACAGGAGATCCTGAACGAGCTGAACGACTACGCCGGCCAACGGGAGCTCATCGCTGAAAACATGATGACCGCCATCTGCGTGGAACTCACCAAGTACCTTCAGGATCTGAAACAGGAACGCAAAACAGTGAGCAAGGGAGGGAGGGAGGACGGGAGGGAGACAGAGGAACAGGGAAGGTTTGCATGTTGACGTGGTTCGCTGTGTCATCTTAAACCTCTTCCTTCTTCAGCACCTGTCCGACGCCAAGAAGGCCCAGCAGAACTTAGAGAGCAGCTTCAAACACCTAGAAAGTGTGAGTCACGTGTTTCTTATATTCATCTTGTTTGGATCACGTTATTTGTTCACATGAATTAGGAAAGCTGGTTTCTCGTGATGCAGATGGTTTAAGGTGGTAAAGCTTTATTTTACAGGTCCAACTTTTCCTTTCTTTTCCAATGATTTCTTGAAGGTTTCCTGTAAATAACTGTTTACAGCCCTACAAGTTCTTTAACTTTTATTTTAGTTAGTTTTAATGAATTCAAAATGTGTTTTTGAGACTGAGTAACATCTGAGATTTCTGCCTCCTCCGCAGAAAATAGTTCCAGTGAAAACAGTTCACAGTGAGATTTTTGGATAATCTACAGTAATGCAGGCATCAAGAAAACACGTGTTGCTTCTGAGTATTTAAAATGTTGGTACCACTGTCTAATAGTTCATTGACTGTACTGATATAAATATCTAAAGTTGTCGAGTCTTAGTAAGCTTTTATTAAATGGACACACAAGCCAATAAGAGTTTAGTAAAATGATTTATTAACCAGAAGAACTTAATAACTTTATAAAGTGGTTATTTTTTATACTTTCAGCAACACAAACTATATTTCATTCACATCCATTTTTCTGGGGCTGGCAGACGAAATCTCTGCGACAGATACCTCAAATTGAACTCAATCTATCTGCATTACTAGATACCAGCAGAGATAGATGAATAAATACAGACTGGTGACAAATTAAGGGAAATACCAATAGAAAGTGTCTCAATGAGGTGTTGATTTTGCAACAAGGGATGAACATCGTTCTTCTACAACATATTCCCTCATGTGGTGTTTTGATGATGGTGTTGGAGAGCGCTGACCAAATCTGCCATAGGTGATCAATTGAGTTGAGATCTGGTGACTGTGAAAGCCATATCACATGATTCACATCCTTTTCATACTCATCAACCCATTCATTGACCCCTCGTGCCCTGTGAATGGGGGCATTGTCATCCTCCATCCTAGAAATGATCATCATTGGGGTCAAAGGTGAACACTCAGAACAACTTTGCATTGATTTGCAGTGATTCTTCTCTTTAAGGGGACGAATGGACCGAAAACCATGACAGCAAAAAAAATCGTTCTCTTGGTGTACGTCACAATGCGCTCACCTACCTACGACAATATGGTGAAGCATGACTCACAAGCAGCCTTTATGAGAGGTTTATGCACTGCAGCCCTTCTATAACATCCCTCTATACATAATGTTGACACACTGCTCTTGTTGTCACAGTCTGATGTGAATTTCCCCATCGTGGGATGAATAAAGGAATATCTTATCACATTCTCAGACGCCTGTTTTGCACGAGCATCACGGTCATCGAATGTGCTGCCGACCACAATTTCCGACCCTGTTTACTGACGTCTGTCCCACAGATCTAAATGCAGATATCAATTCAGTCCCTATTCTTTTCAAACGCAGCAAGTTGAGCCATCTTTGCCACTGAAGCTCCTGCCATCCCTGCCCCGACAGTGAACCCTCTTTCAAAGTCACTTGGATCTTTGATACAAAATCTGGATCAACTGGGCCTGCTCAGCGTTTTATTCATGCATTCACAGAGCATGATTAGATATTAACTGCTCCATTATACCATGCAGGTCACCTGTGTAGAGGCATCTGGATTTATTGTTTCTCCACTCAGTTATTAAGGTTTTTCCCTTAATTTGTCATTCGTCTGTACTTGTTTGTAATTTGTGTTAAATTACTCTCTGACTCTCCTCTTGCATTTTTAGTACCTCAAGTGGGACTTTTACATTGTTAATAACTCTGAAGCTCTATTCATTAAAGTGTATTAAAGTGTGTGTGTGTGTGTGTGTGTACATGCCCTGCAGACCAAGAAGCGATTTGCCAAGGAGTGGGCGGAGGCTGAGAAAGCCACACAGCAAGCAGAGAAAACAGAGAACGACCTCAATGCCACCAGACTCGATGTGGAGAAAGTAAATACAAACACAAGTTACCATCAACAACTCATTTTTTTAAAGATATATTCAGTCAAAATCCTTGAACTGTCCTTGTCTGTCTCCCTCCGTGACTGCTCTCGCCTCCTCGTGTCTCCCCGCCCCTCCCTCCACTTCCTCCCTGCATCTGTTCCTGCTTTTCTCCCACTTTGCATTTTTGTTTTGCATCTCTTCATTTCTCCCTCTTCCCGCATCCTTTCATCTTCCCCTCCCTCTCTCTCGTACCTCTCTGAAGGCCAAGCAGCATGCCCATGCCCGCACACACACAGCCGAGGAGTGCAGGAACGACTATGCGGCAGAGCTCCAGAAATACAACAAGGAACAAAACTTCTTCTACTACACAGATATACCGCAGATCTTCAATGTGAGATGAAGATGCACACGAACACACATTCACAATGCAGAACAACTACGCACAATCCCGCAAACTGAAAACCAAACACACCCTTGTATTGTCTTTCAAAATGTAATTATTCTCATGTGCATTTGAATATACAATCAATAAACACAGACAGTGTGAATATAATGTTAAATTTAAGAGGCAGTTGTATGTTTGTGTGCCGAACAGAAATTGCAGGACATGGATGAGCGGAGGATTCGGCGGTTGGCGGAAGGCTACTGCCAATTCTCAGACATCGAGAAGAAGGTGCTGCCCATCATCTCCAAGTGTCTGGAGGGAATCTCTGCAGCGGGCAAAACAATCGATGAGAAACAGGTAGATGTTTATTAGACTGTATATGCATCTTTTCTATTTTGTGTACATGGTACACTAAGATAGAGCAAGACTGGCAAACAGCACACACTGCAGGAAGCTACTGCACCCGGCCAGGAAATAGTCCCACACATAAACATCTTCTCATCAAGAAAGCAAGCTCTTCCTTCAATAGTGTTACTTACCTGACCTTTTCCAATTTAAAGGTGCCCTGTGTGAGTTTTATTGTCAACAAACAAGAGTCATGTTTTCATTCAGTGTGTTTCACCAAGATGCATTGTGTTTCTGCGAAGGCAATTTATAGTCTAGTGGGTGAAAATAACAGATTGCTGTACAATGTCATAAAGTAGGCAAATGACTAAAACCACTGTAACATAGGTCACACAAGTTCACTAAGTTTATTTTATCAATCCAGCACAAAGCTCCTGTAATAAAAACCTATTGTTGACATTGTGTAATGATTAAAGCAGGGGATGTGATAATGGATTTTTTTTTTGCTATTTCATACAGTATACAGTTTGTGTAAATTAGCTTAATTTCCAATGTTTACTGTGAAAAACGTACTTTTTTTTAGCTGTAAAATTTCCTCCCTAGTACATCTGTCGTGATTACGTCTTTTTGTTGTAACAAATATCAGCCAATATATTTACCAACTTCAAAAATCCACTATTGGTAACTCTGAACCCACACACGCATGTGTCTGTTTGTTTCCCTGCAGGACTCGATACTGTTCATCGAGCAGCACAAGTCTGGGTTCGAGCGACCTGGAGATGTGGAGTTTGAAGACTACACCCAGGGAATCAAGCCAGCATCCTCTGACTCCAGCCTCAACCCACCCAAAGTGCGCACCAAGCTCTGGCCTTTCAGCAAGAAGCACAAGGTGAATTTTCACACATTATATTTTCTTCTCTTTGAGTTCGCACAGACAGAGCAGCAATCTCAAGGACGAGACATCCCCTTCTCTCCCCTCTCTGCTTCTGCATGTGACAACCTGAAAATGTCCTCCAGATGTGGCTCAACTAATCCAGCCAAAGACGTTGTTATCACCCCAAAAACTATCCTACCTTATAATCATATATCATGGTTCTTTAGACACAGTTACCAGGGTTGATTTGGTAGTATTTGTTTTTTTAACACTACATGCTCTTATTTTGAAATAAAAGCAACAAGAGTGGAGACTGGAAACAATAATGATCACCGATGTAATGGAGCTATGATCAGAGAGTGCTTCACTGTTCTAATTTGAAGCCTTAACCATAATCTTATTATGAAATTAAACCCTGCAACAATCTCTCTTAAATTAAATTTAATTCACTCTAAAACCACAAATAAAATTATTTGATGTGAGTTCAGAAGTCTGATTTGAACTCACTCCCACCAATTGCATGTATTCAGTCTGCAGGCAGCATTATTCTTGGTATTGTTATATAATATTGGGATGTGCCACCAATACTGTTTGTGGCTTTGAAAGACAAGTTTTTCTCATAAAGGCATAAATTGTTGTTTTCTGTTTCCACGCTAGTTTAGTCTCTTCTCTTTTTGCTCATAAGATCCTAAACAGATTTGGATCTCACATCTCAATGCTTTTAGACATTTAATCTCTAGAGTAAGGTTGATCTTTAAATCTTATCTTATTTTTAGCCATGGATAAATACACATTTGGCATGCAAATGTTTATTTTGAGTTTTTTTTTTCATGGCAGCAGTCCAGGAAAGTGTGTGTGGGATTGGTTAGAAATAAACTACAGGCCACATGTTTATTGCAAGAAAGAAACATGTCACTTTGTACAACAGTGTGGCTCATTTGTTTTTAATAGTTTATGGCCTGTGACTCAGAGGAAAAAGACATGTGATGCTTTGTTAGCAGGATTTGTTCATGTAAGAAACATAAGCATCATTTATCCTTTAATAACTGACATGCTTTCATTTCAGATAATAATTACATCAATATGTCTCAGTACAGTTCGAGAAAAGGTGTCAGGTTACAGGACACTTTTGCTGGTTGCATGACTTGGAAATTTTCACACAGCTTTAAAGAACTTATAAATCTTCACTAAGAGCAGGAACCAGCTCTCATCTTACCTTGCTCTTGTTAACCAAATGAAGAAGTGCAAAATGACGTTCACATGATCTCATAACAATGGATCACACACACACACACAAAACTCAGCACACATTCCACTCATGTCTTACCCCACCGCCCTGTTGCCCTCAGGGGCCAATTCTAATTCCTGTCTGCTGCACAGACTTGCCCTAAAACACCCATCGCTCTCTCCTTAACTCTTTATCCCCTTTCCTACAGAAACCTCTGTATCTGTTTGACTCACCCCCCCTCTCTTCTTCTCTTCCTCTTCTCTCATTACCAGTGTAATTTTCTCCCTCCTCTGCTCCTCATCCTCTGCTCTCTGTTCCTCCACCTTGCCTCCCCCACCTTCAGTTTGCCCCTCCATCTTTTTCTCCCCCGTCCCCTTTCCCTCTGGGCAGCCACCCCCTTTCCCTCCCCCTCTCCAAGATGCAGCAGTCCCCTCTCTCGCTCTGTCTGAGGGAGTTTAATCGCTCGGTCAAACCCAGGATTTCCACCTTAAAGATATTACACAAACAGCGCTCGGTGAGTGACGACATCTGCTCGTCCTCCCCCCTGTCGTGTTTTCAAAACCTCCCACTCATGTCTCATTGATGTTTTAATAATTTAAATAAGCTGTTTATACCTGGACATTAATTCTCTGTCTGTGTGCTTTTGTAAAAGCGGTCACCATACTGTGGTGTGTTTGATGTATCTCACACTGTGTGTCCCTTTCTCTGTGTCCAGATATCGCATGCTGAAAAACACATGGTAACACTTATTATGGTTTCATAGAGGGAGACTACAGGTGTTTAAATAACAGTATTGTGGTGCTGGATTCTTTACAAATACTATTTAGGGAGTAACTCTGCACTGGATTACTGACCTGGGTAAAAAGGTATAAAGGCCCGGTCACACCAGAAAGTTGCACTGTGGGATTTTGTTCCCAGGATTGTACATTTCTTGTTATTGTTGTTTATGCATCTTATTTATTACCATTACATTTGAATTGCTAAGCATCTGATTTTCAAAAAAAAAAAATTACCCCGGCATCTTTGAAAAACCCTGAAGATCGTTTAGTAAAATATGTCACTGCTCTGAATCTCTTCTAACTGACTGGATGAAAAAATATTCCATCTGCTGCACCATACAAAAAGGCTGCTTCTTCTGAAGTTGTGCTTTTCCTCAAGTACTGAGCTCTATCTGTAATATTAACACGTTATTGTGTGTCTTAGATATTGAATGGACATTAATACATGTACAAATATAACTGCTAACATTTTTCACTCACATCTGGAAATACTGTCAGAGCAGTGGTAAGTTCTCAAAGATGACTAAAGATGACTGAGTAATTTTTTTTTTTGTTAAATTGGATGTTCAGTGCTGTGACTCAAATCTTATGAGAAACACAAACTTTATTCAAAAGACATATTTGTACGATTCATGTCTCATAGCTGTTGCAAACCACCACTGGATAGAACAACACAGCTTACTATCAAGATACAATGACTTCCTCCATTCTGGACTCTCTTTTACAGCAGCACTGTCAAGACAGATGGCTTTTGGTCAACTGTGCAAATTTGTGTGTCAAAGTTGAGGAAAGTAAAATTCGATGCAAATTCACCACTTCGCCGCAGTGAGCAAATCCACTGATTGCTCTAAATGCAGGTGTGGCCGGGCTTCATGTAACCTCACCTGTAATCACAGCTGGGTGTGGTCAGGTGCAAGATTATTTGTCTGGGTGCAGTTACTCTTTAATTTACAGAATTAAACACATTTTTCTCGTGGCACAGGGCACTACGTTTCTGTTCAGGGACCATTGTTAACTTTTAAGTCTTTGTTCTGTGATGCCAGACTGATATATAACTTTTAATTCTCTGTGTTGAGACCGAAAAAGCAAGAGTCTGATTTTGCAAATGCACACAATGTCTAATATGTATTTAATTCAAACTAGATTCAAAATAGAAAATGATTTCACAACATCATCATGTATTGTACAGTGACAAAAATACATACATATTTTCTCACTTCCCTTCCCTTCAAACAGTTTTGGTTTTTAGATAAATGTAAGTGGAAAAAGCCACGTCAGCATTTCCTTTCTGCTAGTTTCGATAATCCAAACAGAAATGCTGTTTCAGTCTTTCTCTCACAGAAATACTCATAGTAATAATAATTTGTTGCACTGTTATTCTGGCAATAAAGTCTCTATGATCTATAATCTGTGATCTCACATTATTTATCTTTGTCTACGTGGAGACAAAAAACTGGGCTCCTTTAAATAATCTATGCACTTTTCACATTTTGTTCAAAATTGACCCAATCTTGGTTTAACCATAACAAAATAATTTAGCAGTTCAAAGGATAGAAAGCAACAGTTAATTGTGAATTTGATATTGAGGCTCCTCAAACTCTGTCTCAAATCTTAGAAAAACGATATCACTTTTTTTGCTTTGATTATCATTTTTATTTAATAATAACTTCACTAAAATAAATGTGTATAAACTGAAATGAATTATGGGATGTACCTAAATGTACATTGGTGTGGCATCACAGTAGAAAGAGTCCAACTTGTTGTCTGTGAGTTGTTCATACATTACTTTACGTTCTCATGGGATGTTACAAGGTTGTGAACAGTCGTTCTCCTCACTCTCTCTGCCTCTGTTTCCCCATCACTACTGACAGACCTTGAACTGAGTTTGTTTCCTGGACACAGAATAATTATGTGTCTCTATTGTTCAGTTTCTCTGACTAACATGAAGTATTAACCTGTCAGTCTGCTCGAAGATGTGTTGTTAGCAGTGGGAAAGAGAGATAGAGACAAGGAGGAGTGACATCTGGTGGTGAACATTGATAAGGTGGTTGAGAACATGATGCTTAGTACAGTGTGTGTGTGTGTGTGTGTGTGTGTGTGTGTGTGTGTGTGTGTGTAGCCTCCTGCTGCAGAAGATTTCTCTCACCTTCCACCGGAGCAGAGGAAGAAGAGACTGCAGGCGAAGATCGATGACATCACCAAAGATCTGCAGAAGGCACAGGACCAAAGGTGATAACACGACCAACAGCATCACAGGCAACTCCAAGGCCTGAAAGACAAGCTTCACTTCTTGTAATCTTATTATCACAAAATGCTACAGAGCAATAGGTTTAATTCATGATGACCAGTGTGATCATCTGAAGTTGTTTGAGGCCTTTTCTGGTGGATTCCCTCAGTTTGACCAAAAAAGTTTCTAGATACATTTTTCATATTTTGGGAACAATTATAACACTTTCATCAATGGACACCCAATTAGATCATAGACAGAGGCACTTTCCATCTTTCAGATTCACTTGAAAACCATCATCAGGAGAAGGCTACTCTCACATGTTTTAAATATCAGTGTAACTCCTGGTTAATTAGAATTAATTGGAAATCTTGGGAATTGCAGAGGTGAGAAACTTTCTCAAAAGCCCCTGAAGTATTTCTCTGTAATGTTGAATCTCCATGACTAAATCCAGCCACCCAAATTCAAATTCAGGAAAAGAAATCCTTAATGATTATTTATTAAGTGTTTAACCTAGAGCTAATCTGCTTCATCAGAAATGAGTTGGTGTGGTTTGATCAGATTTGACTGATAGCAAACAATCTCATGACTTTGATAAATTCTGAGATAAAGCGCAGATAAAAACAAATTGCACATTAATGTCAGACTCCATTGCTCATAGTAAGAAGCTGATTGACAAACTTTGGTTTTCAAGGTTTTAAATGGGACATTAGTTTCTCCTGGGTTATGTTTGATTGTATTGATTTTAAATTGTCAAATAAATTCGATAATCTGATCTGTCACAGTTGCTCTCAGATGACAGTCATGTAAAATTACAACAATAACAATGTGCAGTTTGAGGAAGACCTTTCAATACGGCCCCTGTGCACAAATCCAGGTCCGTAAAGGAATAATGTTCCCAGTTTGTTGTGTTTGGTTTTTGTCCATCATGTGCTTGACCTCACTAATGTCATACACAGTAGTACAGCAAGTCCAGCAGGTTGTACAAAACCTCTGCCCATCCCTGTTCTTATCAGCCGTGCTGCACAGGAGAGAAACTTCCTTAATGACTGTTCACATTTCCCAAACAATACCGTTCTTCCTTGTGTGTGTGTGTGACCTCAGTGAAGCACTGGAGAAGATGAAGGGTGTGTACGAGCAGAATCCACAGATGGGAGACCCGTCCAGCCTGGAGCCCCAGATCACAGAGACTGCCCAGAACATCGGCCGTCTGAGGGGGGAGCTCACCAAATATGAGGTCAATTTTGTGTGCATGAGAGATCAGAGTAACTTATTTGTGCATTTTTGCATGTGTTGACATCTGTGGCTGGTTGGTTACAGACGTGGTTGTCAGAAGCAGTGGGAGGAGAGGAATCTTCCAACGCCGTCAACAACAACACTCAACATGGGTGAGACCTGTATTTAAAGGAGTGGTTTGTGTTTTGGGGAAATCAAACACTGGCTCTTTTTATTACACGTCTTATATTTTGTCTCGGATGTGTGTGTTTTCAGTGTTGTAGCAGCTGACCAGTCCCAGAACATCTACACAGACTTCGAAGATGAATTCGACGACATAGAAACTCCTATTGGCCAGTGCACGGCTCTGTACACCTTTGAAGGTAATTTTAACTTTATACTCAACTCGTGAGTGAATAGCTCTCATTTTATCCTTTTATATGTGTCATACTTGCGTGTCTGTTTGTCTGCAGGCAACAGCGAGGGCACCATTTCTATTACAGAGGGAGAGCAGTTGAGTATAATGGAGGAGGATAAAGGAGATGGATGGATGAGAGTCCTTAGAGTCAGTGGAGAAGAAGGCTATATACCTTCATCCTATGTCAAACTTTGCCCATAACACACACACACACATACAGCTTGTAATGGAAAGTTAAGAGCCAAAGGTGAATACAAAGTCATCCATGATAATTGGAGCTGCTCTCTACGTCTTTTATCTCAGCCAGTGACGTGTATAGTGAGATGAAAGTGAGTGATTATAAAGCTTGTTATCAAGGCTGATTGCGATACCATCCACTCCGTCTCCGCTCGCTGCGGCAGGAGATGCTGTCTCCACACGCAGACCGTCAGTCCTGTCTCATATTTATGAATTTAAGCTCTTTTAAAAACCAACCTTTTGAATGTATGCCTGTACTTTTTTGTCACAGCGTTAAGTGACGACTCATGTAACATATTCAGCATCATAGTAGCCTGACGCTACATTCCTTAATGATATATCCATTCACTTGACTTTTCCACTGCCACTTCTAATAACCTGCTGAACTTTTCCTTTTTGTAACACCAGCCCTCTGCTAAAACCTCTTTCCTGACAGGATAATGTGAGTTTTTTTATCGTAATGATGTGATGTTTTATGACTTATAACTGGATGAAAACCACTACTCTATCGGGAGTGTACAAGATATAAATTCTCTTAAAGGATAGGTTCACAATTTTTTTTTTTACGTCTGTCATAAACCATATGAACATTGAAACAGATTTTGTTGCTGTAATCATTCTTCCTGTTCAACCTGGCCCTGAAGAGATCCCTTCCTGATTTGCCTCTGACAGGAGACAGTCATTGTTCTGGGTAAAAAAAAAAAAAAAGGTTTTTTTTTTAAAGCTAATATGAGGCTTCAGCAGTTTCTGCTAGTGTTTTCAATAGAAAAACACTTCTTTGTGTTACTAATCTCTCCAATGCAACTCAGCAGGAAAACTGTCTGGGGAGAATTTCATACTCAAAAGACTAGAAAGATAACTTTATACTTTATAACTCAAGAGCCTCATTTTAGCTTCAAATATATTTTTTCACAGAACAAAGGAAAGACTTTTAATGGCCAGTATGGACAGGTCGTGTGAACCTAACCTTTTAACTCCATATATTAGTTTCTGTGCTAAATCCAAATCTGGAAGAGTAAACAGAAAAAAAGATATTAAGCACCTTTACAATCTGATGGGAGTGTTTAAAGAGCCACTCCAAACATTTTTAAGACATATAAAAATAACCTTGCTGTAAATAATAATTTGTGTCTGATATGGTTTTTCCACCAAAAAAAAGAGTCATTTAACTAGTTAATGGTTCTTAAAGTTGCATCTTCTCCTTCTGAAATCTTAACTTTAAGTGAATGTGCAATTGAGGTTTCGAGTTTCCACGACACACTTGTGTAATTGGACGATGGTTTTTACACGTCTTGAAGCACAGAGAAACTTTCCTCATTCAGCAGAAACATTTGAAAACCATCTTCTAGTGTCTGCACATACATTACTCTGCACGGTCAAGCTCAAACACCCATGAGAACGAACGATAAGCAGAACATTTTTGAGTGGAGGGGGACTTTAAAAATCTCACTCTGAGCCACATAAGGTTTACCCATCTCTTCCTCGACCACTCCACCTGCACTAGTAGATGTTTTTCTTAAATTTTAAGGGGTATTATTGTATGAACCATTTTTAAAAAGAAAAAATCTATTTACATGTATTATGTTATAAAGTAAAAAGAAAAAAACATCTGTCTTTTTTGTTTCTTTACAGTATCATTTATGAGAAATATTCCATGTAAAATCTGCCAGCAAAAAATAAACAAGTACATTTATTGCATTAGAAAAAACAGAAATGAAAAACACAATTTCCAGTGTGGTCCCTGGTACAGCAGCAGTTCATCTACAGAGGGAACTGATTCAGTTTTAATTGTGTTCATGTTGGTCCTTTGAAATCTCAAGTATCAAACAAGTAGTGTGGTTTAATAAAACAGTGTCAGAGTATCAGAAATGCACATTTTCAGAAGTAAACAGTTGCTAGTTTTTGAGTAAATGAGTTCAGATTTCCTTATCAGAAACCATGACTCCAGCGCAGCCCTTTTCACAGTAAAGGACAAGGCCCACACATCCCACACTGAAGTCGTTCTTTCAGAAGTTAAGTCTTTGCTCGACAGTCTCTCACGTCTCAAAAATAACTTTTCTTTATGTCTGTGTGATCTCAGGGGTGAGATATCTGCCTTGGCTACCGCAACACGCCGAGGCTCAAATAAAAACATTTTACTTTCATCTCTACTTTTCATTTTCCCTCCAGTGAAGAAAGTGCTGATTTCACCTTCCGTTCAGTGAAACGGGCCCCGAGGCTCAGGTTAGAGGCTCAGGCTGTTGTGGGGTCATCTCCACTGGTTCCAGTTTATCTGAGAGGACACAAAGAATCTTGTCGAACTTCTCGTAGCGTTCCTCTCTGCTGGCCGCTGCCCCGGACTGACCCCAGAACAGCCGCAGGGCGAACTCTGTCCGGAAAGCCTCCAGCAGCTCGGGGACCGGCTCCCAGTCTCCTGCAAAAGTATTGGGATGGACATTTGATCAGATACCACAAGTGATGCAGTGTGTTCAGAACTCACACATCCTTTTGAACAGGTGACACTCATCAGCTCAAAACAAGTGAGTTAGTTTGCTTAGTTAAGAGAGTTTGGTAAATGTACTTGTATGAACAGGACTCAGAAAGTAAGATTTCAGTTAAGAACAATGTAATGTTTTGCATAATGCCCATTGTCTGTGAAGCGAGATATGCGTGTGTACCTGTGAGCAGAGTGTGTGCGTGCTGCTGATAATCTTGTGCATGCAGCGCAGCACTGCGAGCTGATTGGAGGACGTCGTAGAGGAGCTCGCATCCTCGCTCACTGTTCTCCACGGGGTCCTCCCCCTCCATCGCCATCAGCAGAGGAACCAGGTGTGGGACAGATATGGGACCGTGGACTGCAGAGTCTACAGAAAAAAACATGTACACAAAATACTCACTTCTCAAAAACTGGGTCACAGTGCTCTTTATATAGCACTTGTTTGAACCTGTCTGGAGTAACAAGTGTGTTTTTCCCCAAGAACTGCACCAATTTTACACATCAAAAATCGGATTATATGTCTCTGGGAGTAACACTGAATATTTGAAAAAGCTGTATAAAGCCTTTTGTGGCTCCAGAGGGAGATTTGTGTCGTCTGATAAAATGTCTCAAACGATGAAACCAGATCAGTTTCATCTGTGGCTTTTCTCTCAATCTGTTTGATTTTACATTGGAGACAAACAAACAGACTGCAGCTCCCAAGTCTGACAAGTCGCACTGAACAAAAGCATCTGCCATATGAATGTAATGTAAAGTGTGTCTCTCTCTTAACACTGCTACTCACCATCTCCCTCATTCAGCATGTTCATGAAAGGTTTGAGTTTCTTCTCAAATAAAACCGCCGTCTCCGTGTGGTTCCTCCTCAGCGCTCGCCACGTCATCTCCAGTCGCATTATCTGCACATGTGCACACACAAACAAACTGTGAGTGATGGGAAAACTTCAACCAGCTGCCACTTTGCTGAAGTTGGCAATGAGCAAGTATATCTTTGTCATAATTACAGCACCTGAGGCATCTCCAGAGCCTTCATCACGGCTGAGAAGGAGTAGAGGTCGTGGGCGTGTTCTTTAAGTGCCTGAGCCAATAAGATTAATTTATGTAAAACTGTTGCTCTCTGGCTCACAGTCCCCGTGCAGCCCAGGATGTCCACTGCGACTCCCAGTGCTATTAGATGATGCCTGTAAAATGAAAGATTAATGGTTTAGAGATGTGTGTGAGTGGGCAGAACACTGAATAAGGGACAGTTATCTCACTTCCCACTAGTGGCATCTATCCACCCCAATACAACAGAGGTGAATGGACTTTTGAGTTTTAAAATGACATGTAAAAAAAAAAGCAGCAAAATTTCTGTCCACAGTGTCGCAGTTAATCTGTATAATCTACCGAAGAAATATTCCTCCTGAAAACTGCTGATACGATTCTGTGTGTATTCTCCACGGTGACGAGGACACTGATTCTGGAGAAAGATGCTGCTGTCAAAATGATTTTCTAATCCTTCAGCACTCCAAACAAAATTCACCAATCACGTCTGCAGTCAGAGATGGATAGATTCCTGCATGGCTAGATACAATTCTAGCGATAAGGAGGAGGTATTTTTGCAATATGTTTGAACCAGCTCTCTGATCTATCTATTCATCCATCTGTTTTGAAGCAGTATAAAGAAGTATAAAGTGTGCCAGCTTCATGCACCTTTCCAACAAATCCTGTCGTAACTGGTGTCCGTGTGGCAAAGTGACAAGCTCCAGCCCCGATCCAACTCCCATAATCCTCTTCTGCTCATCAGTCACCCCAACAATTCGTGCTACCTGCAGTACCACAACAATGAAAAAAAAAAAGGGCCACTTAGATTTGACATCCAGGTCATTGATTATTCAAGCTACTCTCGAGTTTGGTTTGTTAAGTTTCCTGAAAACACAATGCTGTAAACCAGCCCGTTTTAGCCATAGCCATATTTCATAGTATGTTGCACCTTTGTTTTACATTTATCAGGAAAATAAAGTATATGTTGATTCTGAAGATCTACTTGGCAAAGTGAGATGGTTGAGAGTTACCTGGCAGTCAACATTGAGCATGTGCAGAGCCGTGGTGTTGGCGTTTGATTTGTTGAAGAGCTCTTTGAGTGCCAGCAGGACGCTGGGCTCTAGAGGTCGATTGTTCTCCGGCAAGAGCAGCGACTCAAACTGATCCAACTGGAAACACGAGTCCAGCTCCACCTGTGTCGGTGTAAGAACAACATTACACCATTAGTACAGGGATGAATCTCTATGCTGTTACATAATAGACAGACTGTCACATACAGTATCACTCTGACACCTGGTGGCAACAAGACAGTCAGTTCTTCAACCATCACAGGTTAGAAACGAGATACAGACAGATACATAGATTCTCTCAAAAATGTGTCTGTTTAAAGATAAATTAAAGGTCCATCTAGACATGACCTAAATAAGTGCATTTAAAAATGAATTTGAATGGCACATTTGTATATTATATATGGTTTGTGTATTAAGGATCTGGACTTAAAACATATCACTTGTATATATATATTTACTTAGTGCAGAAGCAAGTGTGAAAACTATGAACTGTTATTAGAAAAAATGATCATTTATACAAACATGTGGCTTTTCAAAATGCCAGTCCTCCACTTCCTCTGCAGACTTCTTCTGTGGCAACAAGGGCAGCTGTGATGATGATTCGCTCTTCTGTGCCTCCAGAAAGCCAAAGGAGGTCTCAGTGAGGCGAGCCCGGCTCCGCCACTTCTCCTCCGCACGCAGCCGGTCCACATGACCCTTCCTCCCAGACTGCGGCACCTGGATACAGCAGGAAGTGAACATGAACTCTCCACAGAGGATTTCAGACAGCCTGTAATGCCTTTCTCGTTTTCCCCAATTAGAAAGAGAGATGACAGGAAAAAAAGTCAATCATTTGAGCTGTGAGTGATTTGAGATGAGTTCTTCACCTGGACGACCAGCTCATCGTAGAAAGAGGAGGGGTCGTAGTCCCGGTCTGTGGGCGGGGGAGGGATGGCGTTGGGGAAGACAGCAGAGACCCTGAGAGGTTTAGGAGGAGCTCTGGGGTGCAGCTGTCCATCTGAACCTCGCAAAGTTACACCACCACCTGCAGGGACGGAGGAGAGAGTTATGCGTTTTGTGTGTTTGTGTGTGTGTGTGACTGGCAGTCTCATTCATAGACTCAAGCTGAGTTCCAGTGTGTGCATGTTACCTGGATGGGAGGGCCGTGTGTGTCGTGGACGTGGGCTCAGAAGAGGTTCACTGCCTGTGCGAAACACTGGGGAGATGGGGGCGGGGCCGGTGTTCTCTGACTGAGTGTTCTGTGGAACACCTGGGTGAAGTGACAGCAGGAAGTTAAAAGATAAACAGCACAGTAAGGATTCTACAGGAAATCTACAGTTTTTTCTTTCACTGTAGATGGTTGCTCTACATTTTTATATCTTCTTAGATCAAGTCTGGAAATCTAATATAGGCTGACCATGCAGGAGAGGAGGATGATCAGATCAGTCATTGTTGAAATGTCCACAATTGTCTGCTGGAAGTATTTCAGAAATGGAGCCACATATCCAGTATTAGATGTGTCTTATTTAGAATCAATGTGGCAACATATCCTTTGTGGCCCAACTCATGTTAACTACCATAAACAGCATGTTGTCTTGAATAATGTTTATTAGCAGAAAAAACTAGTTTCACTGTATGTATATATAGACAAAGAAATAAATATAAAACCCATCATTAAACATTAGTTTCATGTCAACTGTCAGCAAATATTAGCATTTAAATACATTTACGATTGAATTTCATGCTTCAGAGATTAGGGTTAGGCTTTTCTGGCAAAAATAAACCTGCTGCATGAAGATAGGGGATTGGAAAGAAGAGCCCCGCATGAACGGCAAGAAAGACTCTCTGCTCGCAGGATGCATGGTGGCTGGAATGACAGAGCTGCATCCAGTTGACATTAGGGGCGACAGACACATGTATGTAGAGGTTCAACGTTTATGATGACGTACCAGTTCGTAGGTTGCTGTCAGATTGTGCAGACTGAAGTGAAGGCCTCCGTCCCACGTTTTCAAGGTTAGCGGGCTGACTTCCACTCCTGCCACGCAGAAAATAAAGGCCATCAGTGTATATATTTGTATTTGTGGACATGCAGTGTGTGTCAGTGTACTACACTATATGTCAACAGACTATCTCCCACCTTAGCAGTGGATTGATGACCTGCAGTGTGTCGGCGTGTGCAGAGCTGAAGCTGAGTCTTTTGTTGGAGTCAGTGCGCTTTTCTCCCCCTGCACCTTTACTGCTGCCGCCGCCGGGCTCTGCATGCCGCTCAGTGATGACACGCAGAGGAAGGGTCCGGTTGATTGGGTGAAAGATCACAGCGCCTGAGGCCTGCGAGATGGGCCGACGCCCACCGACATAGAACCGGATCAGAGCAGGAACATTGTCAAAGCGATCCTCCTCAAACTGGAACAGCTCCCGAGAGTAGCCCTGTCGCACAGATGAAGGCACACACATACTATATCAGGCACTCTGCAAAATGAATGGAAATGATAGCCAACCTTAAATTAGCCTAAACACATTTTAAATATTGAATAAGATTTTTTTCAGTTATTTGACTAATCATTTAGTTGGGAAGATGTAAGTAATGTATATAGCAAAAAATGTCAATCACCAGCTCTCAGAGCCCAAAGTGACATCTTCAAATGGCTTGTTTTGTTGTTGTTTTATACAATCAATGGTTTTGTCCAAACAAGACTCAAAAACCCCAAAACATTAAATTAATAATGACATAGAACAGAGAGAAGCAAATAATTCTCTTATTTAAGAGGCTAGTAGGACCCATGAATAGACACATAACATAGACAAACCATTTTCGGCCGTAGGGTCACTCGTATGATCTTAAAGTGCAGGGGCCCATTCTTCCAAAAGCAACTCAAGACGTAGTCACCAGGGGCAGAGCTTGAGTCTCGGACCAGGAAGTCTCCATCCCTCTCAAACAGAGTCTCTGCAGCCTGGACACAAGTCAGTGGGTTAAGTGGGTCATCTGGGCATGGCAGTGAGTGTAGAAGAATTTAAAGCAACAGTTAAACATATTGGGAATTATGCCTGATTACTCTCATATTTGTATGGTAAATACAATAATTCCTGAATGTTATCATAATATAAGATAAACCTCTATTTGCCCCTCAGTGGGGAACTTCATTGCATTAGGGCTGTTTTTGTTATTTAGGTTTGGGAGGTATTGACCTCCCCAATCTAAAGCTTTGCAGGTAAGAAAATGAACTAATTTCCCAACTAATAGTCAATCTAATCATTTAATCAATGTGTACAAAAATATCTTATTATATGTAAATACAGTGAGAGTAGTGTATGGTCCATTGAGCACCTCTCGGCTCAGCGGTCCGTGGTACCATGCATGGCTCCTTGGGTCCTCAGTGCTGAGCTTCAGCTCCTCCTCCAGCTCTTTCTTCAGTGACTCCATCTCTCTCCGACCACCAAACACCTACAACGCACACAGCAGCAGCCCAGTGGAGATCACAGTCAGTCTGCATGTTTTCTGTGCTCCCATTTTGTATGTATGAGGGTATGAAGGAAAATATGTAGAACAAAGAGGCAGCTCTGAAGAGTGAGAGACAGAGAGGGCGTTTGCTTAACCTCTTACCTTCAGCTGGCTAAAGTATGCACTGACACTCCTCCTCTTGCTGAAAAACAAGAGAGAAGTGATGATTTAGAGCTACTAAACTAAACCCCAGGGAGCCACAGATGATGGTGCCGTGTTTTTCCTTTGAACATGAACAGTACAAGTATGGAAGGCCACTGCCAAGGTCTGTGTCTGTCATTAACGTCACACAAACTGAAGGACTTTTAATAGTCTTTCTTCCTTCCTCCCAAAGCTTCCACCTTCCTGCCTCTGTAAACACAAGGCTCACAGATGAACAGCCCAGAGAACTCACAGCAGGGCTCAGCTAGATAACTCCCAGCCATCTCATGAACAATTACCAATTCTAGCAAATCTACATCTATGCCTGCCTGCCTCCCTCTCTCTGTGTGAACATGTGGAAATGATATGGAACAAATCATGTGTTCAGGGATTTCTGGAGGGATGTGCAAAAACAGCGGTGCAATTTTAACTTGTTTATCCTGTTTGACCCTGAATAAAACTATTAACACCCACTGTAGCACAACACACACACACAGACACACACACACACCCCAAGTGTGAAGAAAAACTAATTCAAATACAGCATTCTTGTAACAAAGACTCTTTTCATGAAGACTATAATATTAGGTTTTGTTGAATTTGCTTTTGAAATGTGTTGCTTCAATTTGATGTTCTTTTTGGCGTCTGCAGCTTGTGATGCTGTTAAAATAAACACAACCAGGCCCCTTGTTGTCACACTTACAAGGCTGTACCAGGATTTTAGAAATATTGAGGTCATGAGTCATAAGACCTACAACATCATCCCTCAGACACCAAAACAGAAGTCTCTAAACGTTTTTAAATCCTGTATTTTTTCATATTTTATTGATTAAGTTTGCTGGTCAGTTATATTTTCTGCTAGATTTAGAGCAGTTCCTTGGTCAGTTATCTAAACATTAATGGCCTATGAACTAAAACACAACTAAACCAGCTCAAACAAAAGGCTTAGTCTCAGGATTTTGTCTCTATTTGCCCTACGAACCTAATGAACTGAAATGAAAATCACAGACATACGATTTAATTTCCTAACATAAATGTCAATATGCTGTCCTCTCTATACAGCCAGGAGCTGTTTCTAGTGGATAAACACTGAATCTTCTATCATATAAAGTCTGAAAGTACAGGAATCAGTCGAAAAACCTTCACGGAAAATCCAAGGCCGCGTCTTCAAATTGCTTGTTTTGTCATATTCAAATTACTATCACATACAACAAGGACTCAGAGGTAGGTAATGTTTCTTACCTGAAAAAGGAAATTTAACTGCAGATTAATTCTCTGTTGATCAATTAATCATTACAGCTCAATTCTCCACTACTATTTATAGCTTGCATTTTGTTGTGTATAGTTCACTAGGATTTTTACTAACCAAACTCATCATGTAAAGTCACTGAGTATCTAGAAAAACATGTATGAACATCTATAAATACAATCTATTATTATATATATTGCATTGTAATGAGAGGTGTCTTCATTAGTATATCTAACCTACTTGATATAAATGGGGTGGATAAAATTTTAAAAACAATTGCAATACAATTCTTTAACAGCACAAACTACAGTATCATAAGTAAAAGCCTCCTTAAAACAGAAACAAAAACTCAATATTAGTTTAATAAACTAAATGTAATGAAGATAGGTTGAGTCAAAATGAATCAGCTGACAACAGGTGTAGTTGCATGTGACCAATTAAATCACAGCACGCACACACACAGAGATAAATACAAAGACATCCATGTGAATAAATCACAGTTTTGTCGGGAAGTAAGAAGGTACAACATCCTGTTTGAGGGGCGTTGGCTCAGGTAACAGAAACACCTGTGCAATGTGTCTGAGAGCCTGAGAAATGCAACCTGACACCACATGTACTGTCGCTATGTTTCAAACTCCTGTTATTCCCCCTGTGTAACCAGTTACTTCTAACCGCTATCATTACTGTAATCTGATTACTTTTAATTGCTCTCGTCTGTTTGTGTCGTGCCGGAGCCTCGGAATTGTGCAACAGGTATTTGTTAGCTTGCAATGCTACATTTAGCAAGAATGAGCCGGAGTAACTGTCGACTTTTGGGGGGGCTAAAAAAAGACTAAAGCGCGATTTTAACAACTCGATGTGTCAGAGGTAGGATTACTATTAAAACATTAAACACATTAAAAGCTAAACTGACATTCAAGCGGTCAAAAAGTTGATAGAAAAAATGACTTTCTTCACTAACTTCTCCGCTTAAAACTTAAATTAGCATCGGCTAGCGGTCCTACCTGCCGGTCCTCCTCACAGCCCCCTCGACCCGGACATGTTTTACGGCTTCTGGTCCAAACTTACACCCCCAAACAACAGCTGTGAAGTGCTCCAGCCTTGTGTCCCAGCTCCGGTCCCTCCCAGCCCCCCCTCCCATCTACCCCCCTCCTCCCTCCCTGCGCAGTTCCGGACGAGTTGCCACAAGTTCGGCCGGGCCCTCCTCCCCTCCCCGCCCCGGGCCCCGGTGCTGAAACGCCCGCTGTCTACCTGGCATTCCTCGGATACCGACACAAGCTAACACATCACCTGGTGGTGGTAGGTATGTGTGACTGTCAATCCCACATATGTGTATATTGTTTCAGTCTCTTTAAACTAAGACTGAGAGAAGTTATTGGCTGTTCTCAGGTCAGAAAATATATAAATAATCATTATAATTCCTTTCTCCTATTTCGCTTTACAGCCTCTTTGCATCCAGCATTTTAAGACTAATAAGCAGAGATGTGTCTGAACTTGACAGCCACCATTTACACACTTACACATTGTTACTTTTAAAGAGAAAAGCCTTGTAGAATAACTCATGTGAATTTCACCTGGGATGTAACTCAATTAACTCTAATCCTTCATGTTTCCTCCCAAAGACTCTTGTTGTTGTTGTGCTAATCAGTTGTTTACCTGCTGGACTGTCTTCTTCATTGAGACCTACAGGTTTACAACCTCATACCATTCAGCGCTTTAAGACTAATAAGCAGCTTGGATTATGAGGGTAAATCCCACATATGTTATTGGTTTAGTCACTTCAAACCGTGACACTTTCATCCGACTGACACAAATAGAAATGATTGCCCAACACAGGCCTTTCTTAAAAAGATCTAGTTTGTCCTTGACAGCCACACAAATTCATAGTAATTAATCTTTAAATAACCTGCCCGTTAATTATAATTAATGTTTCCTCTGATAGACTCTTGTTGTTGTTTACCTGCTGAACTGTCTTCTTCATTGAGACCTACAGGTTTGATTTACAACCTCTGAGGGTTCAGCATTATAAGACTAATAAGCAGAGATGTGTCTGAACTTGACAGCCACCTAAATCTCAGAATACAATATTGTTTCACACGCCTTTTAAAGTATGTAGCCATGAAGATAATGTGGGTTTATGTGCAGTGAAAATCTGGCACAGGCTGGGGGCCCAAATTGTCAGTGGGGCCTTAACCAGGGCCTCTGTGTGAAGTGACTAACATTTGTTGTATTACGTAGTAGGAGTGTGTACACAGTGGATTATGAGGGTAAATCCCACATATGTTATTGGTTTAGTCTCTGCAAACTGTGACATGTTCATCTGACTGACTTTTTATTACACAAACAGAAATTATTGGCTGTTTTCAGGTCAGGAAGTGTGGCCATAACTAGTTTGTCCATGACAGCCACAAAAATAGTAATATTACTAGTTAATACTAACCCTAAACGTCATAGTAATTCATCTTGATAAACCTTGTCGGTTAATTACAATTCCTTAATGTTGAATCATTTATTTTACCTGTTGAACAGTCATCTTCATTGGAAACGACAGGTTTGATTCACAACCTCTGAGGGTTTAACATTTTGTGTTTGAGATGTGTCTGAACTTGAAAGCCACCTAAATTACAAAATACATACAATATTGTTTCACTTGCCTTTTAAGGTAGTTAGCCATGAAGATAATGTGGGTTTATGTGCAGTGAAAATACCATTTGGTGCGGGTCTGTAGTCCTAAACCAGAGCCTCTGTGTGAAGTGACTAACATTTGTTGTATTACATAGTAGGTGTGTGTACAGAGTGGATTATGAGGGTAAATCCCACATATGTTATTGGTTCAGTCTCTTCAAACTGTGACATGTTCATCTGACTGACTTTTCATTACACAAACATACATTATTGCCCAACAGGCTGTTCTCAGATCAGAAAAGATGTAAAGACTAACTAGTCAGCTGCACAAATTCATACTAGTTCATCTTTAAAATACTTAATTAGTTGTTTACCTGCTGAACCATCTTCTTCATTTGAACGTACAGGTTTGGTTTACAACCTCTCAGCGTTCATCATTTTAAGACTAATAAGCAGAGATGTGTCTGAACTTGACAGCCACCATTTAAACACTTACAGTATTTATCAGATGTTGCATTTAAAGAGAAAACCCCCGAATAACCCACATGCATTTCCTATTGGATTTAACTCAATTAGCCTCTGTATTTTTTTTTAGACAGACCAGAGAAAACTCGAACTATCTGCATGGCTGGAAACTAACAGAGGTAAGTGAGTTTTTTTTTTCTCTAACTTGAGTGAATCAACCTTTAAGTGCTAAATAAGATGTAGATTACAAAGCGGTGAGCATTCAGATTGTTTGCACTAGTGAACAAGTTGCCATTGGAAAGGCAACAATATCGTAAAGGGTCAGTTCACCAAAATTACATAAACATATTTTCTCACTTAACCTCTAGTGGTATCTAGTCATGAAGATAGTTTTGTGCCTCTGACAACTCTGCCTCCACTCAAGTGTAATGGAGGTGAAGGAAAATTTAATTGAGCTGCTGACTGCACTAAAAAGTGTCTTTTTAGAGGCAATGCTAATTGTTACTTTGGACTCCACATACTTTTTTGTCATCCATTTTCACTGGGAGTATTTCTTCAGTAGAAACTAATTTACAGTTCAGGTGAACCTTCTTCTCTTTAACAACCTGCATGTCAAGATTAACGACTTACAAATACACACACTGGCCTTTGTCATTCAGTCCTTCACCTCTCACTGAGGAAGTGTGGCCAAAATATCAAGGTACCACAGTCCTAAGTTGTGTTGATTATTATGTTAGAGATCAAAAAGCTGCTGTTGCTCCAGACCAAGTAAGATCATGATGCCATTTAATTTATATCTGTCGTTCATATCTTCTGTCTTTTCCGTCTGTTTATAGACGACCGTTGAGCACACCTACTTGACCTTACACTATCTGACATACATTTTATGAGGCCCTTGTTAATTATTAGCCAAACCTGAGTTTCCAACCTGAAGAAAGTGGATCTCTCACACACACAGACACACAATCATTATCGCACTCTTTCCCCACACACAGACAACACCCATGGGTGGTCAGCTTACCTGCGCTTGCTGTCCTGACCGTGCTCTGTGTCACTGATAATGTTGTCCTCATTCAGGGGGCGGAGCTGGGAGCAGGAGGCGGAAAGGCGATGTTTTTTATCAGCACGATGGAGGCGGGGCAGAACGCTCTGACGAAACAGATCCTTCCTCAGCTTCACCTGCAGGAAATGGTAAAGACCCAAATAGATTTTATCCTGGAGCTGCTGATTGTCATTTGTTCTGAGGAGAAGTTCTACTGTTTTGTGCCATCATAAGTTTGTGTTGATGGGTTGTGGCAACTTTGTGGTCTCACCAGATCCATAGATGATCCCAGGGAGTACTTTCGGCTCACCCTGCGCTCCACTTGCACACCTTAGAGGACAAATGCACATTTTAAATAAATAGATCGAGCTTGTGGAAAATATGGATGTTTGCTCTCTTGCAGAGTTAAAGAGGAGAAGATCCATACCACTGTCGTGTCTGTCTGTCAAATATGAAGCTGGAACAAACAAGATATAAGACGTGAATTAGTGAGCTTTAGTGATTCTGGTAGATTTCGTCACCTTTGGAACCTAGTCACCTGTTTCCAGCCTGAAAGATAAAGACTATACTTCCCAAAATATTGAACTATTCCTTTAATTGTTTTGCATTGATATAGAAATACACCTATTTGCAAGACGTTGTTTACTTGAGAGATCATGATTCATTCAGGCCACATTTTCACATTCAGCATCTTTGAATTAGACTAAGCCAGTAAAACCCTCAATAAATTTTTGTGTAGCAGTTGGACTTGATAAACAAGCTTATACAAAGTGACACGCTAAGCTTGAATTATTTGCTCTCTTGAAGTGAAAAAGGATGATTAAAAGATAAGAGTTTATTTTTAGGCTTGTCTCATAACACAGAATAATATTTACTTGAGCGCATCAACAGTGTGAATAAACTAAGATCTGAGATGAGCATGTAAACAGAATCTGGTGTAAATCAAACAAAAAAAACAAACTGTGTGTTTGACAGTGTGTGAGCATGTGCACATATAATACTGTGTCAGTATGTGCACTAGGACTGGATTATATGACTGTAATCAGTATCACAATGTTAATATATTTCGCCTTTATCAATCTGAAACTCTTACTGCTTTTTCAGTTGCTGTCTGAAATGTGTCTGTAGCAAAGAATATGGGAAAGCACTGAATGCTGGTATTGAATGTTTGGTCAGATTCTGAAATTTGTTTACTTATTCTTATTTTCTATTTTAAATCAAAATTTCCAATCATTTAGTTGAAGCAAAATATTCTATCTGTGAAATCTGTGGTTCTGGGTCCTGCTTGTCTGCTGTGCCTGGTTAATTATCCAGCCTTGGATGTTTTCACTTGATGCACATTTAATTTGACGATGAACTATTTATTGAATTATTGTCCAGGCCTTGTGAGCATTTGTGCTTGCATGTGGCTAATGAGTGTCACCAGAGTGTGGGTCCAGTCTCTGTCGGTGCCTTGAAAGCTGATTGAGGATGGTTTCTCTGTGTGTTGCATCCTCTATCCCTGCATCTTTCAGCTCTCCATCTGTTACGTTCAGCAAACCCTGGAGAGAAACAAAAGGATGGCGATTGAGAAAGGAATAAAGGGAACAAGCACACACAGATGCAGTTTGCACATTCACGTACCTCCAGACCGTAATATTCACTCTCTAGTGTCTTGGTGTACTGGGACAGGCCGATCTGTCTCAGCCACCAGGCGATGGAGCGATTATTCATGTCTGAACAGCAAAGGCAGAAGAAAGACTGATTACATACCAGCACACATTTACCCACACACACACACACAGACACACAGACACACAGACACACACACATGCTTGTACATGTTTTTTCTGCACAAATTTCTGAAAAAGTATAAGTGACAGAGTGGTCTGACATCAGCTTAGTTTTAGAAATCATCCAACCAGACACACTAGCAGAGAACACTTGTGTTGTCTGGCTTGCAGCAGCTACAGTATGTCACACCTACCTGTTTATGGGGTCCACCGAGGCACTCTGGGATATCACTTCTCTCTTTCTCCTTGTTGTATTTTTATCTCATAATGCCTCTTTCTTTTCTTACTTCCCCTTCTGTTTTCCTTCCTTCTTTGCAGCTGCTCTCATCTAAGCTGTAACCTCTGTCATTAAGTCTGTCTCTCACTTTCTCTTTGTGGAAACAGTGGAAGCCCGCTCCCCCTCAAACCTGCAGGGTCACTCGAAAAGCCAATCAGATTGCACAGTGGGCACACAGTACCCCACGGAAAGCAGCAAATCACAGCGCAGGAATTAGCACGAGCTCCCAGGAGGCGGAGAGCGCAGGTTGAGGCCTGTTGTGAGAGACAGATAGAGTTCAGGAAAACAAGAAGGGGGTTATGAAAATGTAAGACTGTTAGGCAGCTGTCAACATGTCAAGTCAGAGATAGGCATGCATGCATGGTGGTGTGTCAGGCAGTCAGTCCAGGTAGTATGTCAGGAGATACAGTATCTGCCAGGAAAATGGTGATGTGTATAAGGCTGACATCTAGTGTTGAAGTGAAATGTGACACAGGCCTTTTCACTCAGGGGTAGTTAAAGGGGTACTAATTCAGTTTGATTCTGTATTGTAGTACAAGTACTACACGTCCTGTATTCAACTCTGAGGTATTAACGCAGATGAGTCATTATCCAAACTCATACTCACACTATCAGGTCAACAGGTAGCTAATTTTAAGTCTGTTACATACTGTTAGGTACTTTATTTACAAATGCAAAATATTCGAAATGGATTATATGTTCGTGCAAAATCTGTGTTACTACAGCTATTAAACATAAATGAATTGGCTATAAAGTAAAACATTCCCCCCTTAATTACCTCTGAATTGCTTTTGAGTAAATGTACTTCCTATGTTGCACATCAGTACTTGATGGCTTGAGTTGCTAATATCGCTAGTTGACGCTTTTTGTTGATCCACTGGCTCTAAATAAGTGACTCATGGACTTTTTCTTTCAGATGTTACATGTGAATGAGTTTTGAATGCGGAGATACCCAGCTGTGAATGCAAATGTTCCCACATCCCAGTAAAATCACCGCTGGGTGCCGTCAGTGTCCGAGCAGCTGCTGCATTATTCATGAGGCAGCTCCAGGATTTTTCTTTAAATGACATCATGACAGCGGTTGGTCTCTCTGCTGTCCAGCTTTAGGACAGACTTCACAAATTGAATGCTCTATATACTGTGAATATAGGATTTTTCTTTAGGTTCCATTTACTGTAACAGCTTTAATGTAGTATGACAGTATTTTAGAGAAGTGGATAGAACATCTTTGTGAAGACACTTTCAATTCGATGCTTCTAATTTGTGCATATTACAAACCTAATGAACAGCCAATATGCGTAGACAGCCTCCCTCAAATAAGGTCATTTGACCACACTAGAAGTTTGTTTGATGGCTGTATAAATAATGTTGTGGTTGACTTTGCAACATGTTTATTTTTTGATGAACTTCTGGGCCGTGCACGCATGCACAATTATCCTATCTGATCTCTTGTACACACACACACACACACACACACACACACACACACACACACACACTATTTCGCATAAATATCACACTGGTTTTACCAACTTGTGCCACTCGGCAGCAGCAACAGCAGCAACAACTTTGTGTGTATGCATGTGCGAGTGTGTGTGCATCTGTGAGTGTGAATGCGACTGTGACAGGGTGCGTCAGAGGAAAAAGGAAGTTGCGGGATGAAGTTAAAAGCCTCCGCCACAGTGCAGCTCTGCAGAACACCCACCACGGAAGAAAGGCAGAACGAGAGCACTGAAGTCTGACAATGAGATAATGAAAGGAAGGCAGGGAGGTGAACATCGAGAAAGAAGACACAGAACTGCCAAGAGAAACTGAAGGTGAGAACTGACTGTAATACTCAACCTATACTGATATGCTGTTAAAAAATAATGACGATTTCTAGTGTAGCAGTGGCTTTTTGTTTTACTGGGTTTTTAAGAAGGCCACTTCAATATTTTACTGTGAAAGGACGGGGTGAGAGTGACAGCTCAGTGTTCGCTGTAGGCCAACTGATTTGCTACTGATTTGGTCTCAGACTGATTGAATAGTCTTCAGTAATTTTCACATTCAGGTTCCAGTTTACTAAGAGAAAGAGGAGAAGTTGATTTGTGACAAAGTGAGGTTCGGCGCTGCGTTATTTGTGTGTTGCAGGAGCAAAAGTTTTCATACCCCAAGAGGTTTTTGTACGTGTCAATTTCACACAATGAATACATTTCATTTCTATTCATGTCATGAACTCCACACATGAAGCTAACTTCTCTCTGATTGTCAGGAGTGTTAACTTGAAATATGGCTAACTGCTACTGAGAGTTATACCAAGCAACAGCGATCCCCGGTCACTGAATAGTGTGAGAATGTATGTGGTGATACAAAATACTGCATCATATCCCGTCCATCTATTTATCTATCTATTTATCTATGCGTCCACCTTTCTATTGTTCAGAAAACAAAGATGGAGTTGTGGCGGCAGTGTGCGATGTGGTTGATCGACTGTCGGGTTCTTCCTGATAACCACCGGGTCACATGGGAGGGCGCACAGGTAAATCAGCTGTGCCACACAAACTCACACACCTGCATGTGAAGACGCACCCTGTCTTGGTTCCTCATTATTATTCTGTGTGTCTGTGTGTCCTGTGCCAGGTGTGTGACCTGGCTCAAGCTCTGAGAGATGGCGTGCTGCTCTGCCAGTTGCTCAACAACCTGCTGCCTCAGGCCGTCAACCTGAGAGAGATCAACCTGCGCCCACAGATGTCCCAGGTAACACACGCACGCACACACACACCTTTTCCTGCTCCATTTCCATAAGGATCAGGCGGCAGCGCTGTGGCCTTGCGGCTCTCTGATAGGAAAATACTGTGATCGGTATCTGTCCACATCAGGGGGAGTGTGTGTAGAGAGTGGAGGGGATTACTGAACTCTAAAAGTCTTATTGTGCAAAAAATCTACTTGTGCTATGAGATGTTTTCAATAATAATCAACTTGTTTGTAGAAATCATGAAAAATAACGTGATTCTAAAAAATTCTTGACATTTTTCGGTTTATATTAGAAACAGGATTAAAATCATCTCACGACACTGGGACACCTTCTTGTTTGACACATTTTGATCTTCATGACTTAACAATGTTGACAATATATCCTATAACAACTAGCAGTGCACCTACCTCTGTATCCAGAGGAGAAGACTGATACCAGCTCACGATGCTAGAGCCAGGAACAGGCTAACTCAGCGTAGCTTAGCTTACTGTAAAGACTTCACCTCTGAAGCTCACTAAGTGACATGTTACATCTGTTATATATACAGTTTTATCAGGACTATTTCTTCGCTGTGAGCAATAACTTTCTGTAACAGACAGAACCAGACTGTTTTCCCCTGTTTTCAGTCTTTGTACTAAGCTGAGGTAACTGTAGGATGGCTCCAGGATATTTATCTTAAAAACACGAGAGTGACCTAGATCTTTTCATCTAATTCTCAGGAAAGTGAATATTTCCCCAAATGACTACTCCATTAAGAAATCTTTTCTGTGTTTTCACCTGGATCCAGATTGACACTAAAAACAAATATCTTGTTGCCTTTTCACCAAATTTCATCAGAAAAAGAATTAGGAATGAGGGTGTGTGTGTAAAATATGATGCAAATACATGAGAAAGAACACTGATACTATGACAAAGAAAGAGACTGGCTGTCACGTGATTGGCCTAAATGTCTTGAGGGAAGTCCTTGAATCACATCTGATCGGATTCACCGCGATGTCTCAAATGTGTGATTGTGTGTATGGGGGTTTGGCACATGCATGTGAAACTCAGGGAAATACTATGAGGTCAAGAGTGGTTAAGAAACATCCGGTGATTAACAGAAAATGGGAGTCCACTCTGACGCGTGCGCACACACACACACACACACAATGCCATTACACAAGCAGAGGATCTTCCCTTCCCTGCTTTTGCAATAAGGTTTGCTGCTGCATGTGTGTCAGCCTGAGCAATGTGATGTGCGCAGCAGTATCAGCTAGAACTCAACGTTTCCCCTTTTCTGAAATTAGAGTTCCGCATTTCCCAGTGCTGAGCAGACAGAGACACAGAAAGAGCGAGAGAGAGAGCTGCTGGTTCAGGAAGTTATGTAAATTGCATATGTCTGGCCACCACGTCTGCTGTAGTTACATTTTTCATGCCGACACGATATTTAACAATATGTCGATTGTGTCTTATATGGTAGCACTGGTTGTTTCACTGTATGTAGTGTGTTTATTGTGTGTTCATCTACTATTTGTTTGCCACATTATTTTGTCTTTCAAATATTTAGTTTCAATTGTAGTTGGGGGTTTTTTGTTCATGATGTATCTTGCCACAGGTATTGCTTTAATGTTGTTGCCTGCCATTAGCTTTTAGTCTTTTGGATTCTTCCTTTTATGATGAACCTTTCATACCCAGTCATGATACTATCACCTGTTACCATTGAACCTGTTTACCTGTGGAATGATCCAAACTGTTAACTAATTAATCATTTCAGTAAAAGTCAAGTTTGTGTTGTCTGTTTTTAGTTCCTGTGCCTGAAGAATATCCGCAAGTTTCTGGCAGTTTGTCAGGAGAGGTTTCATCTCAAAAAGAACGAGCTGTTTGAGGCCTTTGACCTGTTTGATGTTCGAGACTTCGCAAAGGTATCACCTCACTACATCTATCTCTCTATCTGCCTATCTGTCTGTCTATATGGTAATGACAACACCTGCATGTGTGTTCACAGTTCACTCATTACGGTAGAAGTCAGACGTGTGAACAGAGTCCTGACTCCCCACTGCAGCTTGCAGATACCCACATAGCCCCAACAGGAAGTAGTTTGGAGATTGTCTAATTGAAGCGGCTCAGTGAACACATGAATTCAGTATTCAGAATTCTCTTTCACTTTCAATGCAGTGCAGCCCCTGCACTTTAATGTGAGCGACAGGAGAGTCAAAATGTGCATGTGTTTGATTTGTATGTACCAAGTAAGAGGAAGCAGTGTCTTTTAAGAATGAAATGAGTCAGCAGGATCAAGACCACACTGTGGGAGCCTTTACATTATATTCTCTGTTTACTTATTTTAAGGGTGTTACAGTTGCTCAACTTCTCATTTCGCTTTACTGCTTCCAGTCAGTCACCCAGTACAATAAAATACAGTAAACTCACAGGCGTGATGTAATATTTAAGGAATGAGTCGTGCTGGAGGAAGTGTTGAGATCTTTTTTAAAAAGTATAATACCACACTGAGAATATTAAAGTCCCGCATTTAAACATATATGTATACATATGGATATATTTAATACTGATTGCATCAATGCATAAGTTGCCTTTTACTGTTGTTTGTTTTCATTTTCTTGAACATTTCTCTCTAATCTTTGCTTTTATCATGAAATACTGCATCATGTCGATTCTTTGGGCCTCAGACAATTATTGAAATGAAACTATATGAGGAGTTTGAAGGGGAAATCTCTCTTTGGAGGAACTGCTCATAGACATCTGAAATATCTCAATGGGACTCAACGAGACATTGCTTTGTTGTAAAGAGAACAAAAAGACTCAGAATCACTCATTTCATCTTTAACAATGAATTGTATTTGAGAAGTTTGTAATATATTTTTTTAATGTAAAAGCATAATCAGAGTAATGCTGTGCAAGAAATGTATTTGAGTAGACAGTACAATGCTTGGAAATGTAGCATACTAATATAGAATAACATAAAATTTAAATACTGAAGTACACTAACCACAAAATCCTGCTTAAGTTCAGTGGTTGAATAAATATATTTTGTTCCTCTCGCCATTGATCATTTAATATTGAGGGCTTCAGGGTGGTGCTTGTTTAATAATTTAAGTCATTGCTACAGATACTTCAAGTTTAAGTTTACTATAGTGACCTCAGAGTACATGGAATATTTCTGTTTTCACCGTTTAACACCAGCACCCGTTATGCCTCATTTGTTTAAATAGCACAAAAACCCAAGTGTATAAAAGGGTTGTCATTTTTACACTTTTGAAACATGAGGATGCAATCGATCTTCTTGTCTGACTTTCAGAAAGAAAATGAATAAGCTTATTTCCCAAAATCTCGCACTGTGCCCATACAGTCTTGTTGAAAATTGGTCTTATTATTAGATGGCAGTAGGGTGTTCATCAGTTCATTCATTTCTCTGAACTTCTCCTACAGACTTTCACTTCTTGTTACGTCTTTCCTCCTTCAAAGTTCCCAGTTTGGTTTGATGTTTTTCAAACCAATAGTTGTTAAAATCGAAACAATACAAATTAATCCATAAACAATTGCAACAGCGTTATGGCTCAACACAATTTTTCTATATGACACAATAGTACAAGAACAAATCAAGTGTTCTCATCGTACAATGCAGCTATAAAACTATTTTCTATTCCTGCCCTCTGCCTTAAAAATGAAGAAAAAAAATGTATATCACCAGAAATGTCATGACAGGTTCACCTTTTTATTTGTCTGGCTGAAAGAAAACAACCTCAGTTCAGAACTCTGGGAGGCAACTTCTGCAATTTTTTGTTTGTTGCTGCAACTCAAGAGTAGAATTCAATGGTGATTTGTAAGAGGGAAAAATGATGTTGAATGAATAAAAAAATGCAATGAACCAAACACTCATCATTTTCTTGAATATATCATAGTTTTAAAACATTAAAACTCATGACGCTAAATCTAGTTAGGCAGAGATATTCGAGCTCACCGACAAATTTGGTGTTTAATCAGAAAGAACAGTTTATTCTGGACGTCTACGTCTGACATGTTTGTTTCTGATCGCATCTGGCATGAAATTGGTTAATCTGAGATCACTCATCATGATGCTGCAGTTCTCCTTTCGACAGTCAAACGGTGCTAGAGCAAGAGTGAAACCAGGTCAGAGGAGCATTATTCAATGTCTGTGTTGAGAGTGTGAAACAGCTCTCACTGTTCCTCTACCGGTCTGTGTCTCTTTCTACAGGTTGTACTAACCATATATGTACCTCTTTGTCTCTGTGTGCGACAGGTCATAAGCACTTTGTCCATCCTCTCTCATTCACCTGTTGCTACAAAAAGAGGAATCCAGTAAGTAATTTCCTTCCTCTGTTACATAAGTATCAGTTTTTTACTTTACACGCCTGTTTCGCATAATAAATACCTACACACTATAATATAGTTGTACACAGATATAAGGACTTTTTTAAGTGTTTATTCATCTAAAGTATTGGTCAACAGTAAATGAATAAATTCTCCTTTGAAGTCTTATTGCACAGGTAGAAGAACCTCAAATGTCGGATCTCAGGTTTTTAAAAAGTAAAAGCAAAAGTATTACAGTGTAGAAATACTAAAAATCCTGCATTCAAAATTAAATGTAACATAAGTAAAAGTGCAAAAGCATTAGTGTTAAATACACTTTCAGCACCAAAAGGAAAAGTACTCATCATGTAGAATGACCTATTTCAGAATAATGTATTTTATATTATTGGATGATAATTATCGATGCAATTTTGTGTATGCATCACTAATGTTGCAGCTGGTAATGGTGACGCTACTGTCGACTAATTTATGAACTGCTGGGGCGGCTTAATCCAAAAAATTTAATCTAATCTGAATCTGCAAAACAGCTATTAACCAAAGCTGTCGTAATAAACTTTGTGGATTGAAAAGTATTTGCCTTTGACACTCAGTGAAGTACAAGTGTAAAGTAACCTAAAATTTAAAACTCAAGTACCCAGAACAGAGGCAGTACTTGAGTTAGTGAACTTATTTGTGTCGCCCATAGAAGGAGTTATAGTTGGTTTATACTTGATCTGCTTACAGCTAAATTATAGTTTGTAATAAACCATTTATTACTTTATGTACTGCTTTAAAAAGCTAAATAGGGGGCATTAAAGTAAAGTGGTAGTTTTAAATGTATCATCCCAGTTAGTGTTTGGATGAGCAGAAATCATAAAGATGCACCCAGCAGCTGATTTATACATCATTTACACTGATGGTAGAAGCAGAGTTGTTTGTGTTGATCACACGCGACAGTCGCTCCCTTTGATCGATGAAGGTAGTCTGTGCGAATATGGAGGTTACTCGGTCTCAAAGCGCTAGTCTGAAATTAGTTACTGGCTTTGTGAAAAAATAATATCAAAATACTTGTGTCTGACCTCCACAGGCTGAGTGTGAAAGAGCAGCACAATGACAGCTAAACGAAATAGGAAATACTTGCTGGTTTATGATTTAAATGATCACACTTTGTGATTTCTTGCAAAATCAGTATCAAGCCAGCAGGAGATCAGCAGAGCAGAGGCTGTGGCTTTTACTTTCCATTCTGTCTAAGAGCAACTGAACGTCAGCACAGTCCTGCTCCCAGAAATGACGTCTCACTGTCTGTTAAAACTGAACTACATTTTGTTTTCTGTAGATTATAATCCTAATTTCAATGGTATTTGATGACTATATTTTTGGCATATAACTGGTTCTACAAGATCTCATGGACGAGTTTTCTTGACAAAGGTGCTTAAAGAGTGAAATGCTTTTGACACTTCACAGTATTATACATGTTGCACAGTGTTTGTGTACTTCCACCTACAACTGGGTAATGTCTATTACAACATTTACTTGATAACAATATTCCTATTAATGTCATTCTCCCTGCACCTCTCTTCCTTTACCACCATCACCTACAAACACACACTCACACACTCTTTCCTTACTTCCAGGCCTTTTCCTTTGGAAGGATGCACACCTGATGAGGAGATCTACAGCGGCCTGTCTGACCAGATAGAGTAAGCTTTTTTTCTCAATAATGTTAAAACAATAATGTTGTGCTCCCTGATTTTTGTGATCGATTTATTGTTTCGAACCATAAAGCAAATTATGAAACAAAACTAATACTTCTAGTTTACCCTGATGCTCCTACACTATATGACCTTTAGATCACCATTAGAACAAAACGAGCAATTAGCCTGAAGTGCTTTTATTTAAAATCATCTTCTCCTCCCAAAACAAACTTAATGATGCAACTCTTTGACCATTTCTGAGATGCACTTTTTATGCAATTCTGTTATTTATCTAATGTACTGGTAATGCATGCAAAGCATTTGTATTGATATTTAAAAAAGGTCACTGGTTGCGAACATGTGACGTGTGCCTTAATCGATCATCTAACATGGTGCTGACTGACTGCGACAAATATGTTGGTAACAATGTTGTGTGTATCATGTGACACAGCGACACAGTGGACGAGGATGACGACTTGTACGACTTTGTGGAAGACGAGGAGAACGAAGGAGATGAGATCTATGAAGACTTGATGAGGACGGATGAACAACCTGAAACTGTGAGTGGAGTAAGAGGAAGGTTTGGGCTGTCATTTGGCAACATGGAAACTTTGTGGAAACTTATAAAATCTAATCTAGTCTCTGTCTAATCATCTAGATCAGCTTTGGCTTGTGATCCCTTGAAATGACACAATTTTCCCTTGAGACTTTTTATCACTGGTCGAGTATTTCTCAACCTAAGGGGGACTTTGTCTCTTCTTTGTATTTCAATGTATTTTTAGGTACGTTAATAGATCAAATTATTCTGTAAACACAAGAAAACAAGCGTAAATTAGAAGATGAAAAACATTTTGTGCAGCAGAAATATATCTTTATGCCCTCTTATCAGATTAATTTTGGGACGTCTTGTGGTTGTTGAGACCCCAAGGAACCGCTGACCCAAACCACATGAAGCTGTGCAGAGCTGTTGCAGATAAAAACTGCATTAACAGATAACTTCAGATAGCAGCCCCTTCCAGGAATGTGTTAATGTCACCCAGCTACATAATTCAGAAAGGCACAATCTCAGACACTATGAGAGCTTGTGTAAATAGGTCTTTCAAAAACAGCAGAAAAATTCAGTGCGAAAAAGCATCAATTAAAGAAATGAAAAAAACTACCAATAAAGTTGTCAACAGTGGAGGGATGAAAGAGGCTAAAGACACAGATTTTTTGGCAGGTGTGTCTCCAGTTTTTAGCACCAAGATGCATATAAAAAAAAAAAACACAACACAAAAATATTCTTGAAACTATCCTCTTGTCTAGTCTGTTCGTGCTTCATTTGTCATTTGTGTGTGTGTTTGTGTGCATAAGCAGCAGCCGAAGACCGGAGTAGACAAACGAGAGTGCTGCCTGCAGGAGATCAGACAAACAGAGGAGAAATACTCTGATACTCTGGAATCTATATTACAGGTGTGCGCACATTCTCAGCCCATTGAAAGAGAATCCATTCATTTACAGATATAAATCACAGAAAATGTCACTCACACACAAGCATGCAAACAGATATTTTATACACATTTAAAGAGAGAATAACAACCTTACTTTGTTTTTTTTGTGCAGCACTTTATGAAGCCTCTTGAAAGATTTCTCCAGGTTCAGGACATTGAGAGTATATTCATCAACATAGAGGTACGGGAGGGATCATCTACTCACCTGGTCATGTTTACAGTTTAGCCTTCATGTATTAGCGTTGTTTACATGTTTTCTCTAAATGTGCATTTGTAGGATTTGGCCAACACCCACCGTAATTTGTTGGAGGAGGTCCGAACTTCCATTTTAACTTATGGAGCCAAGAACCTGTACCAGGTGTTTCTGAACTACAAGGAGAGGTACACAACACACACACACATCTGTAATGCTACAAATACATGTATGTTATCATGTGTTCTAATATACTGTGTTCCCCACCAGGCTCTTACTGTACGGTCGTTACTGTAGTCAGGTGGAAATGGCGACAAAACACCTAGACAAACTTTCGAATATGAGGGAGGATATCAAGATGAAGCTGGAGGTGAGGAAGACACACACTGTAAAACAGAAGTGGATGTGTGAGTTTTTCACTGATGTACCACAACGTGCACAGAATGTAGCAGATGTGTATTAGGTAGAGTCACTGATCACTGAGTAGCTTGGCCCTGAAGCATTGTTAAGTGGTGGGAAGCCGGTGAGGGACTTGTCACGTCACTAGTGACTCCTACTGGTTGTCCTGTGTACACTCTTCTTCTGTATCAAGAGAGTTGGATTGAGCGTTTGACCTCATCGACTTGATTGATTTTGTAAATATCTGATTGTTGTGAATTTGATGGCAGCAACATGTTTCAAACAAGTCGGGACAGGAGTCAATAACAGACTGTAAAAGTTGTGGACTGATCTAAAAACACCTGTTTGGATCCTTCCACAGATAAACAGGTTCATTGGTAACAGGTGATAGTATCATGGTTGGAATCATGAAATGAAATTCGGGTTGGACATTCGAGGTCTCTAGAGGCTGAATCCTATGATCGATGATCTCTTTTCTTCTAGTGCCACCACCAGGTCAATGTTACTTATCCAGAGCAATATGTCAAAATCTACTTGATGTATTCGGCACAGAATTTTACACTTATATTTGTGATCCCCAGATGATGAATCTCTTTGAATGAAAGTGGATTGCCATGTTATTTAGTGTGCACAGTCATGTCCCCCTTAGGCTGATATGTAAGAATTAAATGGCTTTTGTGATCCCTTAATTTTTCATGTCAGGCCATCATCAGGCCAAAATGTTTTCTGGGCACTATTTTGGTTCAGTACTGCTTGTGGCCACAAAGAAAAGTGCTGGGTAGACAGAATGTGCCACACAACATTCTCTTAACACACATGTGGTTTACTGCAGTGATCTTCACTTCCGTCTCTCTCTCTTTCTCTCTCTCTCTCTCTCTCTCTCAGGAGTGTTCAAACCGAGCAAATAGTGGACGTTTTTCTCTCAGAGATTTACTCATGGTCCCTATGCAGCGGGTCCTCAAATATCACCTGCTGTTACAGGTATGTTTGTTCAGGTGTGTGTTTTATTTGTGTGTGGCTGCGTTATGCTCATGCATTTAAATTTTTCCAGTTAGTCTCTAAAGTGTCTGTTTGTGCCTGCAGGAGCTGGTGAAGCACACCACTGACCCCACAGATAAGGAGAACCTCCGCACAGCTCTCGATGCCATGAGAGTAAGTGTGTATGTGTGTCTCACAATCACTAGGTTTAATCTGTGATATTCAAACATTCAATAATTTGTCTATGTGTGTGTGTGTTTCCAGGACTTGGCACAGAGTGTGAACGAGGTGAAACGCGACAATGAGATCATCAGACAGATCACGACCTTCCAGTTGTCCATAGAAAACATGGTGAGGCCACACGTTACACTTTTTACTGTTTCCTTTTAGTTGTTGCTTTGTTTTTCTTCACCAGTCATCCTCACTCTCCTCTGCTCTTCAGACTCAGTCTCTAGCTCTGTATGGTCGCCCCAAGATCGACGGAGAGCTGAAGATCTGCAGCCCGGAGAAAAAGTCCAAACAGGACAGGTGTGTGTTGTTTGTGTCTCTATATTTTTCATGTGTTAACGCCTTATATATAACCTTGTGTTCGGTGTTTGTTCCTCAGGTATGCATTCCTCTTCGATAAGGCCATGTTGGTGTGTAAGAAGAAGAGCGGAGAGACATTTGAGCTAAAGGAGATCATTGAACTACAGCACTACCAGATTCGAGATGAAACCACAGGAGAAAAGGACAATAAGAAGGTCTTTGTAGAAATCTGCAGCACTAATTATACCAGACAGTTCATCTATTGGCCATCCATCAAGCTAACTGTGTGTGTGTGTGTGAACAGTGGTCCTATTTGTTCCTTCTGCTGGACTGCTACGGGAGGTGTGGGTACGATTTATTCTTCAAAACCAGAGAACTGAAGAAGAAATGGCTGGAACAGTTTGAGATGGCTCTGTGAGTGGTCACACACACACACACACAAATGTACATATACACATGAGAATACACCAAAGACTAGAGTGAAGAACATCTGTTAATGTAATGCATCAATGTAGTAATCTCACAGAGCTAAAAGCCGTAACTTACCTTCACTGATTCAGTATTTGATTCTATGAAGCCTCATTCTGCTGATAAAACAACTGTTGATGGATACAAGCATTATTTTTGAAATGCCTTCTTCTAATGAAAACTGGATGGTCTTGGGAACAGCTATAATCAATGTATTTACAATAATAATGGATCAAATGAGCATGTATAACCTCAAACGAGTTGTTTATAGCGACAGACTTACAGAAAATTATCAGCAGACTCCACCAGGCTCTATAGCACCTTTCAGTAATGTAATTATTTCATGTAATTATTTCAAATGATCTAAAAGTTAATTATATAAAACACAATGCAAAGTTTCAACTGTAGCTGCTTGTCTTTATGGTTTTGTGCTCCAGTTTTTCTGATTGCTCAGCCATATAGGAAATTAACAGACACCCCATGATTTGTTCATTAAGATAAGATAATTCTTTATTGATCCCCCATAGGGGAAATTCGGGATTATGCTATTTGTAATCTAACTTTCACTGTGTTGCTGTTACTGTTTCTTCAGTCTTGTGAATAACAAATAGATGCTCTCTTGGCACAACGCAACAACAGGTTTTTACTTTCCTGCCAGTGAAAACCAGCTCTGTGAACGCTTGTCAAAGCAGTTGTACTTCACGGTTGCAGGTCGAATATGTGTCCAGAGAACTCCACAGCCAACAACCATGACTTTCAGATGCACAGCTTCGAGGAAACCACCTGCTGCAAGGCCTGCTCGATGCTGTTAAGGTGCTTCTTCTCACAAGCTGTTTCTTTCAGTTGTGTCTAAGCTTCAGTTTTTTAAAGAAACCACCGAGGCTGAAATTCTCTGTCTGTCGTCTGCAGGGGGATTTTTTTCCAGGGCTATCGCTGCACACGCTGTAAAATGGCTGCACATAAAGAGTGTTTAGGCAGAGTCCCTGCCTGCGGACGGAGCTCAGGTCTGTGTACGTGTGCGCATATGGTTGAATAGCTGCTACTTCTAATTAGTGTAATTATCACAAATTAGCATAATTATCACGTCTTATGTTGATTGTTCTCTTCAAATTACAGATCATGCTGGTACTATGAGGAAGGTAAGACTATATTTATCTTTTCCATTGTGGATATGTATTATGTTGTTCAGCTTAGAGGGGATGAATGAGCCTTTTCATGTCCTTTGTTTGATTTTAACTTGTGCAAGTAGATCAAACTTGAGGTGTGATTTCACCTGTCATTCTTTTGTCTTTTGATCCTCCAGAATAAAACTCAGAGGTCTTCTGGATGTGCCGGCATTGGTAGGAAATTCGTGAAAATATTACACAAAATATTAGTAGAACCTTTCAGTGCAGTGGTCATGTTTATTTTCCAGAACAATGACAAAACATTTCATGGGATTAATTCTCACATTGCCTGTCAGATCTCCTTCCTCATATCTCCTGGTCTCCTCTTTCTCCACCTCTCAGGATTTCCAAAGATGGAGGTGTGTCAGGAGTATTATGGCTTGCCGCCGCCCCCTGTGGGCTTCGGCCAACCGCTTCACCTGTCCAAAGGCAACATCATCGAGCTGACCAGGGCGGATGCTGACCTGCCGTGGTGGGAGGTAACGTTAAAAACCAAACACATGTATAAACACTCTGCATTGTGAAGGCTGAGGAGGGGGTCTCACATTATTTCGTCGTGTTTTTTCGAGCTTGTTTCCTGTGGTTGATGTGTAGGTGTGAGATGCTTTTGCCTTTTTCAGTCTCTTTTGTCATTTTCCTCTCTGAATCTCGATCTTCCACTTCCTCCCTCACGCCCCAACACGAACTTATGTAGTGTGTGATTTGTTTAAGAGATTTTAATTTTGAAAATAAATCCAACCTAATGACTCAATTCTGTTTAGCTGCGTCAGTTTCACAGTCCTTGTTCATGCTGCCTCACTGTCACACTGCCATGGTTTACTGGGACATTTGAAAAGAACAGACCTATCATTAGTGTCATCAGTAGCCTGTGCTTTTCCAACTATTGCCAGTCAAAATGTCTGCTATGGCCTATCAGATGACATTTACCTTGTTGCTCATCATTTTCCCAAAGAGCACCATAGTTAGTAGGTTAATGTGCGAACTCCTTTCAGACTTTATTTGTTACATTATATAGCTGTTTAGATCAGGGTCTCCTTTGTTTACTTCTTGGTGCGTTCAAGTGCTTGTGGGAAGCTTAATTAGTCAATATTTGAGATTTGTCTGACATAATTGGAAAGTTCACTTCACAAAAATAAGCAACAGTGGTCACTGAAAAAAAGGATAATGACTTTCATTCTGTTCAGCGGCTTTGATGTCGAATCTTTTCCTTTTAACTGTATTTTTTACTCTCAGTGAAGTTTACTTTAAAATGAACTAAAATGAATGAACACAAATAGAGGGTGGTAAAGACACTTTTATTTATCTGAAATCTCAGGATTGGTTCTCTAAAATATGAGTAATCTGAAATCTTTGTAGCAAAACAGCGAAATCATGCAAAACACCGGCTTTCAGCTTTAATTTGTTATAATACTGTTGAACTAGAGCTTGGTGGATCCACAATTTTTAATTAAGCTTTAACTCCCAAACAAACTGTTTTCATGATAGTTACAAGTCATTTAACACATCTCTTATTCATATTTCCCATAAATCATGACCTCCATTGTTTCAGGTTTTGCAAGGCTTCCTCAGTCATCGCGCATACAAATACAGTGTGAATTGCCTCAGATCAATATCAGCTGCATATGAGTAATTCATTCGTCGAACTGATGATTCATTTATATGTTGCAATGGCTGCTTGGCCCGCCCAGTGATTTGCTGTTGTGTGTGTCACTCAGGGAAGGAACCTGACTGTTGGACAAATGGGATGGTTCCCCTGCCAAAAAGTTCAACCCTACATCTCTGTGAGTATGATGCATCAGCCAACATAAGCTCCCAAAGAAAAGACACCTTCCATGAAACTCAAAATGCCACAAAAACCTTGTACCAGTTGACCACCATTTGCTGTTCTGAAACTAACATAAACATTTGCCACCATTACCACAGACTTCTGCAATGTTTTGCACCTAACCTCTATGTGATCTCACCTTTTCCCAGAGGCCGACCCCTGACCTGTCTGGCTGTCATTGGTGAGTATCAGCAGGAACTAGGTTGAAAATCTTGCTCGCCAAACCACCGTTAACCTCATAGCTTGATTTCTTCCTGTAAAGCAATGAACTGCAGCAGGGACGGAGGAACATCACAGAGCTGATACAGAAAGCAAAAGGCACAAAAACAGAACTGAAAACAGATATTGAAAAGTAGTGGTGAATCAAACTGATGGGATCTAGAACTTCACACCATTGTTTTTCATGTATAGTCACCTATCACATAATCACTGTTCTCTGCCCCTGAAGTCATGATAATAACAGAGATGTACTAAATCCAATGCTGCACATACCAATGAATAAAATCAAACACAGCTTGTGAAAACACTGGTGTTGTTAAGGTCACAATGTATAGGATTCAAAAACACAGTGCTTTGGCGCCACCTGGTGGTACCATCAAATACAACACTGAAATGACAAAAACACAGTCATAAAATGTGTAAGAACTTATACCTTTAGAAAAAATAAAAATAAGATGCAGCATTTCTACACAAATCCACTCACCCTGTTTTGCATTTTTAATCAGTATATAAACATTTAAATTGTTTATCACTGTTTATCACTACAAAAGTCATCTCAAGGCACTTTTCATATAGAGCAAGTCTAGACCGTACTCTGTATTATTATATAGACCAACAATTCCCATAATTAGCAAGCAATTGTCAGCAGCTTCCATAAACTTCCTTTTAACAGGCTGAAGCCTCAGAACGGAACCAAGCTCTAGGCGGACGGCCATGTGCCTTGACTGGTTGGGGTATAGAGAGAGGGAGGGTAGGGGGGCAGGAGGGGAGAGAAATTGCAGTAGTATAACTCCTCCTGTCCTGTAGGCACCCATAGGTGGAGACTGGTGTATAAACTACTTATCATTGGTAATTGCTTGTATATTGCTTATAAATGCTAAATAGAGGTACTTGAACTGAAGTGTTACCACAACTTTTATTAAAATGGCCACTTTGGCTTCAAGTGACAGATGTGCTGTAATGTTAAATGCTATAGCTTTTATAATGGCAGTAGCACAAGTAAAGAGAGTCATAAAGTCAGGGAGCTAAACCATCATTGATGGATTCAACATTTCCTTCAAATGTTGAAGATTGATTTTCTTCTTTCAAGAGTTACGTCGTTGTTGCTTTAATCAAACAATGAGGTTCCAATTCTCTCTGTGCTTGAAGGTTTGCAGGGAACATGGACAGAACTGCTGCCAAAAACTTGCTCATGTCTCGCTCTGATGGAACGTTCCTGGTTCGACAGAAGGAGGGAGGAGAGTTTGCTATCAGCATCAAGTAAGCCTCCATAAATTTATCAGTAAAAATACAGCTGAATTTAGGGAGGATTTTAGTTAGAGGAATGTTTGGGTTCTTTTTTTTCTGTTTACAGGTTAAAGTTTTCCTCAGAGTAAACACTAATGTGGTCATGTGGAGTTTTGCACTGTACGTAACCTAGATGTCTTTCATGAAAAGTGGCTTGTCTGCACAAGTTTTTAGAATTTTTCTCAGTTTTAACTTACACACCCAATGTCTTTTGACTTTTAATTGACCAAAGTCCAACTTGCTCAGCTATGTTGACTAATGACCTTAACTAAGCTTGGATAAATTGTCTGGGTGTCTATAAGCTTGAGTATCACTTCCTCTCAAAAGCAGGGAAATACACCTTCTAACAAACTATTAGTGCACCATCTACAAAACCTCTGCCACATGAAAGCCATTAATCTACTCATGAAGCAGAAGTGGAAGAGTCTGACCAGTAACACCATTCAGCTTTCAAACTAAACAATGAGTTCACAATTTAACCTCTTGTGTGTTTTGTGTGACTTTGGACAAATATTTTAGATCCCTCAAACACTGAACTTGAAAGAATTTGCTTTACTGGTTTTCCTCTTTTATCCATAACCCTCTTTCTGCTCTTCCAGGTTCAACATGGACATCAGACACATAAAGATCACATCCACTGAGGGCCTGTACCGCATCAATGACAAGAAAGCGTTCAAGGGTTTAATTGTAAGTCGTGTAACCTCATCCGGCCACATTCTGATAACACTGACCAGAAGAAATAAAATGAAACTGCCCTTTACGTTGTGCATTTGCGAGTTACCTCATTTCCTCCTCTCAAACCACATCTGACATCTGTCTCACCTTTCTCACACTCGTCTTCTTCCTGCATTAGGAGATGATTCAGTTTTACCAACAGAACTCTTTGAAGGAGTACTTCAAGGATGTGGACACCACGTTGCGCACGCCTTACAAACAAGCGGAGGAAAGCAACTCATCTAACAGCACGCCAAACACCACACCAGGTAGATGATCAGTGTGAAAGCAATAGTTCAACACTTTAGTTATTCACTTTCTTGGTGATCAATACCACAATCGATCTTCTCATCAAACTCCTGGCTACAAAGCGAATGTGGTTATTTCCCAATATGTGTAGCCATTCTTAAGCTCATCCATGTTGCAATGTTGGCCCTGTCTGACAGGGGGCAGCATTCGGAGTTTTGGCGTAGCGAGGGCCAGGTATGACTTCTCAGCAAGGGACCGCTCAGAGCTGTCGCTGCAGGAAGGAGACACCATCAAGATCCTCTCTAAGAAAGGTCACAGTGGGTGGTGGAAAGGAGAGGTGTACGGACGGGTGAGGAATTTGCAAACATCCACACACTTAAAAATATGATATTAACAGGTTTTGAGGCATCTTGTCTTATCTGCACTGCTCCTCTGTTTCCAGGTGGGGTTCTTTCCAGCCAACTATGTGGAAGAGGATTACTCTGACTACTGCTGACGTGGCTCCAGAGGAGATGTATAGACCCTGTGTGTGTATATACTACTATATATACTACATACTATACTGTATGTGTAGGGGTCTATGTGATACCTGGTTTCCATCTATTGCATTAACCCATATGCACGAGTGTGGCTGTGTGCGTGTGAGAGAGGTGCTGTTACTTGTGATCTGATGACTGTCTAGTGATGTGAATAAAACTTTTGTTCAACTGACCTGATGACTATAGTTTTATGTACAACTATCTTGGAACAGAGTATAATAGAAGCAGAACCCATATGGGATCGTGGAACATCTCATTTCAAGACCATGGTCATTAATCTGCTGCTGTGCCAGCCTCTACTCTCCTCAGAGGGCCCTGAACAACATTTAGGAACCTGGCTGATGGGATTTTCTCCCATTCAGGGACAAGAGCATCATTGAGGTTGACACTGACTCAGGTCTGACTCAGAACATCCTAATTCGTCCCAAAGGAGTTGGAATGGGTTGAGGTGTGGGCTCTTCCTTTCTCCAACTGGCTTTGTGTGCAATGTCATATCAGTTCTTCAGGGTAAAAAATACTCTAGTATACATAGAAGTTGTGATTTTGAAATGTTACATAAATAAAAGTACATAACTTAAGTGTTATATTGTTTTATACTGTATATTGTATTATTGATGAAATAATATGTATGGGGGATTTCAGTATTGTAGCTGGTCAAAGTAGTACTTTGCTTTATATGCTGCTGGGAGTTTTCAACAATGTGGTACATTTTATGAACTGATTGGATCTTGCATAATAAAATCCCTAATCTTGTAAATAAACATTTAAACGCAGTATGGAAAAGTAGCACAATGTCTGATACTTAAGTAATGTACATCAAATACACTTATTTACTTTTGACCAGTGATCCCCTAAGTACACAACTGTATGTCAACAGGGTGTCCACACACTTTTGTCCAAGTGTATATCCAGATGTTATTTCTGTACATAAACTATTGCAGACTGGTAATCTTCTCCAAAGCTAGGAAACTACAACAAAGAGGTTTAATTCAAACCACGAAAGTGTTCCAGATCAAATAGTGTTGGATGAATAATCAGGGACTTGAAAGTCAACACATATTGAACCAGTAACAGTTGTGCAACGACCTGTATGTTAAGATTTTCCTTCCTGCATGAGAAAGCACAACAATGACCAGCACTCAGCCTTGTTGGTAGGTAAATGTCATTTTTAATCTCAAAATATCAAAACAAAAATAGTAGAACAAATACAATGTGTCTGTCACAATTTGTGGGCAAAAAATGATGAGCTGTTACTTAGATCAATGTCATATCTGTGTGTTTTCTGCTCCACTCCTTCTCTGTTTCAGTCGGGTGTCTGATCATGATGGTGTCCGGTGACAGACTCGCGATTCCATCTGTCTGTGTGTGTGTGCGTCTCTGTGTGTGTCTGTGTCTAACAGGGAAGAGGCGTTTTTGTGTAGCATTGACTACTTGTGGTAGTCCTCTGGTCTACTGGTAATAAAGCTCCAGGTTCATCCCATCATGGATTTCATCTGCAGAGGTCGTGGTTAAGTAAAACATATGCTTCGTACAAATTCATTACCAATAATATGACAAAGGCATCATAAAAACCTGTTTTCATATTAAGAAAAAAAAAACTGCTGTAAAGATAATTTAGAAATAAAATATTACTGCTAATATGCACAATATCACATGACAACATAATGGATTTGAAAAATTGTATTGAAATGTATTTAATGTCCTCTACAGTTGCAAGAGAAATACTATTAGTTATTGTATCGGCCAATATAGAGAGACAATTATCAGCTATTGTTATTAGCTTGCAAATTTTATATATCAGGGCAGATCTACATACAGTATGTACAGCCACCAATCCACCCACCCACATTCTCAATTTATACAATATATTGACTTGACAAAATTGTCTGATGCTTACTTTTAAAGTGTGAAAAGTAAGATGGGCTACAGTATCAGCACCAAGCTACTGCCAGTGAGAGAGCAGCTGAAAAGATTGTTTAAAGGATACAGTCACCCAGGGTCACGTGGTCCTTGAAAATGGTATACCTGTAGGAACAGAGGAGAAAACACTTAGCGGCTAAAGAATAAGACAGCCATAGAACCACTTGTTATGGTCATGTAGGGCTGTATTCAAGACGAGCATCTTACCATTTCTTTAAGACAATCTTGTCGTGCCGTGTTCCTGTCTGGGCAGCAATGAGCTTCTTCAGATCTCCAATGCTATCCTCAGAGCTGACACATGGGGGTTAAGGAAGGAGCAGTGTGATAGCATAAAAAATGCACTATGTGCTAAAATCTGCAAACATAACCCAGTTCTTCAAACATAGCTCCATTAACCCTGATTAACATGATTTTAACTAAAAAGATGCTGATGCTTGGCTCTTCAAGTGTAGTTGGAGTTTTTACTTGTTCTCCTTGGAGAAAGTTGTCTTCAATTACAGTGTGTCCTTCTTTTGAAATAAAAGGCAACATGAATAAAGAGTACGCTCTCGATTAGTTGGCAGGCCACTGTGTTCACACATTTTCACAGCACATTTGAGAAACTGGAGCCAGAGAGTGTTCCAGTATGAGGATTTGCTTCTTTTCTTTGTCATACACCACAGTGAGCTCAATATATTTGGGTTGCAGAGTATTTGTCAGATAAAATAAGTTCTCTAGGGCTCTAGGAAAGAGTGGTGTGGAATTGTCACATTTGCAGACCAAACGGTTAACTGATTAATCAATTAGCCAATCTGCAGATTAGTCGATAATAAAAACAGTGATTGAGGCCACACTTTGAATTTAAGAACTTGTTAAACTGGCTTCAGGTACAGATGAACTTCAAGCTTGGAAGAAGTGAACAATCTGGGTCCATGTCAACCATTATTCAACGTAATCTCCACAGTCCCTGTTCAGGATACTTGCACTTGACTCGGACTTTCTTGCCCAGGCGATCGTTGCACACCACCTCGATCATCTTCAGCTCCTGTCGGCCAAAGACATGAGACACAGTTAGCATATCGTGAATGAGTGTCGATTTAAACCATCCCCAGTATAATTGATGGCAGTGATACTCCTACATACAGTTAGAAGAAACAGCTAATGTGTTTCATTCCCAGTGTGCCACATTGGCAAAACAAATCCTTTAAAATCAGTTCAATTCAGACAGGTTGTTTTGTTTAACGTTAGCTAGCACATGCTAAAGCTCACAACATCGATAAAGTAACGACGAATGTACGTAATGTTAAAATGCACATAAACGAATATTCTGTCCTGAAAATGTCGAACATTATACTACATCTATAATAATGACGTGTTAAATTGACATTCCTACCTGGAAATTAACAGTAGATTAATAAAATTTCCTCCTTGCTCCGAGATTATCTCGAACACTCTCCGTCCTGTTTACCGTAAAATAGGTTTAGTTTGTGTATTCGCCTCTCGACCAATCAAATGGGCACGATCATGATTGACGTCCTAAGTGATCCTATGACAGGACAGAGAACCCCTATCCAAGGCGGACCTCACCCTGAAAACAACTTGTGCCGTAAACCCGCTGCTAACTGCCGTGATTTGCCGAGCTGCAGCCCAACCTGTCACACGGCGGCTACACTGAAATTAAATTTGAAAACGCAGCTGCAGAAAAAATAATGGCAGACGAAGAGAAGCTTCCGCCTGGGTGGGAGAAAAGAATGAGCCGCAATTCAGGTGATCAAACAGAACCCAGGAGAGGCTTAATATGCTAGCTAGCCGGCTAGATAGCAATATGGAGTAAACTTAGCTTGCTAGCTAACAGCCGCAGCATCGTGGTTAACTGTGGAAACGAGGCAGATGGAAGTTTAAGTTCAATGGGGATTGGTTGAAACTAGTGACGGGTGACTCTGTGTTTTAGGTGTGTTTTCGCTACATGTGGTATTTGGCTGTTTTTAAATGTGTTGCTGATTCATTTAACCTGGCTCCTGCAGGGCCCCGCATGACGTCATTGTGCTCCGGTGCCTCACCTGCAGACTGGACGAGCCTCGACACTATGTTTAGATATTTATGTTGAAAGCCCAAAAAGTTTATTAATAGAGTCTAATTCTATTATAATATAAACCCTTTATGCTTTACTTTTCTCTTTTTCAGCAGTCCCATCACATTGTTCTGGGATCTGTGACTTACATGTCCCAGCACGGTGTAGCTCATCTCTAAAGGTGCTTTCAGTACCTTAAAATAGCCCTAATCAGTATTTTATATCAATATTCAATCCAGTGATAGTATTTAATCTGAAGGGAGTTGTTGTATTGATGAACCGACAGAACTATTACTGGCCTCTGTGTTTTCATCTGTTTTGGATCATTGCTCTGTTCTCTCAGTCCTCAACTCAGTTCTCATCAACTTTGTCTTCAGTATAAAAAAAGCTCTGGTAGCCCCACTGTGACAGACTAAGCTACTGACTAGCTGGTAAAAAGAGTGGAACATTTATCAGCATTTATCAGAAACCTGACTTCAAATGAATGCTAATGTTGCTCCTGTCTGCAGGATCTGTAAATAAGCAATTGTTTTCTAAACCTGGTAAGGGAGACACCGATCCAAATACTCATACCTCAACATAGGCTTTACTGACTCCATACATCTGAATCCCCAAATCCTTTACCCACATTTAAATTCTGTACATCTAATTATATAGAGCCACAGACAGTATAATATAATATAATATAAGTGAATGGAGCTTCCAGATCTGAAAAGTGAAGCCAATTCATATGTGCCTGAGACTTGCATTCTTTCTAATGGCCAGCAGGGAGCAACTCCACTGTTTGCAAAAGGAAGACTGATTGTATGAAAGGTTATGAGAAAATGACTCTACTTCTCACTTGATTTATTACCTCAGTTATGCTTTAGGGTATGACTACACTGTGATTGACAAATCACTACCATGGCATGTCCTGGTGTTCTCGGTCAGGTACAATCAGAACAGAGGTGTATCAAAGTGAAAAACAAGACACCAACAGCCATAAGGCCAAGCTCGAGGCTTCAGAACGGTATTGAACAAACTGATTGGTGATGTCAGGGTAGCTCTGTCCTCTACCCTTTATACTGTGTATGTGTTGAACTAATTTGAATAATTATGTGATGTGTTATAAGGCGAGGGATTGCTATGGCACTGTAATGGAGTTGACAGCTCGCTGTGACTGAATGATTGCAACTGACTGGTAGAAGTCTGAATTTTTTATGATGATATGACAATATTGACAAAACTGTATCGTATGGTCACATCATTGCTGATTCACAGTCTGCTGAATAAGGTTTATTTTAGCAGTGATACTGATGTGGTGCATCCTCAAACACATTTGTCATCACAACTTTATAAACTGATAATATGTCAATATTTTGTTTTCAACTTGTCCCACTACCTCCATTTGTTAAATAATCAGTGAATGAATCTGTGTCTTTGCCCTGCAGGCAAAGTGTACTACTTTAACCACATCACCAATGCCAGCCAGTGGGAACGTCCGGTGGGAGATGGCCGTGGAGAACCAGATAAGGTTATTATGCGGCTTTTTTAAGTATTTCTGGAATAATAAAATCAAAATTATGTGACAGACACAATAATGACTACAAACATTTATCATAGAGCACAGTTACAAAGTGCTTTACAACAAAACAAAACAAAAACAAAAACAATTTATTGATGATAAAAATTAGTCATGGGTGGACAAGGCCTTATGAAGCTTTGGGGCATCCTGTCTTAACAAAAACCATGATATCTGGTGGTTTGCAGAAATTACAGCTGCCCTTTAATACAGGGACAGACAAACTACCACACCATCACCCCCACCCTGCATTTTTTCCACCTTAAAACCTGTAAGTTTGAATAGATTAATGAATTAATTGTTTTGCCTGTTAAGTGCCAGGTTATAGTTTTAAAAAATCTTGTTGCTTGTCTTATCTGACCAAGAATCCAAAGCTCAAATATATTCAGTTTATTATCATAGCAGAAAATCCTCACATATGAGAAGCTGGAACCAGCAAATATTTGACTCTTTAGCTTAAAAGTGGCACGAATATGACATAACTGAATAGACTAGTCTGGTCTCTCATTTTAATTCTGGGCTGTTTTGATACTGATCAGCTTGTTTTTTTCGCTCACTTAGGTACGCTGCTCTCACCTCCTGGTGAAGCATAATCAGTCACGACGCCCATCTTCTTGGCGGGAACAAAATATCACAAGAACTAAAGATGAGGCCCTGGAACTCATTCAGAGTAAGTAAGACATCAGGGAGGGAGGGGGGATGTGGTTTGATCAGGTCTAATCAATGTATTGACATTGTTCTTATTCCTTGCAGAGTACATAGAAGACATCAAGTCCGGGGAGGAGATGTTTGAGTCCCTGGCTTCTCAGTTCAGTGACTGCAGCTCAGCCAAGAAAGGCGGAGATCTGGGATTATTTGGCAGAGGTACAATACTCACAGACAGAATTTATGATAAACATGAGAATTGTTACTTTGACTTAATCCCACATACACCATCTTGCTGCTGTAAATATTCAAGAGAGCAATAAATGTATTATTCCACTGCTGAGAGTAGTCCCCAACAAACACTCACACTTCAAAATCTTTTCTAAAAAACAACAGTGTCCAGCTGCTTTAGATTATTTAACCCTGTTTAAAAATAACTACATCTGTAAGTCATTTCTTTAAAGCTTTACGTCTTAATTACAGCTAAATGGACTTGAGGGTGAGTGCCAAAGACTGAGAAGGGATGTCGGAAAGTATTTATTGTTGGTTTTTTGCAATTTTTTAAAAAAAAAAAAATGTATAAATTTTTTTATGTAAGTGGAGACTATTTTTGAGACGGATCTGTTAATTTTAAGTTTTATTTGTCAAGTAAATTTGCTTCATGATCATTTCTGTAATAATCATTTGTCAAGAATCTGTGTACTTATAAGAGTCAGTTGACCTAAATTCGTGCTTTCTTGCTTTGCACAGTTTCACTTTTGTTTGCCAAAGTTTCGATATGATGTTCTTTCATTCCCAGCACTGTGGTGGCAATCCTCCAACTTCATAATTACTACCTGCTGTCCTCATATGACACATCCATAGCTGAAACTAAAGCACTGAAAAAATGAACTCTAATAAAAAATGATGAAATTGAATGTATTGTAAAAGATAATAACAAAGAGAGCCTACTGAAAAGATTTCAGAAATGTACAACATATTCTATATGGGGATTTTTTTATTTGAGTGTGGATAATTGTTTTATGACCTTAACATACAGTATCTGTGTTTATGTTTTAGGTCAAATGCAGAAGCCTTTTGAAGATGCCTCCTTTGCTCTTAAAGTGGGAGACATGAGCGGTCCTGTTTTTACTGACTCTGGAGTCCACATCATCCTACGTACTGGTTGAAAGGAAGAAGCCACATACTGTACTTTCCTCTTGCGTCTTCATACACAAGTATAAACACGTACACACGCGCATAAACACAGTCCTGAAAAACCAGATCTGCGAGTTATTTTAATGACACACACCACCCAGTAAACAAAGCTTATGGGCTGAATCGCATTATTTTAAATGGGATCCTTGTATGAATAATTTAATTGCACCAACATCAAGGAGTATTGCAGATACTGTAGGACCTCAAGCTTTTATTAACCATGGCATTGCCATTATATAAAAACATGAGTGCCTGTGACTCTGTTGAAGTGACTACCCCCTGGAAACAGTTTCACATGATGCGCTAAGTTTGAGAATGCGTCTGTAAAAGCTTGTTATTGTGTGTGCATGTCTTCAAAAGGACCATTTACTGTATGTTTTTTTTTCCTGCAACATTTTCCTTTTGTACTGTATGTGTGCCAAAGCAGTTCTCTCTGTATTATTGCTTTGGGAAATCGATTCATGAGATGTTTAGTATTTTCTAGCCATTGCAGACCACTGCAGTTTAAGAAACCTTTTTTTTATAGTTCTCTTTATTTAGCAGCGATTAATTTTTTTTTTCTCCTTTGCAGATATTCAGTAATATAGAATCATTTGTTTTCATAATCCACTTTAAAAAGTGCATGTTTCCCCCTTAAGGATATGCAAAGATGGCACAGTTGAAAACTTCCAGGTTTTAACAATCAGCTCTGCAGCTTTTAAAAGCATCAAAGTTCAGATGAACTATTACACTGTTGTGTCAATGGAGTTTTTCTTTCATCATTAAAAAATCTCTTTTTTTGTAAGCCTCCTTGTTTGGGTTAGTTCCTCTTTTTTAAGGTTATTTAGAACAGAATGAAACAGTGGACTGATTATGTAAATAGTTATGTTGAATTGCAAATCAGCAGCTTAAAGTGCTTGTGATGACTATACAGAAGCAACAACCTAAAAATGAACCAATTGAATTACGATTAATCTTATTTCATCACCAGGCAAAGTGACTAGAAGAAAATAACAAGATACAAAACTTCTTTGGACTAAAGTCGGTTTGATATTCAGGAAATTGTAGCATGTGATACGCTTACAGAGATGTTGGAGAATCAGAAGAAAAATTGGCACAACCTGTTGTCTGTAAGTCATTTGTGCTCATATTCTTTCATTTATGCAAAGAGGGAGTGATTGAAATGTCTGGGAAGATGATATGTGACAGAGGGAAGAAAACACACAAGAATGAACACGAGGAGCTAGCTGGAATTGTGACAATGAAAATATTGAAGTCTATTCCCATTGTTTCATTGAAATAGTTCAAATGAACAGTCTCCCAAGTCTGTATTTGTTTCAAACAGCACCCGTGGATGTTTTAATGAGAAAGAAAATAGGAAGAAGAATGTAGAATAGGAAAAGTTGATTTCCAGATTACTGTGGCAGGGAAAGAAACCAAGAGTTATAAGACCCTCCAGCTTCCAGGGGGGTGAAGGGGGTCTGGTACTCCCTTGCCTAAAAATATATTACCCTGCAGCTCAGATTGAACGGTTGGTAAATACAGGCAACCCTGATTATATAGCAATATAAGATAATTCAAAGATAAGATAGTTCTTTATTGATCCCCCAGAGGGGAAATTCAGGAAGTCAATATGGAAAATGGAAGTCGATCTAATGCCATAACTTGGTCGAGGTCCCACAACAGGAAATCCTCACTTAAAAGCTTCCAAGATTTGAGGGAGCATTATTGCTTGGTCAGACAGGATTTCTTTAGATTCTCATAGCTGAGGCACCACATTGATATAATATTTAATAAAGATCTATATTAAGAGTTTTTATTTCAGCAGACAGAGCTGATGAAGGTCTTTCTAACTAAGCACTCTAATTATGAGCTAAGGTGAAAGGTGAAAACATTTTATATAAAAGTAAAGTGGAATGGTTTTCAGGTCAAGTAGTTGGATAAGACACCAGCACAGCTTCTTGACCTTTTTAAAGCAGTTGCCAGTAAAAAAGTCATTACAAACAAATAGTGTTAAAAACCAACATTGTCAAGTGGGTTGGCACAAAGCTGGCAGCTCTCGTGGATGGAGTGACGGTGTGAATAAAGACTGTGGCTGTGCATTTCAAGAGAGGGAGTGACTTCATTGTTGTACAAGAAGCTCCTCGTAGGGATGGAACTACTTTTGTCAAATTTGAATATTTGTCGTGAACTAGGAAAACAAATGATCTGATTGGCACTGTCAATAGAATCCTAGTTACGCCCAGAGTAGAAACATGTTGTGACAAAGCTTTTAAACATTTACCCCAAATCTCCACTGTCAACCAATGTAGATGCTTTCTGCCCATGAGCTCCAACATCTGTCACTGGATCATCCTTTGGTGAGTTAGACATTTTGCTTTTAGTGACTTGCATCACAGAGGTAGTGCTGATTTCCTGTTTGTACCTCTGCACTATTTTGTATTCTGAATGC
>JBBMOC010000018.1:2896081-3018581 GCA_037975185.1 Centropyge bicolor
TGTTACTTTGGAGGGACTGAGAAACAAAGTAAATATAACAGAATAAACAATATAACAAGGGGTACACCAACATCTAACCAGACTGTATTTGCAGATACATTCACATGCTGCTCAATGAGCAGCTAACCAGGCTGCAAACTGACATGAGTAGTTTCCTCTGTGACTGTTTATATGACTACTCATTCAACAAGCTCTGATGCTGGACAAGATATGTTCATGTTTGTTAGCTGAGACTTAAGCAGGAAAGCTAATGTATGTTGTTGTTCAGAGGCTCATGTTTTCTGTAGCTGCTGCTGTATATTCTCACGCAAATAAAGACTCTCAAAACATGCTTTGTGTCCACAAGATGACAAGAAACATTAAGAACTGTGTTTGTTGTATGATGTGTGTGATGTGATGTGTACTTTACACTCAATATCATGTAAATACTGTGAAAGAGACACACACAGAGAGAAATGTCATCTAGGAAACCATTGGGAAACTTTCACTTTATTCAAATCAACCTCTCAAGAAAAAGCAAAAGATTAGCATTTTGCTTTCAGTGCTTCCTACTACTGTATCTCTTTGCCAAAATATCTTAATAGGCTGTATGAATGTTGTGCTTCCACCAAGTGGACAAGAGTAGTTATTGCAGATTTTATTGAGGTAAACAGCTGATGTTAATGATACTTCTTCAAATTCCTGAATAGTCAACTGTTTATTTACATTCTTACATTACGTTATAAGATGTTAATCCCTCAGAGGTGTCCGACAACTTGTTCAGGAGTAATTCTGGTAAAATGCTAATAATATAATACAATAATTATACAACTCTGGAAACTATTGAAGGAATGATGTTACTTATTTATTCTGGCAAATGAGTGACACAGAAGCAAAACATAAACGAGACCAGGTAGGATGTTGGCTTCAAACGCACAGTGGGGTGCAAATGTAAAAGCACTAATGAAGTCCATCCTCTCATGTCTTCATGGCTCCTGTGGTTAAAGGTTTCCTGTGAGGCGTTTATGGACTCTGTAAAAACCAGCTCCTGCCGCGACCGCCGGATTCTTTCCTCTCATCTTTGGAGACCGACTGAAACGACTCAAAGCCTGGGGGGCGGTGTAAAGGTGTAACCCTGCCCTCCACCTTCCTCTCTGTCCTTCCCACATCAGGGACACACAGTGGGACACACGTGTATCTGGTTTGGTTTCCTTCAGGAGGAAATGATGGAGGAGGAAAGTTTCTGACGCCTCCCCGGTTTGTTGGGACTGTCCGCAGGAAAACTGGAGATCTGTGCCTCACTTTGCTGCATACTGATTCTGTCAATCTGGAAAAATCTGTATGGATTTGGGATTAATTGAGTCTCCGACACTGAAATGTCTGAGGATTGGAAATGCAGCTCCACGCCTGTCTGTTGCTTTTTATTATCACAACAGGTAAGAAAAGTCTCTGGACTCTCTCTCATTGTGCTCTCCTTTTATAATAACCAGCTCATTTGTATCTGAAACTGTTATTTTATTATCTGCTGCTGTATTGTCAAGAGGAAATAAGTCTACAAGCAGCCAAGTTTCTGGACATACAGTTGAGCTTTGTTGTCACATGAAAATCCAAAACCAAACTAAAAGGCTGATCAGATGATGAAAAGGATAAGAAAGAAGGAGGGAAGGTCTGTGACATAGCCTAAAGTTTGGGTTTTTAAAATCTCATTTTATCTTGATAATTTGACCTTTTTATGCCTTTCAAATGACATTATCTGAAAATGAGAGTACCCTTTTGATTGAACTGCCCACAACTTATATCCAGAAATGTTGAGATAAATAAATTGATTGGTGCAACATCACACAGATTTATCCTGGATTCTCATTATGTACTCCTTATTTTCAATTAGCTTTTTATTGGAAACAATTTTTGAGTTAAGCCAAAATAATGCTGCTTTGTTGTCAACATGAAATGGGATTATAATCAGCCAGGTTTCTGTACATAGAGTTGAGTATTGTAAGCACAGACCCAAATCTGAGGGGTCATCAGATGATCAAACGGTCAAGAAAGTTTATCTTATTTTATCCTCTTCTTGAAATAAATTGTATTGAACTGCCCATAACTTATATCCAGACATGTTGAAATAAATTGGCTGGTACAACATCACACAGAAATTTATGCCTGAGATTCTCTCCTTTACCAGCATCTTTTTTTCTTTCCTCAGATAAAACATTGGTCTTGTCACGTGAACACTGTGGTGGAAATGTCAGCCTGGACCAAGAGCCTGCTGGTCACATCAATCTCACTTTACCTGGACTTTTTGCTGACACTAACAGACTCAAGCCTGTGATCCAGCGGTCTGACGAAACCCCGCCGGTTTCTGTTTGCACTTGGATGATAGGTCTTCCTCTGGGCCGGACGGTACTTTTGAAGTCAGTATGGTTGGAAAGTGGTTCGAGCGTATCAGTCCGCTGTTTATGGAGCGGGGAAGATCAGGTCCTGGAGAGTGGGGGGGCCGCACTGCTCCTTGGCTGTGATAGCAACAAAGCCACCCTGTCTTGGACGGGAGCAGGACACTCCTCAAATGCAATTCAACTGTCCTATTATGGTGAGAAACCCTTACTGAATTATCCAGTTTGGTTTATTGAGTCAGCATGGCCTACTTGTTTGCACCCTGATCACGAGAGTTTGATCTAATTCTGTTAATTCGTTGCTGCCTCAGTGAATACATGAAAAGTATTTTTTTGTGTAGAACAAGAATGTTATGGTTACTTTGGCTGTCCTGCGTGTAAGTGTGGAAACACACTGTGGAAATGTACTGTTCAAATGTCGGAAAGTTCATTGGAAAGTTTTTATCATGCTCACTGTGGTATGAGAGACACAGAGATGTTATGTTGTTGTGATTTCCACTCTGTCTCTCCTCACCCTGACCCTTTCATTTTTGTGTTTGTTCCTGGTCAACCAGTCCAGGAAGATGAGAGGAATTCCTCGGAGGACCACACCAGCCCACATTCAGACAAGGACCTTGTACGTTGGTCTCAGGCAGGAACAAGCTTTACAAGAACAGCTCCTGTTGGTCAAGAGGGGGGCAGAGGGACAGAGGGGGGCAGAGGTCGCTATGAAGGTCTGGAGCAGAGCTCTGGGCCTCAGTCTGTGTTTAGTCCCTCCTCTCAGGACCAGGGACTGCTGCACCCCACCTCACCCATGCAGGGACTCGCTGTGGCTGGGAGAGCCGATAGGGAAACTCTCCCTCTTCCTGAGGAAGGACCAAACAATAGAGCGGATACATCTGGAGCTTCTCACCTCACTGATGGTCCCATGTCTGCCAGAGAGAGAACACACCCCTATTTTCAGCAAACACTCAGTACAGACACAGTGTTTCACACATCAGCAAGCACAGAAACCAACTCCAGCAACGAGCTCCCTCAAATCCAGATGGCACTGAAACATGAAACAGTCAGTGGCTCCAACACCATGCTTGGCACAGATATTAAGAAATATACAGCCACTCAGACATCTAAACTATCTATAACTACACAAGCTCATCCCACTTTGTCCAGCTCCAGCATCCCACCCCTCACCACTTCCCCCCCTGAGATACCTTCAAGGACAGCCTGGGCGAGTGGTACCATCCTCAGCCCACATGATGGAGCTGTCAGTGGGGCACCTGGAGAGAAACTGCCCCATTCCTGGAGGAGCCAGCGAAGCACAGACAGACTTAACTCTGATCTGACCTCCGCCGTCACCTCTGACCCTTTAAAATCACGGACGGAGCCACAGCAGAATGAGTTAAGCAGTGCACAGGCTGATACTGAACCTACTGCGCCTTCATCATCATCATCATCATCATCATCATCATCATCACAGGGCCTTAACAGGATTCATTCAGCCACTGCCAACATCACAGGGCTTGATACTGCTGTTACCGTGGAGGCTGCCTCATTTCACCTAAACATCAGTCTAACGGATTCATTTGCATCGAATGCATCAGATGTTACCAGTCAAACTTCTGCTTCTGAGTCCTCTGACAAAGTTGAAAACACAGAGATGACTCACACTTTCACTTCTTCAACAGAGAGTCAAACCAACTCTCCCCAAAGGACAGAGGGCGTCACACACTCCCCACCTCCTCACGCATCCTCCCCATTTACACAGGCTAGCAAAGAGGAGACACAAACAGTAACACAAAGTACACAAACTGATTTGAATACATACATGACTACTAAGACTATCTCCTCCTTGCCTGACATTACAAAAGCTGATGACCTGACTTTCACAGGCTCTTCTTCTACACCCAGAACAGCGTTGACATTGGGAGATGTAGTCCAGGACTCAGCTGCCACGGGAACCACAGCTGACCCTGAAACCCACACACTGGATCCCACTAACCCACTCCTACATGACCACCCACCCACAGATTCGCCGACTCCTGTTCCACGCTTGTCATCCAGTGCATCCGTACACTCATGTCCACCTTCGTTCACACTCGAAACACACACTACGTTTTCTGGTGGTTTGCATTTCACCCACACATCATTGCCTTTGCCCTCTACTACCGCTGAATCCGCTGTCAACACTCCCCTCATCGACCACCAAACAGAGCCCACACCCTCTGAAACAATCCAATCCACATCTTCAGACACACCTCATACACAAAGCCACCTGCCTTTATCGTCTTCTACTATCGTCCGAGCTACGCATAAACAGTCCCACGACTATATCACTACGACACATACGTCTCTGCTCTCGCTCACGACTGCAAAATCAGATTATGGATATGTAGAAAAAGAGGATGAGTCTTGGCAGCGGTTTCCCAGCAGCACCACCGCACAAACTCCCACAGCCGAACCTCCACCCAGGACAAGCCCCCATCCCAGCCAGAAGAACCACGTAGCATTCACACCTTCTGTTTTAACCTCTGTACCCACTGGGAGCTCCACAACCAGTCAGACACCCAAGTTCTACATTGTGCCAGACCGGCCTGCAGCCATCAGAGGTAGTTTGTCTATGTGCATGTCTGTTGTGTGTTAAATAATAGGTTGGGGTGTCCAGGCCTATTGTAATGGCATTATTGGCTTGTTCTGTCCAGTGGAGTCAATTGAGCTGCTGCTGCAGATCATTGTAGAAGAGTCCAGATCTGCTTTTAGCCCTGGCCTGGAGGAAGACACCACTGCCTGGGTGAGAGATTATGTATACAGTAACACAGATTTAGAGTTCGATTTAATAGGTGTTACAAAGTTTTCAATCCTTGTTTCTCTCAGGTGGAGCCGTACCTGCAGAGAGCCCCGGGGTTCAGCAGGCTGATGGCCGTCTGGAGAAGGTGGGGTCTTATAGAACACATATGTATGTACTGTAGCTTAGCTGCAATTAGCCCATTTGTGCTGTCGTGTATTACCATTATATTGAAGTCACTGAGCTAAGCATTAAAATAATCTGAAAAGCAGACACCTTTTAAGGCTTTCTAAAAACTTGCATGGCTCTAGGAGTGGCAATTTTGGTCAGTTAGTGAGGCAACACTATGATTCAGACAGAAATAGTGAGGAGGAGGAGGATGATGAATCCTAATTTGATGACCCCTCACTTTTTCTGTAGCTCCACCAGCAGGTTTCCAATCATTCAGTCTCAGAGTAGGCTTTTAATTTTGTTGAGACACAAGCAAAAATATATATGCATTATTTTGGTTGTGCAACTTGGAAGGAAGTATGTCATTTCCAGCTATCATGTATGAATTAGGAAAAAGAGCAATTTGAGAAAGGGGTTAAAAATCTTCTATCTCGCAGTGGATTTTTTTTTCATCCAGATGCTTAGAGGAGTGGTTGGGCTTTGGCTATACCTTCAGAACAACAATAAGTATTGTTAAACAACCCTCTTGGTTGTAGCCAAGTATTTATTTTTCAGAAAATCAGGTTTGTCACTGAAATACATCATACTGTTACTACATGAGAGGCACTAAGGTGGATGAACTGTTCTGCTGTTGTTCCAGTGGCCATGCAGTTCAGAGTCTGGTGGAGTTTCAAACCAGCGGGGCTCTGCAGTGGCTCAGCACGACCGGACCCACATCACTGTTGGAACGAACAGGACTAGCTCAGGCTGTTCGTGAGGGGAGGAGCTTAAGATCGTCCAAGATCACCAACATCACACTAGGAGGTAAACTGGGCTGAGATGTCCGCCTATAGCTAACTGAAGATTTCTAACTTCTGAGGTGCGCTGGCTGCCTATGGATTTAAAGTGTGCTAGGATGGGGATCTCATTCACCTCCATTCTTGTCATCTCGGCCATGTGAGTGGTCGGCCGCAGTAGCTATATTTACCTGAGGGGGAACTCCAGTCTTAACCTACTTACTTAATTAACCCAGTTACGCAGACTCATGTAAACATCATAACTCTGTTAGATTGACTCAGTTAAGTTTGCAATCCAGTTATGAGAAATCTGATTAATGCACCTGGCTTACTGTGGAATTAAACTTGTTACTATGGTATGTGGTCATCCTGCTCTTTTCACTTTGGGTGTTTGTCATCAACACAAATTCAAAATGGCACAGTTACTATGGCTGCTTTTGATGTTACAAAGTCACCTCAGTCACTCTTTGTCTCAGGACAAATTAGGTTGATAGACACATTCTGTCGGCAGATTCTTTGGGACAATGGGAGTACTTGTTTGCAGAGTATCAAATAATACAGTATAAATGAAAGTCAACCAACTCTGCATGTACACAGTCACTAAGTTACATTAAATGTACTTCCAGGCTACATATAGTTCTTATTTTATTTGGTAATTTTGCAAAGTATTTTAGCATTGTTTTAACATTGACATACAAGTAGCATTTAAAAGATAATACTTTTTATTACTTTAAGTCAGTCCCACAAACACTGTCCTGCTGTCATGACAACTCACCAGTGCACCAAGTTTGTATTAATCCACATCTGAGAATAGTCCCCAACAAATGTGCCATTTACTCATGTTTGACTGATTTTGATGATTTTGGACATCACGCTCCCCTTTCAACTACCTATTTTTTGACCTCTTGTTAAGAGTAACACCAGCCTCACCCTTTAACATGTCCTCCTCCAGGTCTGCAGGTTGATGTGTGTGACTGGTTGCTGCAGTGCCAGGCAGGTTACAAGTGTGTGTCCCAGCCTGGCACTTCAAACTATAGCTGCTCTTCTGTCTGCCACTTTGACTACTGCCACCACCATGGCATCTGTACACACCACCCGGGCCAACGTCCAGTTTGCCGGTAAGAACACACAGAGAGGGTGCATGCTCCTACACTCATTTTGTATCTCTCCATCTATCCCAGAAGGTTTTGATGTGTCTCTGTGTGTTTGTATTAGCTGCCTTGTAGGAGAGGACTTCTGGTACATGGGTCAGAGGTGTGACGTGAGGATGACTCGTGGGCGGCTCGTGGGCGCGTGCCTTGCCATCTTACTCATCATGGTGACAGTGATTGGTGTTTTGGCCTTCGTGGCAGTCCGACGTTACCGAGCCATTCTGATCCAGGCCAAAGTGGATCAGACTCGGAGCAGGTACACACGTAAACAGCTCACAACATACAACAATCATTAGACACAATGTACACTAATATTGCATGCAGGGTTTCTGCAGTGTTCACTTTAATGATAACTAAGTGATAAACCAGTTGAGATAATATGGCTTAGATTTATTTGTTATAATATCACACTTTCTCATATATCACAGATAGGCAGCATAAAATGGATAAATGCATTATCATTTGGAAGTTACTAATTCATTTAAGTTCAATTGCTAAAAATGATACTTGCTTGTTTATGAGCTGATAAGCTTCCTGGCTACTGTAGCAGTGGTGACAGTATTTGTTAAACACCACAAAGGCAGCATCTTCTAGCATAACTTACTGTCAGAACAATCCCATTTGTGAGTGTGTAATGTTTCCCAGCAGCCTGCAATCCACATGTTTTATAATTAACATTAGTGCCTATGGGAGACAAGAGACTTTTTATTGTCCTCTATGACCTCATTTAAGGAAACACTGAATTCAATGCTTTTTAAGACCTGCAGATATCCTGTATGTGAGACATGATGTATTAACACAATTAGATGAGAGTGAGGTGGTTCACAGAAATGTTGAAAATGAATGATAGACTGTGTTAGTGTAACAGTGTGATGAACCGCCCATGGGCTTCTGGGTGGACCTTTTAAAATAACACAGGAAACACACAGGTTGTAAACATAAAAATGCATTTGACTCAACATGACTCCACATGACTCATGTGGTGGGAAGGAAAAATCAGGGAAAACCAGACACTGAGATGGACATGACCGCACATACACACATTGTAATTACAGTTATGTCCACTAGGTGACATAGTCTACATGCTGAAGATGAAGGCTGTGCTGTCGACTCTTGGCAAATGTTGACAGTCCAGACGTGCAGACAGCTTTTGCCAACCTAAGTCATATGCACTGTGACACGTTCACTGTCATCACATCCAGTCTTTTAGGGTGCTGGGCCACAAGGGGATGAAAGGTGTTATTAGACTGGACATCAGACCCCATGATGATGAATAAACATTTCTGTCAAAAGTCAGCCTACAGTCTTTGGCAAATAAAGCAAGATAAACACTCGTCACATCAGCAAGGTTATACAATCGATATGAGCATTATGACTTATAAATTGTGTGTAGCTGACAGCTTTATTATTATTACCTTTCAATTTCTTGTCACACTCATGTTGGCATGAACTATGGGGAATATTACATCTCCCATCAAAAGCCTTGAACTGCAGACATTGGCATTCAGCCTCTTAAAGTTGCACTAGCCAAGGTTTTTGCCAAGACGTTTGTCTTCTGAACCTGAAGCACAGAGTGGGACTGCAAGAAAGAGTTTATCCACCTTAACTGAGACACTGTAGTTTCATCCTATCGCTGAGATTAACTTAGACACAGACAGAGAGAGTTCAGACAGGAAGCACTAAGTCTAAACGTAAGCCTTAAATCCAGAGTGTCTCCTTAACAGTTGGGAGTGAGTGAGCTGTCCAGAGGAAGTCAGACTCAGAGCTTTACTTTCTCCAGCCGGCTCAGTCAACAGGAGACAGGCATATTTGCCTGTTTCCTGAGGTTTCACATGTCATGAGGAAATGGCAACATATTGTTAAGGTTTACCTCTACCTCCAATTGCTTTTTGCAAATTAAAGAAAAAGTATATATATGAAAAATATTTATTTGAAGTGAAACCCAGCTTAAATGAGGCACATACAATAAATAATGTATCCTGTGAACATTTAACCTCACATGGGGATTTGTTGTGTGTGCAGCTATCGCAGGTTCAACCATTTTGATGAGCTGTCAGGACGGTTCTGGTTGCGTTCGTGGGCAGGATCAGCAGACTCACTAGATAATCCTGCTTTTACACGCTCCGATGAGTTACTGCACCTGCGGGCGCTCGACCGCCCCTGCTGTTACCACGACGACACGCTGTCACTGGCTTCCACCTGCCCCAGCCACGGAACACGCATCAATACAATCTACCCCCACAGGTACGCACACACATGTCCAGCATTACATATGAATGGTTGATACACTGGACAGTGTCAGAATGTTATTGATCTCACAAAGGACAAATGTGTCCATGTGTCCTCCTCTTTTTGTCTGTAAAGTACATGCTATATGACATTCATGTGCCTTTACTCTGCTGTCAGGAAAACACCATATAAAGCAACATTTCAGTGATAAATAAATGAGGAAGTAATGATCAAGAGAAAAACAAGCAAGCTAAATGCATTCAGCCTCGTGTCTGTTGCTTCCTACAAAAGACCAGTCCAGCCATCACTTTAAGGTGGATACAAATTAGCCTGATCATGGTAAATGGAACAAGATTTCGCTCTAAACAAGCTGGATTTAAAGAGATCCGTCCTTCATTGACCTTTCCCTGCTGCACATATATCCATCACCATGCTGGCCTGATAGTGATTATAGTGCACAACAGCTCGTCTAAGGCAACTATTTTATGTTATAAAGACATTATGTAGAATGCAAGTATATTTAGAGGAAATGTTCAGGTGGGGTCTGTTGAGCAACCATGCAGAAATTAGACAGACTCAACTCAAACAGAAAAACTAATGGTGCTTTCAAATTGCTGTCTTTCAAACTGTCTTTTTGTTTTGTGTGGTTTTGTGGTTTTAGTTTCCATCTCTTTTTGGGTGTGTATGTCTTGAAAAGCTTACTTGTATAATTTTGATGACAGAAGAAAGGTCTGAGTCATATGAATGGCTGATTGAAAAGAATATTAAACTAAACTAAAATGACAAAAATAACTGAGTGAATACAGTTTAGTGGCTTGAATGAATCATGTTCATCTTGATTGTTTGTTAAACAGAATGAATATAAATTAATGTCTAAACACAAGAAAAGTCCAAATAAACATTAAGGATTACAAAACATTTTGGCCCTTTCCGAATCTTTATCTTAATCTTTTAGTCCTTATAGTTTTTCTTGACAAAAATGTAATTTCATACAGTGTCTGAATGAATAACACCTTGGCTCTCTGTATTCCCTGTAGCTCTCAGTATGGTTGGAGGGGAAGCGAGATGAGCATGGGTGACGGTGTGTTGGACTCGGGCAAAGCCAGCGACCTCTCTGTCTGTAGCTGGCCTGTGGAACCCATTCAGTGGACTCCATTCCCACTCCTGCAGCAACTAGCTTCCCACAGGACACCCACAGTGAGTGTGAGTGTGAGTGTGAGTGTGAGTGTGAGTGTGAGTGTGAGTGTGTGTGTGTGTGTGTGTGTGTGTGTGTGTGTGTATGAGAGAGAGAAAGCTGTATATCTGGTTTCCTTATGTGACTATGTGTTGCTCTCCTGTGAAACCAGGTGAGGGTGTCAAGGCCGCGGTCCTACTGTGAAGGCATGGAGCTGGTCGACCTGGGGAAGAGCTGGACGGCTTGACACGTGTGGGGAAGAGTGAAATCTGTTCTGACACTGTTACCTGCAGCTCATTTTTGTATTATATGCCTCGTCTGTTCTTGTTTCGTTGAGAAAAACTGTCAAACGATAAGTGTAAATGTGTATAAGTGTACATACGTGTATATTTTTGTTAAATTGTTGCTACATTGTCCAGTTTGACTTTTCACTCTCTCTTTCTCATTTGCTCCCTCTTATTGGATTTAGGATATTCTGTAAAGCTAGAAAAACAAAGAGTCTTATATAAGCTTTAATAAACCTAAATCTAACTCAGGGCAAGAATACAGTAAATATATTGTATTTTTTAAAACATTTTGAGGTTTCCACTCTGAGGCCATCACTTACCAAGTGAAGCTGGTTTGTGAAGCACATTAAATATCCAAAGGCAGGCTCTAATAATGCATTGAAACATTTTACAAAACATAAAGCACACGTTGAGACATAAGAGAAAAGAAACAGAAATAATGACAAGATGCTGGACATGGATCAAGGTGTAAGTGGAGGAATGGTTTGACATTTTGAGCAAAAAGCTTATTCATTTTCTTGCAGAGAGTAACATGATGAGGTTGAGGTCACGTTCATGTCTGTAGGATGAATATAAACTACAACCAGCAACTTGTTAACTTGGCACAAACAGTGAAAACAGTGGGGAAAGGCTTGCATGTCTTTGTCCAATGGTGAGTGGAATCCACCTCCCAGCACCTCAGAAGCTCACTAACTTTGTTTAACTCTTACTGAAACTGAAGTGCACAAACAACTCAACAACAAACACATTGTGGTTTTACTACGGTTATGTGCCAGACCGCTTCTTGACTGGACACAGTGACTACTTTTTGCAGTCTGATCTTCAAAGTGAGGTTACTGAGCTACCAAACTCTGGACAATAAATAGTTCACCCAACAAATGAGAAATATCGTGTCAGTTTGCGAGCTTCAGCGGCGCTAGTAGATGGATTCGTTCCAGGCTGGCTGTGTCTCCTGTTTTTCTAGTCCTTATGCAAAGCTCAGCTAAACAACTGCTGGCTTTGTCTTCATATTTACCTTAACGGCATGAAAGTGCTGTTAATCTTCTCATCTATCTTATGCAAGAAATGAAAAAAGAAGTTGAACTACATTCCTCTTCTTTTAAAATTCAGTCAAATGTAGCAACACAACCTGCAAGAGAAACAACCTGTATATAAAACTTTTATGGAATAGAGAATAAAAGAGTTTTATTGTCTGCCAGGGTAGAAATGTGTTTTTTGGCACATCATTAAAATATTCACACAAGGCACTAAACAACACTAGCAGTACGAATACTCCAAGAAAATACAATAAACAGAATTTAAGAAAAAAAAAATAATGGGGCTAATTATGCTTTGTTCTTCCAAAATATCTTCCTCTACGTTTGTTTTAGCCAAAATTTAATTACCATCTGGACAAAGTAGGTAACTCTGACCCCTGAACCCCACGGCCCCCAAAAGCCCCAGGTTGTTATTTGTACATAATTTGATTAATGACACATTTGTAAGACTTCACAGTACAAGTACTGTACAAGTAACACTATCAACTAAGTTGCGTTTCACAATATTCCTGTACCTCATCTGTGGTCCTGTTTGAAAATCTAGTTATTAGGGACCCACGGGCTTTCTACCTCTGGGCTATCTGGCTATGGTTCAATCCCTGAGGTGCATATTAACCAAATGTTGCTTCGTCATGTTTATTCTCTGGAAATGGTTAACAGACAACAGATTACCTAAGAGGCCGCATATGGTCAAAGACAGTTCGAGGTTTATTTGGATCATAAAGATTTATTGATTTATTCTAAGATTTATTCTTTGAAGCACAGGATGCCACTGCAGAGACCTGACAATTGTCTTGATGTATTATTTTTTATTTGCCTTTGTCAGTTTGATGTTGACTGAGAATTTCTTCTTTTTTTTGCAAGAGAGAGGAAGAAGATATTTTACATATCTTCTTCCTCTCTCTTGCTCACTCGAGTGCGCACACGCAAGCCACACCTCCCCTCAGTGCTGTGTATGAAACTCAGCTGGAATGTGATGCCATGAGAGTGAAATGGGCAAATATGTACACCGACCTTATATTGCTCTCCTATAAATGTCCCCATCTCTGGGAAAAGGAATAAGGGAGTGATTGATTCAGGGAGAGGGGAAATGTGGTGAATAACAGAAGAGAGTCAGTGTGTGTTGAAGGGAGAGAGAGCATGAGAGATAAGGAAAGGGATGAGTGAAAAGTGGACAGAGGCTACCTGCTGGCTTCTTCCATATACGGTCTTAGTCAGAGCCGAGAGCCAAGCCTGTGAATTTCTCTGACTGTGTGAGTGAGCAATGCAGGGAGTGCGTATGTGTGTGTGTGTGTGTGTGTGTGTGTGTGTGTGTGTGTGTGTGTGTGTGTGTGTGTGTGTGTGTGTGTGTGTGTATGTTGTAATGCATGCATGAGTCACGCACACCACTGAGTTTTGAAATGGCTTGAGGAAAGTGTGTCCAGAGGAAACATTGAGAAATTTCAGTCAGGGAGGAGTTAATGAGTACAAAGTTTGAAAAAGAAAAATGTTGATGTTATCTGTCTTTCTAAATATAAATCCCTGGGTGTCAGTGAAGGATACAGAAATCAAGGTGAAAAGTGGCAAACCTAAAGCAACACGCACGCACACACACACACACACACACGCACACACAGCCTTAAAAAAGGAAATTCATTCATTTCCTCAGACTGGTCACATGACCTGAGCGGCACATTCTTCCCCCCATGTGACTTGCTCCAATATCTCCTTATATGGACGTCATCCAAAGGAACTCTTAAAGGGATGGTTGTCCTGCCCTGGGTCTATACTTTGTGTATGTGTGTGCATGTGTTTGTGCATGTGTGCGTGTGTTTGCGCATATGTGTGTGTGTGTCTATCTAGAGCAAGATAATGCCAGTCTGAAAAGTCAATGCCTTGATCAGCTCATTCACTCCCCTCCGTGTTATCCTCAGCTGCTCCATACATGATGACATATAGGTGTTTGTGTGTGCATTTGTAGGTCAGTGTGGTCACTTCCTGCGTGCATCTGCAGAAGTGAAGCACTGTGAAACCGACTTCCTGTATCTTCTGGTGAGCCGGCTCCCATATATCCTTATTAGGAACACATAGAGCCAGTGAGAATTCCTAGTGTAAGTTTATGAGTCTTTGTCCGGTGCCCTTATTGAGTTAAAACAGCACCCTGACCCACCCACTTAGTCTCTGGTCAACTTATAAGATGAGCTTTGCATGAGGATTTACAAGTGGGTTATAGTAAAATAAATTGTGCATCTAAACAAATATTTCAGGTTAGAGATGCATAAGGAGTGTCCTTTTTTTGTTGTTGACATATTTAGGTGTGTACGTCAGCAGGTGTGAACGTGCATGACAGTGAGTGACATTGCTGAATAATAATTTCATAACAGGCCTTGCAGTGGTATTTTGACACCAAATATAGGTATGTTCCGGAAATTACACACCTGTCTAATACGTCTCATTGAGCCATGTAAGGTTTATCTGCCCCCTCCACTCATTTAAACATTACCAAGCAGGTGATGAGAGATAAGAGATTTACAGCTTCCTGAGTGTTTGCTGTAAACATGCCTCAGCTTAACCACATGTATCACTGTCACTCTACACTGCATGTGTGTGTGTGTGCCTGCCACGCAGTGTGAATGTGGCTATGTGAGACGCTGGTATGCCAGGGCAGACGTGTCAGTCAGGGTGTTAACAGTGCTGTCAGTGACCCTGAGATTGCACCCACCCCATGATGTCCTGGCACTACTAACCACCAGTGTCTGCCACAAGTGAGGGAATTAGCACGGTCTTCAGTGCAATCCAGTTCTGCTGCATTCCCTCATGTCCTTCACTTAAATTGGATTCATTGATCTGTGTGTCCTGCAGATTTTCATCCAATGCACAAAGGCATCCATTCAAAGACAACGAGTATTAATTAAAGCTTGTGCAGCCAGGATATGCAAACCCTTCTTCTTAATGATGGTGATAATATCAGGGATTATAGTATGAAATGGATCAAAGTAGAGAATCCACAAAAGCACAGTTTGTCTCATGCTCAGGCAAGTTTTTGCTGCAAGACCTTTAAGATCTGTGCATCACACTTACATAATGCCATCATAACAGTAATACTATAAAAATGTTTTATTGAGCACTGGGCGACCCAACAGTGATAATATTGATAGTATATAGGTTAGTTTTCGTGTTGCATGTCCCCTCAGTGTTGCCAGAGCGCAGAAGCGTTATCTGCATGCGCCACACCCAGTGGATGCGGCAGGACCAACCAGAGGGCGCCGTGCGGAAAGTTCTCCTTTTATGGCGAGAGGCTGCAGCCAGAGCTCCGATAAAAATCCTGCAATTTATTGGCCTCCATTGCAGTCAAGTCCAGACACTTTATCCTACCGGAGTGTAGCGCTAAGACACAGTCCTCCTCAGCCGAAAACCCTCCCTCACACAGGTAAGACGATTGAGGAAAGACAACGAGAAGTTTGTCTTTCATTTTAAACGCTTTTCTGAAATACGCATGCGTTTAGTTGGGATGTGAGGTTTTGAACTCGGTCGCCTTTCATTCATTGTATTTTACTTTTTAAACGGATGTTACCTGTGTATATGCGTGTGTGTGCATGCTCGTTTATATTTAGAGATAGTGTCAAATAACCACGTTTGTCAGCACGTCAGTAAATCAGACTGCGTTAAATAGTTTGACCTTCTCGTTTGCATGTAGTTTGGCACCGGCGTCCTCATCTGGTGTCTCTTATTTCAGACAGATGGTGGAAGCTTAGATTGATGTTTAATTTAAAAGACTTGGTTGAAATTGTAAAGCCGGCGTGCAGAAATAATAAAAAATGCTGTGATATGAATGGCATGCATTTAAAAAAATCACGTGACAGCTGATGAATAGAAGTTTTTATTTCTCATAACCTTTATTTAAAAAAGGTGATCACGATATACACCTGATGAATGAGATGACATGAGATGGAAGTTAATTCAGCTCATCTGTAACAAAAAAAGAAAAGACCTTCTTAAAATGGTTAATTCACTTATGGGGATCTGAAGGGAGTGGCCGGCTGGCGGTGTCATTGGAGGTTTAACGCCACCCGGTCCGAGCTGCCGCCGTCTCTGAGCTGCTCTCACTTTTGCCTTATATGGCCATGAGCAGACCGAAGGGAGAACCAGCCTTTGTTCCTCAGATCTGGATCTGAGCTGGAACCTGCGCCACTGCGACATCCAGCGTCCAGTCTCTGGAATGACAAGGCTTCAACCCCAGCTGATGTTTGCCAGATGTAGCTCATAACTGTCCGAGATAATCTGTTTCTAAACACTCTCCCCCTTCTCTTCTTTTTCCCTCCTTGTTTTTTTTTCTGTCCAGAAAATGGAAGACGAAATCGCCGCTCTCGTTGTTGACAACGGATCCGGTATGTGCAAAGCTGGCTTTGCAGGAGATGATGCTCCACGTGCTGTGTTCCCTTCCATTGTTGGACGTCCCAGGCATCAGGTACATTTTCCCCATCATTTAAATCATAAGCTATAATTAACAAGTTGTAAAAAAAAAAAAGAAGAATGAATGAATGTCAAGTTGTAGTTGATTCAACCCTTACTTGAATACCATGACCTGGATGCAGACTTGATTTTAATCTGTTTTCCTGTTTGCTTCCTAGGGTGTGATGGTTGGCATGGGCCAGAAAGACAGCTACGTCGGTGATGAGGCCCAGAGCAAAAGGGGAATCCTGACCCTGAAGTACCCCATTGAGCACGGTATCGTCACCAACTGGGACGACATGGAGAAGATCTGGCATCACACCTTCTACAACGAGCTGAGAGTCGCCCCCGAGGAGCACCCAGTCCTGCTCACTGAGGCCCCCCTGAACCCCAAGGCCAACAGGGAAAAGATGACCCAGGTAACGAGGGCTGACACGCTGACATTTCCTCTTACTCAGTAAACCCCGCCCAGTTCACCTGCAGGGTCCTGAGACAGGAAACTTTGTCTTCGCTCAGGCGTTTCTTCTTCTGTTCAATCTGTCCATTTCCTCCTGCCCCTTCAATCTCCAGGGTTCCTCTGTCCTGTGCTGATCTTTTTCATCTCTGCGGATGCTTCAGGTTTCTATCTCTCTGCACTGTGATGCATCAGGAATGTCTGACTGCAGCATGGTCACTGCTGTTTTCAAACTAGGCTCGTTTTAGACTTGCTTAAATAGATGGAAAGCATCTAACTACACTGGTGACTGCATGATGTAACAGATGAGGTTACTGTACTCGTCTTGTACAGTCAACATGACCAAACTAAAAGTACAGGTTCTTGTAATGATTTTAATCGGGTGTTTAGACTCAAATGGAAACAGTCCAGTGTGCTGTGCTTTTCTTGATCTGACTGTACTAACCTCTACTACCTTACTTCACAATACTTTGACTCATTTATTCAATGACTCATCCCTCCTCTCTCTCTCTCCTCCAGATCATGTTTGAGACCTTCAACACCCCTGCCATGTATGTGGCCATCCAGGCTGTGCTGTCCCTGTACGCCTCTGGTCGTACCACTGGTATTGTCATGGACTCTGGTGATGGTGTGACCCACACAGTGCCCATCTACGAAGGCTACGCCCTGCCCCACGCCATCCTCAGGTTGGACCTGGCTGGCAGGGACCTCACAGACTACCTCATGAAGATCCTGACTGAGAGGGGATACAGCTTCACCACCACAGGTGAGCACACAAACACAGACTCCAAAACAAGCAAATATTTGAAGCAGGTTACAAAACTGAAAATGACTTTGAAATGTCTTTTCTTGTCCTACAGCCGAGCGTGAGATCGTGCGTGACATCAAGGAGAAGCTGTGTTACGTTGCACTGGACTTTGAGCAGGAAATGGGCACTGCTGCCTCCTCTTCATCCCTGGAGAAGAGCTACGAGCTGCCTGACGGACAGGTCATCACCATCGGAAATGAGAGGTTCCGTTGCCCTGAGGCTCTCTTCCAGCCCTCTTTCCTTGGTAAGTTAAGTCAGGGAAACCTAAACTCAAAATCTATTTCAATCAGTGCACTGGCTGATATTTACCTACGGGTTCAGTTTGATAGCAGAAACATAGAGGGACTGAAATTGTTGGTGTTGTAACAGCAAAGATAAGACTCGAGTTGTTATGAGTACATTGGACACAGTCACTTACATTTTACTTCACATCCTCTTCCTAACAGGTATGGAGTCTTGCGGTATCCATGAAACTACCTTCAACAGCATCATGAAGTGTGATGTGGACATCCGTAAGGACCTGTACGCCAACACTGTGCTGTCTGGAGGCACCACCATGTACCCTGGCATCGCTGACCGTATGCAGAAGGAAATCACTGCCCTGGCACCCACCACCATGAAGATTAAGGTAAAACTCATCCTCATTACTCACACTCTCATCCTCCCCACAGCATTGATGCAATACATGTTCCAGAAAGCTCTTTACCTCTACTGCCACTCAGTGGACAAACATGGTTAATACAGTATGGCTTGGATTTTAGCTTCGTCTACATTTGACTGTAGATGTTTAAATACTTGAAGGATGTAGCTGCATTTGCCAACATATGTGGACTCACTTAACCTCTTATCTTGCTCCCTGCAGATCATTGCTCCTCCTGAGAGGAAGTACTCTGTATGGATCGGTGGTTCCATCCTGGCTTCCCTGTCCACCTTCCAGCAGATGTGGATCAGCAAGCAGGAGTACGATGAGTCCGGCCCCAGCATTGTCCACAGGAAGTGCTTCTAAACAGACTGTCAGTCCCCTCCCCCAAAACACACACTGCTACAAACCCAAACGACTGGCTCTGCATACATGCCTACACCAACTCACTGGTGTATGTTGAGCCCACAACACCTCTTCCCATTTTCCCTCATCACTATGGCTATGGCACCATGCCCCCTGATGGGGAGAAACTCTGCAGGAAGTACAGAGCGCGTCCCAGGCGGTGTGAATGTGTGAGGAACATGATGTCCATTGTCGTGTTTGTGTAGGTCATTCCAGATGTGTTTGTTCACCACCTTATTTGCCTCTATGAAGGTTTATTCTCTGGTGGGCCCACTGCCCAACAGACCTGTAGTATTGCTTAATATGTAAATTATGTAATCTGAAACTTGTTTTGTTTTTGTACTTTCAGCCTTAAACGATACTTGGTCCAGTTTGTTTTTGTCATTATGCAAAAGACAAAGCTTCTACCTTGTATGGGGGTGTATGAAGGTTTGTGCATGAGGCTTCGAGCCTCTGGTGTACACAACAACCCAATAAAGCGCACATGTCTGAGAATCTGGTTTGTCTGCTTGGTCTTCATTCATCTTAGCTCACAAATATTAAAAGAAACACAGAAATCCTGGGATAATTAAAATGTGTCCAACAGACACCACAAATGTTTTATATTCTGAAAATCAGTCAGACTTTTGTCGCATTAGAAGAAGCACAGGTAAAATATAATTAATGAATTCCATTTGGATGCTACATTTCCAGGGTTGTGGTGATGTCAGAACTCTCTAGGAAACTAGATCTAAGGATGAATCTGGCATGTTTCATTTAAAAACAAACAGCAAACAAAGTATGATCAAATAAACTAGAAGCCCAATCAATTCCACAAATTTCAGTGTTTCTCTTCAGTTGAGCTAATGTTGTAGTTAGATGAAAATCATGAAGGAGTAGTTTGATATATTCCTATGAATATTTGAATACCCTTGATCCATACTGAAAACTTGTCACCATTTAAAACCATCAAGTGACACAATTCATTCTGATTATTCTTAAATGAGCAACGGTGAAACTTTTTACAGCCACAATTCAAGCCAACAGGGCTGAGTGTTGTGACCTAAAGAGATTTTTGTGTAGTTTCACTTCATTATGAAACTTTTCACTGTAGTGCCATCATGTGGACAACTTAATACAAGATGTATCATTATGTATTAATAATTAACCTACTATATGTCCCCACATATTGGCAAATATTTACTTTTTTTGATTAACATTTTAAGCAAGCTGACCAATTAACTTTGGATAATAGTGCATACGAGTATTTACAAAACTACAGAAGTAGTTTGTAGTTCATTGCTGATGTGTTATATGTTAATTTGTCCATTTTTCTGTAAAACTTTAAGAACCCAATCAGAACACATACAGCAAAATGCAATAGGCCTGTAATCTTATTCTATCTAAATTTAAAGTTCACCAGAAGGTCTTCATTGATGTTTTTCATCAAGAATCTAAACAATATATTAAAACCAGTAGTGAAACTAACTATTGAAAGTAGTAAAAATAGCTTAATTTTGACCAACGTAACATAAATAGCTACTCACACAATAATGCATGCAATACAATAATAATCCAATAATATATCATCACATCATCTGAGGTCATTCTGCTGCCTAATGAGTGCTTTTACTTTTGACCCTTTTTATACATCTGCTAAAACTTCTGTATTTCTACTTAGATAAGTTTCTGAATGCAAGACTTTTACTTGAGGAGGAGTAATTTCACCCTGAGATATTTCTACTTTAGACAAAATATCTGAATGGTTCTAGCATAATTAGTTTTTAAAAATGAATTTTGCATTACTAAGAAAACTGTAAATACTGTAAAAATTACTTTCAGGAAACAAAAACTGGTGCACAATTTGTCCTCTCTTTATTATTGTTACTTAAGAATAGAAATATCTCCCAATTTATAAATTATATTTTTTAAATTACTATATATAACATTTTAACATCTGTCTTAATTTCCTGGCGTTTTAGGGAGGTTTTGCACTTTTTTGAAGAACAGTTTTAGGTTTTAATTGATACTCTGAAAGCAGATTGAACCGACAGGAAGTTTGTCCGTCACTGACAGACTTCCGTCACTGTGCAGCAGCCAAACTGATCCGACCTGTCAACGTCTGGATGTTGGACCGGCTGTTTGCTAAATGTGAAGCCGTTGTTTCATCCCAGCATGAATATGACATCCTGCTGATCATGAGTGGGACGGTGAGAGGGATTTCAGAGGACATGGATCGACAAATTGTGCAGGTAAGCTGAGCGACAAACCTCGACGACACATTAACAGGAGTTAATTAGCAACAGCAGATCAAATAGCTAATGTTAATGCTAAGTTATGTCGGACCAGGCTTCACCCAAATTTTAGCTAACTTTCTCAGCCAAGTTTGGTTAATAGGCAGAGACGTTGTAATAGAAAGATGTGTTTTGGTGTCTCTTTTTTATACCCAAATAAATGTGCTAATGAACAAAAATACTAATTTGTAAATGAGTGGACAGACAGACAGACAGGAACACTTTAGCTGACATTAACACCGATATTAATATGTCTATACAAATTTGTGTGTTGATTTCTAACCAGCAAATAAAGCGTTGTAATGGTGTCACATCCTATTAAAAATGTTACACTGTGTTATTTTGTGTTCCCACTTATTAATGTTTCAACTGTAATGGTAGTTAGTAATTAAGAGTGAGCGATTTTTATGGAAACATCTGTCACGCTATCTAATTTTATGTTGTAGCATCCATATTTATTCTTTAGATTTTAGATTTAAAATAAAAAATGAGTTGAGAAAAAGTGCATACATAAAATAACCAGAAAGGAATGTCTGATTTAGGCAAATCCAGCTAATTAGATACTCTACTACTCTACTACTACTAATTTATTTGCAGCATTGCATAAAGTGGCCCAATACAACCTGACACATTAAAAGAAGCACAGTAGAAATGCCATGGCAAAATCTCTGATGATTTCCAAATTTATATCTCACACTATAAATTTGTCTTATCACCACAGAGTGTACCTAACCACGATACTGATTGCTTTCTGTCCTAGGCTGTATGTGATGAAGACACAATGTCTTCTTCCTCTGTGGGGATGTCAGATTTGTCTGATGAGATCCTGCTGTGCATCCTGCGCCATGTTCCGGTGTGTGACCTGGTGCTGAATGTGGCAAATGTCTGCCACAAGTTGCACACACTGTGCCATGATAAGACCCTGCTGTCAAGTGTCAGCCTGTCTGAGGAGTATCAGGTAAAGCTATTGAAAATTGTTTGGAGTCATTTCATCTGCTGAGGCATGTTTCAAGATTGTCTTAGTGAAGATCTCAAGATGACAATTTTCTATTAATCTTCTTTTAAAGTTCATGCATGTGTATGGGACTTTCTGGACATCTAAAATTACTTGAACAACACAATGAAATACTTGTTGCATTTAAATGGATTGAAATATTTAATAACATTTTTTATTTCTTTCCTTCAGGCTGATGATCTGTTGGTTCGGTACATATTAAAGCAGCTGGCCAGTCACGTGCAGTCTCTTAGCCTGAATGGTTGCTACTGGTTGTCTGGTTCTACAATGGAGCTTCTTTCTCGCTGCAGAGGAGTGACGCACCTTGATGTCACTGGTTGTCGCCTCTCTTCCCTTCGTCTCTCCCGTCTCCTCTCCTCCCTCTCTCTATTAAGATCACTTGCTTTTGATGTGACGGCAGGCTTCAACTCTGCTCAACTCAGTTCAGAGGCGGTGGATTCGCTGAGCCGCCTGTCGGAGCTCAGACAGACACTGTTGACCCCGAGTTATGGTGTTGTGCCATGTTGCGCCCAACTCCGCAAGTAAGAATTTGACGAATTACTCTGATATCATATGACACTTATGTCCGGAATACCCCCTATTTGGCACATCAGCTTTAGCACTTAGCATCCAGTAGTTGTTGAGATATTTCAGTCTGGACCAAAATGGTTGCCCAGCCATCACAGCCATCACTGCACAATGTTAAAACTGTCAGAGATTCAGATTCAAAGTCAGAAATCTCAATCTTTACTTCTCACATCAAAGGACATTACTGTACATAGAAAAATGCAAATTAAGTAAATTTGAACATCAGTTTTTACGCAGAGCACTGTTTGACAGGTGATGATATCAAATCAGCAAACAGACATCTTAATTAAAATGGAGTTTAGCAACACTACATTAATGACACTTCTCTTCCTAAATGTGCACATTCATATTCTTGTTGCTGTCTAAGAACAGAGACACACAAGTGTTTTACTGCTGCAGTGTTGAATGTGTGTCTGTGTTTATGTGTCTCTGCACTGCAGGCTGATGCTGCAGTTTGACATCCCAGACGTCACCAGAGAGGGTGTCGGTGTTTGTTGTCAGTTAATGGTGGGTCAGAGCAGTGTGCCACATTACCAACAGCTGGAGGAGTTCACTGCCAGGCTGGCTCCAGGAGAGGTGAATTTATTAGTATTCATGTGTATGTAATTTTTTCCCATATGTCAATATACATCATCGTACTGTGCAATTTATAATGGATGTATCCCTGTGTTGATGCCCATAGGTAAACCAAACACTGCTCCTGCTGTACCTAGCAGTATTCAGCGTTCATGTTCCAAAGCGTCTCAAAGTTTTCCTTGTGTCAATTCCTGGCCCAAACCCTGCTCACTGGCCTGCTGCTCCGTCATTGGCCCAGAGCTTGGGCCAACGAGGTGACCTGGAGGCCCTACAGCTCCCTCGCTCCTGGCTGGATTCCTTGTCCCTGAAGCGAGCCCTGGAGGGAAACAGTCCGAAGCACCTCAGCTTCAGCCGCTGCCCAGCGTTGTGGCCCCAGGTGTTCCAGTCGTTGCTAGAGGGAGGAGTCAAAGATGCCACACAGCTGATCAGCCTGAATCTCAGTGGGATCAACCAGGTCCTTTACTCAGAGTGTAGAAGTGTGGAAGATCAGTTGGTTCCTGGGACAATGAGTCGGTTGGCAGTTGGCTGTTCCAACATTAAACACCTGAACCTGATGCACACACACTATCATCATGAAAACTCACCTGGGCGAGGTGGAGAAACACACCTATGTGCCAGCTTGGCCAAATTCGGACACCTGCACTCTCTCACTCTGCCTGCCTGCGCTCTGTCAGATGGCTTGAACACACATCAGATCCCTACAAACAGCACTTCTCCCTCTGCGTTGTTCCTGGGTTTAAAGAAGGCCCCACGTGTGGGGATCCAGAATTATAAGCCTGATTCAGAGTCTTCTCTGTCAGGGGACACCACCTCAGGCCTCACTCAGCTCTTAGTTGGCTGCCCTCTTTTAGAGACCTTAGAGCTCATTGGTCCAGGTTTTATCTCTGTGCTGCCTCGGCTTGAGCCTTGCAGCCGTGCCAGTGTGGAGCCTCGTGGTATGTGTGCGTGGGCACGAGGAGTTGGCGATGCACACTTAGCGGCACTTGAGGCTTTGCCTCGATTACGTCGCCTGACTCTTGCTGGACTTCCTGGGGTTCTTAGGGGAACAGGGCTGGTACAGCTGGCCAGGCAGTGCAAAGACCTACAGGTATTATCCCTTGCCAACATGGGATCACTAAAAACCATGAACTACACCCCTGCCTTGCTGGACACACTTAAACAGTGCACACAGCTACAGGAACTCAGGTTAGAAGATGCCTTTGTGTACCCTTCATTCACTGTAATACTAAACACTAACCATCAGACAGTACAGCCATAATTATGATTTCCCCCTCTTTCCAAGAAATTATTATTATTATTACTTCATTCTAATATCTAATTAATTATTTCAACAAATAATTGACTCTTATTTTTTTTTCTTAACAGAGTGTTAAGTAGATAAAAAAAACATTAAATGCTTTGCTAACTTTGTAATAACGATGAATCAAGCCTTTATTTCTCATTTTTCTTTCTTCTTATTTCTTTGTTCTTTTTCTTGAAAAAAATCTCAAACAGGCAAATCATACATTCAGACTTATCTTATTATTTGATGTAGTGCTTTGGTTATTTTTCATTAAAAACTTGTCCTTTGTCTAATTAAATTTCATGGACTGAGTTCATATCTTTGCTCAGTTTGTTGTTTTAATGTATTTAACATTGTGTGTCTGTGTGTTTAGGTTAGAGCAGCCCTACCTGAATGCCAATGCGTCATTCTTTGAGGCTCTCTCCTGTTGCTCTCGTCTGCAGCGTCTCTGCCTTATCTCACGCAGTGGTACCTTTGACCCAACAGCCACAGAAACCTTCATGGAGCGATGCCACCATGTCGTCATGTGCCACATGTTCATGGGTGGCACCTTAGTGGCTTGTCGCACACTGCAGAAAGCTCTGCTGGACAGGTCAGTGTTTGTGTGTGTTAAGACATACAGTATATCAAGCATTTGATGGCAAGAGAAATCTCAAATTCAACTTCTTGTGTTTTTTTGTCTGTCAGATTTTCAGCTGAGCGCTCGGCCCTGAGTGTGGTCATCTATCCATTACAGCACGAAGACTTGTCTTCAGTTATCAGAGACATCCCACTAACATTGCTGGATCGGATAACTTTGTTCCAAAGCCATGTGGCCCAACCACCACATTTATCACCATTGTGACATCACTAGAAAGTTTCAGTGTGATTGGTGCTCGACAGCTGAGGTGCTCAGACGGTTTTCTTTTCTCTTCTTCTTCAGGAAATAAAATTCATAAATGAAACTGACTGCAGGCTGTTCTACAATGGCACATTGACCATGGATGTTTACATGCACATGACGGAATAATGATAGTCTTCAAAGGGAAATTTGCTTTCTGAAGCTTGAAAGGAGTTTTGGTGTATTTTTCCAGCACATTTCACATTTGGTGCCATTGGGGCCTCAATTGGGGCTTCTGGGTGAAAAATAAGTTCTGTTACTACATCACTCTGCTACTTTTAAGATAAGTGCCAAATTATTTTATATTATTTTTAATTCTTGTCTGCGTACCATTTGTCTCTTCATGTCATATTGAAATTGTATGAAGTGTGTGGACTGTATGTGCAAATGGTGTTTCATAGATGATCCGGCAAACACAAGTGTAGGACTGAGGGAGAAATGGAGACTGAGTGTACAACAGAACTTATAAATTCATTTATGATGGGGATTAAAAAAAAGGTCATGGTCTGTTTTAGGGTCATGCAAATGTAGAATGCTGATATAATCTCAAATTATTTTGATATTTTGGATGAAATACTGAATAAAATTATAATGCTAAAATGTTTGTTTGGAACAAAGGAATTTTACTTCAGCAATTCCAAAATTGTAAATTTCCCCACTGTGGGACGAATAAAGGCTTATCTTATCTTAAAATTATATTTATCTCTTTGCAGCCTCAAAAATGTATCTAAAGAACTGAATTGTTCATAGATCATGAACAAACTGGAAAAAAAGTCCTTCACATTATGCTCTTATTGGGTGACTAAACTTTAAATCACCTCATTTGACCCAAGAAGAGACGCAAGTTACTTTAATGGCCAGCAGAGGGCGGAACGTTAGCTTTACCAACTGCGCAGGCATATTAATTTATCGCCGATGTAGCCGATCGAAGAGTGGACATCCTATCCAGCAGAAGTTTTTAAAGTCCTTTATATAACCCGTGATAAACAATATATTAAACTCAAACATTGTTCTCGTTGATTGCTTCCAGGTGCCAAAGCGTCGGACAAGGTGCTTTTTAATGTTTGTTCGATATCTATTATTTAGGTCTTGCGTCATTGAAACATCGTGGTGAACCCTTGGGTGAAAAAACAACACGCTGGAAGCTACATAGCTAGCCTCTAACTAGCAGGCTAAGTTTGACAGCGCTTTCTGTTTGCTGCCAAGTTGAATTTCAAAGTCGTCTGAATTCGCTTGTGGTTGGTCGATAAAGTCGGTAAATATGTTAGCGTCCGCCGCCAGTTCGTGTGTGCGAAACGGGAGGAAAGTCTTGGCCCCCGCTGCTAAGTGTTCGTGGTTTACAGCGGTTAATAGCTCAACCAGAACCCGGGACCTGATCAGGGTCCCAGCTTTGTCAGGACACCAGTCATCCAGGCCTCTTACACCGACTCCATGGCAGCTGCCAAGGGGACTATCGGCCAGATCTATGTCTTCCGATGGGGGCACGGACCACCTCGGCTCCCTTTCAGTCCCTGCCCAGAGCGACCCACCAGACGGGGAGGGGTTCGGCTCCCTTTCCGCCGACATGTCCTCCAGGACTTCGTTCAGGAAGAGCAGCCAATACATGCAAGATCTGCGGCACCGAGAGGAGGAGGACGAAGAGGAAGAGCCACCCCGCAGGAGGCCCGGGAGGAGAAACACAGTTTACTGGTACTTCTTGCAGTGTAAGAAGCTGATCAAAGAGAACAAGGTTAGTCTGTTTGACATGTTTTGTCTGTCTACGTGCATCTCCTGCGTATAAACCTCATCCGTCCTCTTCCAGCTGCAGGAAGCTTTGGACATGTTCAGCAGAGACATGCTGAAGGGAGAGAGGCTGCAGCCGGAGGAGTCCAACTACACTGTCCTGATAGGAGGCTGTGGTCGAGCTGGACAACTCAAGAAAGCCTTCAAACTCTACAATGATGTAGGGATCTCTTATTCATATACTGATATCAGTCTTAGCTTTTTCAAACCCATGTCAAACTATATGCCGGATCTTTAATGATGTAAAATTGCATAATGTATAATTATATCTGAGGAACAGCAAGTGTTTAATGTCAACAACAAATATAATCAGTAAATATTAGAAACAGCTCTTAGTCTAACATACTACAATTCAACAGCACCACAATCTGCATCCTCCATATTGATCATTAAGATAAGATAAACCTTTATTCGTCCCTCACTGGGGAAATTAGCTAACTTAAAGCATAATCAACAACTTCTAAAAAGGGTTCATCAAAAATTGTTAATTATACCTTTGATTCATTCTAGATGTACTTAATAAACTTCCAACTTAATGTATTTAAGCATGTCAAAGGTTATGTGACAGCTCAGACTGATGCATAACAGTGTACTTACTCACATTTGAAAAACGCCTTTATCACATGCCACTTTCTTGACTCAAACACAGACATTTCAAGTTAAGTTTGAATGTGTGTAATTCTGCATGTGTGTCTTCCAGATGAAGAAGCGAGGTCTAGATCCTATAGATGCTACCTACACCGCGCTGTTCAATGCCTGCGCTGAGTCGCCATCCAAAAGAGCCGGTCTGCAGCAAGCACTGAAGTTGGAGCAGGAACTCCGTCGCAAAAACTACCCCCTCAGCACCATCACATACCACGCTCTTCTCAAGACACACGCCATGACCAACCATCTTCAAGCCTGTATTGACACATTCAGGGTACAACATGGGTCGACATTTGCATGGGTGTATGTAAGGTTGCTCCACTGAACTGTGTTTTGATTTGTGATTCTACATCAGTTTGTGTTTGTTTGCAGGAGATGCTGCAGAACGGCCATGCTGTAACTCAGGAGACGTTTCACTACCTGCTGATGGCCTGTTTGAAGGAAAAAGAAACAGGATTCAGGCTGGCCTTACAGGTACAAACTTTGATTATGATGGATTATCAAAGTAGTTGGCGACCAATTTTTCTTTCAATTGTCTAATTGATTATTCGGCTACTCATTCCAGGTCTACTTTTTACACAGGAATATATATATATACCAGTATTGATATTTTACACTCTGACACAGATCACACCTAAAAATTTAAGACTGAACTCACACGGTGAAAAATGCATTAAACTTGTAATATTGTAATTGATCAACCAATGGGTTCCTCACCCCTTTTCTTTATCTTTCAGATTTGGCACCAGATGCTGAGGTCAGGGATTCGTCCTGACTCAAAGAACTATAACCTGCTCTTGCGAACTGCAAGGGATTGTGGGATTGGCAATTCTTCCCTGGCTACTGACTTGCTTCTGAGGCCTGGCCTGAAGTCAGAGTCTGGACGTAAGGATGTAGTAGACATTGACCTTCTGGAGAAGCAGTTGTTTATCCAACCTGATCCACTCAGTGGCTGGCAGCAGGACAGCAGAGACAGTGAAGAGGAGTTCTACAGCAGACAAGACTCAACTGATTTGGTACCAGTCCGACAAACTGCCTCACTGCCTGTTGAGGTAGCAGATTGTACAGCCCCTAACCTCCTGGACATTTTTGAGGGTAAGAAGATTGGTGTGATCTCCCTCAGCACTGTGGAAGGAGCATCAGATAGGCTCACCCTCATCGGAGGAGCTAAAGGTTTTCTGGAAAAGATGGAAGCTAGCGGACTCAGTCCAGACCTCAAAACTTTGACCCTGCTGGCCGACATGATGGAGTCGGGCTACGAGTCTCTGAAGATGCTGCTGACAGTCGCAAAGCAGCATAAAGTGAAGCTCGATGTTGGGTTCTTTAACTCTGTGATTCGTAGAGCAGCCAGAGCTGGTGACCAGGAGGGAGCAAAGGTACACACATACACACACGCACACACATGCACACACTAACGCTTACTTTCTTGTTCTTGTCTCCCCATAACTCTTAATAATCTGCTGGTTAAGTGTATCCCTCCCATCCAGAACAATGAGGTACACTGGAATGATATTTTTTATAGTTTTGAATGAGCTTTATTTGACTTGGTTGACATGTGTGTGATGCGCTTCTTTCTGTTTCCAGGCCGTGTTGAGAGTGATGCGGCAGCGTAGTGTAAAAGTGGATGTGCATACGTTTGGATGCCTCGCTTTAGGCTGTGAGCGACAGGATGACGGTCTGCAGCTGCTGAAAGAAATGGAGGTGAAGACACAGACATCCTGAAAGTCAGAAGAGATGTTGAATTTAGAACTGACTTCATAATCGAGGACAGAAAACCTTTTAGATTTTGTCACAGCTGCTTTTATTATATTTGTATTGGCTACCGTAGGGGATGAACAGGATCATTAGACAGTTATAGGAAATACTACTCTAATATCAGTAGTAGTACTAGTAGACGACAGATATTTTGAGTTGATAGTTCTTTCAGATTTACATGTTTTTCACAGGAGGCGGGATTTAAGCCTAACGTCCAGGTGTTCTCAGCTCTAATCGGCCGAGCAACTCGAAGACTGGATTACATCTACCTTAAGACAATCCTCAAAACCATGAGAAGCATGGAGGTGTGGCCTAATGAGGTCATCATCAGACAGCTGGAGTTTGCCTCACAATATCCACCCAACTATAACCAGGTAAGCACTCATACATTACACGAGAGCACAAGAGTAGCACAATAGTCATAAGAAGATAGAAGAGGTAACCTGAAAAACACACTACATATATCTGGTGAAATTCCATGTACTTTTTTTCATATCTGAATGTATATCACAGAAAGAACTATATGTCGTAATGTCAGTTTGTTCCAATATTGTGTGTCTTAAGTCTAAGGCATGTTTTAACAGAGCTGCTTAGATGCTTTTGTTCTGTCCTGTGCTGTGAATAGTTAAATGCATTGTAGGCTTTAATATTTTTAACAATAGCTCAAATGTACACTATAATGTGAAAGAGGTCACAATTTACTGCAATTACATTTATTAATCACATGACTAGCCCCTCCACTTATCTTTTCTCCCTACCATTAATCCCAGTACAAGACCAGGAACAACTACCTGGTCCAAATCGACGGTTTCCGTGGATACTACCAGCAGTGGCTGAGAGACATGCCTGCTCAGAGCACCGAGGATGAGAAGGCAGCGCTGCAGTTGGAGGCGAACAGTTCAGCGCTGAAAACAGAAGCTGCAGATGGACTAACAGAAACCCAAAGGAACCAGAGAGCAGCAGCGTGATTTAATTTTCTTAACAAGGGTGAGAGGAGCAGCGCTGCTCTTTAACAGCACAGCACTGAAAATATCTTTCATTACTCTCCTTGATCCTCTGTTGGTCCATTTAGCTGTGTACCCTGGATGAACTTTGGGTGGTGATGAACCTTTGATCAGTTAATTTATTGTAGATAAATTGTTGAGATCAGTGTTGTTGTAAGTTATATTCCTATTAAAATAAAATTCTATTTTCTGTACATTGACATTTAACCTTGTCTTGGTTGTCTTTTGTTTTGTTTCATTTTGAAACAACAATTTTAGGGTAATATGCTGAGTGAATGATGGCCTTGACTGGCTGTTTGTAATTAGGATGGTAATCCACATACAAGATACGAATTGTCTAGTGGTCTTAATTTTTATTTTATAAATGAGAGGCACATTACATAACATGACATGTATTGCAATTTTAAGTTCACTGGGTGATGAGCTGTGTCAGATCAAGATTTTAACTTTTTTTTTTTCTCATATGACTTTCTTTGAACTAAACTACCGAAAATGTAACAGGGAAACTGAACTAGTGTGTCAGGAATACCTTTTATCTTAAAAGATAACATAATCCAGAGTTAACCCTGATCTTGTTGTACCTCAACAGAATAGAGAAAATTAGTTGTAAGAATTGTAGATCAACTTTCTAAAGATTCTCTGCAGAATGAAAATATGGATGTTTTATTTGAGAATTAAAAGAGATGCTAATGCTGATGTGGAAGAATGAAACAAGGCAGTGAGAGGCTGTATCTTTCAGTTACAGACTGAAAAGGAAACTGACACCTGCTGGCTTAATGCTGGGCATTTAGGACTGCTTCCCCTGATGAATGTTGTCAGAAAGATCCAGATAGATCAGATTCATTTTCTCAAGAGTTAAATTAAGAAGTTTAAAAGAGCCATTTACTTCCAGAGACTGACAGCAGTGAAATGATGAGGATATCAGACTGTCAGTTGCTGTAATTAATGAAGGAGTGTAAACAAAAAATAAATAAAATTAAAACCTAGCATTTAATTGGCAAACATCCCTCAGGGTTACTTGATTATTATGAAATAGAATGAAATAGGCTGCTTTATGTCAGAGTCAAATAATTGACAAAAGTTAAAAGTAAGACAGCAATAATAAAAAATAAAGTGGCAATAGAAAAAAAACTTGAAAAGTAGAAAAAGTATTTACACTAATTTAGGTAAAATGAGAAGAGTGAAACATACACTTCATTTACAAGTGAAAGAAACACGCTTGGCAGAGAATTATATATGAATTAATTCATTTCTTTGCTTTTGTTTTTAATTAATACTACTGTCCAGTAGGTGGCGGTAATACGCCAACCGCCAATAAAGTTGACAAAGATAAAAAACAAAAAGAAGCGTCACATCCGGTCATGTGAGAGTTGAAAAAGACGGGCGCTAAAAACAAAGTAATATTTTAATCAGGTAAGGTACTTCTACTTACTGTGTTTCACGGTAGAGAAGAAAAACATGAACACATATTGTTGACATGACTCTTTTTACACGTATTTAAGTTTCTGTTTCCTTGAGCAAAGCTAGCTAGCTTCTTAAAAGTTTGAAAAAATGAATGTGGTCTGGTCTGCGTGGGAAATTATCGCTACAGAACAAGAAGGCAAAGTTAGATAATACGTCCTTTAAATGTTTTTGACGTTGTTATGATTATTGTCAGGTTTTGGAGCGACGTGGCAACAAATTAGAGACTAACCGCCATTAATCACCATTTTTCTTGCACAAGGATTTTCTTAACGTCCAACTGGTGGCCTTTCTGATGTGCACAACGGTGGACAAGGAAGAAATAATCATCCTCAGTGATGATGAAGAAGGAGAAGACTGTGAACCTGACACATCATGCAATGAACCTTCAGTTCTCATTGTGGAGGTGGAAGATGTGAAGAAGAGCGGTAAGAAATGTGTTTACTTTACACTCTGGCCTGTACATGTAGGCAGATTATGTTATAGTCACCAGCTGCTTGCCCTCTGTGTTTCAGACTGTGCTTTAACTCCCAGTGCTCTGGATGAAGACCTGGTTGTTACCTTCTTCCGCAGCGCTGATGTGCTGCCTCATGCACGCTATGACTGTCCCATACATCCTTTCACGTGAGCTGATTGCCACACACCTTATGAAATACTTATCAGTGCATTATGCCCCTCAATTACAGACTGCTTCTCTTCTGTCCTGCTCAGGGCTGCAGATTGTGAGATCAACGCTCCTGTGGCTGGTAACCAGCTCATATGTGATCAGTGCTTCTGCTACATCTGCGACAAGCTGGCATCATCAGTATGTGTTGATGTAGTCTGTAAACTGTACACACAGACACACACACATTTTTTTCAGCTTTCAGAGATCTCCAAACTGTGCACTCTCACCGCAAATCATCATAAGACCTAAAAGCATTTTACCAGATACATTTCTTGCTTGTTGTCTTTAAAGTTAACAGAGGAAATGTGGCTGAATTGCAAGAAGCAGTGTTATAACAGTAACACCTTTACAAATGCAAGAACCCTGCAGTGAATGCTACCTTTTGTGAAGCCTGTATTGTTCAGTTGATGTTGACACTCAGAGAGATGCATACACACTTTTCAATCTATTAAAACAGCAACAAATCAATACTCTCTTTTTCTACACCTTGGTGCATTGCTTCATTCTGTGCAACTGAAAGCTTCCTGCTTTACAAAAGGTGCCTTTTAAAGGCAGTCACTGAGATCTGATAATCATGTTGCACCATATAGTGTCACTGTTGTCACAGGCCTGACTCTGTCGTGAGTTACCCTGTGATTCTCTGCCATATCTCTGATTTATTCTCAACATCAATCTGAACATTGTAAAACCCACAAAAGTTGATATCTATTATATTTATTCTTAGTCTGTTGTGTTAAACTTTATTTGTGTGAAAGTGTGGATAAAAATATTTTGCATTAATATCGTCCTGTTTTTGTGTGTTCAGTGTGTAATGTGGTGTCACAGTGGTATGTGTCACTGCAACAGCCACAAGAGGAGCGACTTCTGGAACAACCTCAGAAACAACGCGCTGCTGGGAGGCCTGAAGACTTTCAACCTCATGCTGTCTGAAATAGATGCTCATCTCCGATATGCAGGTACTCAGTCTCACATACACACGTGGACATAAAAATCACATTAACATTTGGAAAACCTCAGACTGAACCACTTGTTGCATGATTGTAATTACATGTTGTTTTCCTGCTGTTCACTTGTTCAGAGGCGATGCTGCAGAGCTTCAGACAAGAGCTCGCTGCACAGTTCTCTTCCTTCCTGAAGGGAAAGCCGATAGAAGAATACGGTCTGAATCCACCAAACCACCAAGGCCTCGTCTACGAGTGAGTGATGTAGCAGAGCTGTTCATCATGTTGAAAGAATAGTATTGCCCCCCCTCACATGATCTTACACCATTTATATAGCAGATGTGAAGTACTAACTGAGTACTAATGTTTGACAATTAAACTTACAGTTCATCACATGTTGGACATGGGATATGAGCTCAGGGGTCCAGACAAGCTAGTCTGGTTCTTCCACAACAATCTGAGAAAACCGCTTCTTTATGGAGCTTGTCGTGTTGCCACAAAGCTTAGAAACAAACAGTTGTCTAAAATATCATTGTATGCTGTTGCATTAAAGGGGTGCTCAATGGTTTTCCACATGAAGTTCAGTTTTGGTCATCGTGGGGAGTTGTATGATGTCTTCTGTGGCTTTGGAGGACTTTTGTCAGTTTGAGAAAACAACTCTGGTGATGTCATCAGGGCTGTATCCATTTGTGTTACGAACTCTAGGTCCAGAGTTTAAATTTCATGAATGTTTATGAAGCACTAGGAGTCTAATAAAAGATGCCAGCCAGTCATTATGGGAAATTTAGGATCCAGTGTTTTTGGAGCCACTCTAGGGCCTGAAAGTCAGGATATCTCAATTTTGATTTTTACATTTCTCTTATGCAAGTTAGACGGATACACATACTTTTGGCCATACAGTGTATTTTAATTTGGAATGACAGACTAATCTTACCAGCCCAGGACCTTGCAAAGTTAAAAATACACCAGTAAATTCAAGTTCAAGATGGATGCAGAAATGCAAGGAACTTCAACAGTGTCTGTACCAACTTTACATTGTGTCACATTTCAGGCACTGACATTAAAAAATGTGTTATTTTAGTGTCATTTAAATGTTCTTTTTTGCAGTTACACACCTGTGTATGAGCTTGTGTCATCGTTCCTGAACAAGGCAGATAAACAGGACGGCAGAGCTGCTGCCATAATGAGACTGGGAGCCGCTGAGGACTTTATTAGACATTTTCAAGTCTCAGGGTATACACACACACACACACACACACACAGTAGCATTTCTGATCTACATTAATGGTCATCTTAAGTTAAGAACTTTCCATGTGTGTTTTTCTCAGTTGATATGATTCTCTACAGGACTTTCATCTTAAAGTCTCCCATGGCTAATGCTGCTGAGGCTAAAGTGGTGTTACTGCAGAGGTATAAACACACACACACACACACACACACACACACACACACACACACAGAGAGAACCCATCTTTTGTCCCGACTCTAACTAATTCATTTAGATATTTACCTTCATCTTCCATGTGTGTGTTTGGCTTTTTCCAGGGTAATATCATCCCTGCAGAGAGACATGGTGATGGCTGATTTTACCCCAGAGTTCAGCAGCAAACTGCAGGATTTTTACAAGAGACTCTTTTTCCCCTCTGAGCTGAAGAGCCTGAGGAACAGGTGTGTTTGTGTTTAAATGTGTGTGTGAGACAGCATGTCATATGACTTTGTGTTTTTCCTTCATCATCTCCAAGGTTACACATTAAAGTATGTTATGTATAGTATTATAACTTCCTGTGTGTGCGTGTGTTTCAGCCTGTGTGTCCGCCCGTGGGATGATGTCCTGCTGGTGTCTGTGCTGAAGGGGCAGAATGTGTCGGGCGTCCGCAGAGACAAAGGCAAGAGGGATTTTCTGATTGAACAGATTTCTGTAGTTCAACTGAGAACAGAAGTACTACAGCAACAGCACAGGTACAAAATGGATACACACTCTTTTTTTTTTTTTTTTTTTTTTTTTTTTTTTTTTTTTACAATTTCATACAGTACAGACACACACACACACACACATTATAAAAGAACAGCTTATAAAAGCAAGCTGTGTTATCACTGTCTGCAGGTACAGAGAACTGTGTCGTTACCTGCGAGTCGTCCAGACCAATGATTCCAAACTGTGAGTGTTAAAATTAAAATTAAATTAAGTTTAATTTCAACGTGTATTTCACAATGAGAGAGAAAGAGTCAAACCACTATAGAATCAACTCTTAGTATGAGAATGTTAGTGTGGAGAGAAAAGTGAGTTTTAAAAATTATTAGTGAATCTTCATCATCAGTAATGCTGCCAAAGCCAGTGTATCTGATATTGACTGTATTGGTTACTATACTCATAGTCATTTTAGTCAATGAGGTCACAATATGAAACTGTTTTATTATATTTCTGCTTCAACATTTCTCAACTATTGGCTGTGTGCTTTTCTAGGGTTCAGGCCCTTCTTTTTAAAAACTAATTATTACAGCTATAATTTCTCAAGATCAAATCTCATGCATGTATGATTTAGACCTGCTTGGTGACATCACGGTGTTGCTTTACGTCATTTGTGTTTCCGGTAGCCTCCAGCAGGTACAAGACCTCATTCCTTTCTTCATGTGCTTGGAGGGCGACTTTAAGTCTGCTGTGAACAGTCTGGTTACCTCAGCGAACGCCCCCGCCTCCCGCTTTACTCCGCACCGCTTCATCTTCTATCTCTGCATCTTTAAAACGGCAACAGCACCAAAGCTGGTGGTCAGTCAGCCTGCACAGCTCTGTATCAGTGATGCAGCGTGGGAGCCAATTAAAGGTCAGACATAAATATAGATTTTCACCTGTGACACATTTTGATTTTCTTCGAAGTCTAACTCTCTCCTCTCTCTAGGTGCTGAGCCGCTGAGTCGCGATGTGCTGGTGAAGTTTGCTCTCCGAGTTCAGAGTTGCTGCACTGCTGTCTTCACTGATGTAAGTCTGCAATGTTCATCACTGTTCAGTTTCTTCACAACTCAACTGATAACATCGACTTTTTATCGCTTGGAAATATTTCAAAAATATTAAATTAAATTGACATTTAACATACTTGGAACATAAAAATAGTACACTGACTTTCACAGTTTGTGTGAACTGTGCTCTGTAAGGAAAGTTTGCCTTGTTTAGCATGTTCCACTGTGTGATTGATCATCTGATCCCTTTCAGTCTCAGTGTTGGACCAGTTTACTCACAGTCGTCAACACGCCTGCTCTACCAGCACCGAGCCCACAGTTTCTACACGTATGTATTTCTTCTTTATTAACAAGGCTTATAATTTTCTATGCATTTTTTAGCAGTCGTTTTCATTCTGTGTTTTCTGTCTTTCATGTCTGGACATTAGGAAGCAAAGGATGTTGTGAATTCGATACTGCTCAATGAGAACTGGTCAAACATCCAGCTCCTACGATTCTTTAAAGAAGTACGTATGTTATGATCTGCACATGTACACTCAAACCCACGGATGTTACGAGTCTGTAAGGTAATAAAATGTTAATATATGTCTTTGTTTACAGGTGTACCCAGATCAGGCCTTGTTGCTGTTGGTAACAGGGGCTTTAGGTTTGAGGATCCTTAATTCTACTCTGAGTCCAGCCCTTCCTGTGCTCAATACGTTCAAGGTAATCTCTTGTTCCTCGCTTCCTTAAATGTCACATCCTGTTCGTAGACATTTATTTTAGTTACCATGGTTCTTATCACCTACTACATTTACATCTATGACTGAAATAATATGAATGACCTCTCACAATAGGAGAAACTTTTACTTACCTGACTATGTCTGAAAGAGCGATGAAGCTGAAATGAGGATGCAAAGATTTGATCCAATAACATTTCTGTCTCTCAGGAGAATGTGTGGGCTCTCGAGTGGCTGTGGGACAATTTGTCCTCCAGCACAGAACGCCTCAGCTCCTTCTTACAGGAGGTCACACAGGAGATGGTAATCACAAAAGGTGTGTGTGGGAATCTTCTCTTCCTGTCTAATTAATGCACTAAACTCTCAACATCCTCATCTGGGGGTTGAGTGATAAAAATAGGTTTTATCAGTAGAACAACACTCAGAAATTCTCTAATTTATTCAGTGGTAGAAGTATTCAGGTATTTACTTGAGAAAAAGTACCAATACAGTGATGTAAAAATACTGTTACAAGTAAAGGTTCTGCATTCATAATTCATAACCCTCAAGTAAAAGTACAGAAGTGTACAAAATTCTGTGTATACACTATTAATATTTTTGCCATTTCTCTATTTGTTGCATCTTTGTGAATTATTAGATTTTTTAACAATGAGGATCATAACAGCTCATTAAACTTTCATTCAAGTATTGTTTTTTATAAGCTTATATGCTTTTATGTAACTAAAGTTGTTAAATAATTGAAGTGGATTATAAAGTACAATATATCCTTCAGAAATGAGGGAGTATAAAGTAACATACAATAGAAATACTCACCTTAACTACCAATACTGCAAATTGTACTTAAGTGCAGTAAACAGGTTATTTGCGTCCTTTGGCGAACTCTAGTGGCAATATGTAGGAATTGCATGGACTTGCACCCTCACAGGTCTGTGGCAGAGAAAGTAAAACTGCTTCCTACACTCCCTCATACTTTCAGAGTTCATCCATGAGTTTCTAAGACCTGTATGACAGCAAAATCTGGGATTGAGTCTGACAAACTAAAATAAAACACTAATTAAAGTGGTTTGCTCGTGGCACTCATTAAAAAACATTTCTCTACAGCGCCACTAGTGGTTCAACCTTTCACTGTATCTGTGAATGCAGATGACACAACTCTTGTACACAGCCTTGTGAACTATCTGCCCTGAGGTACAACACAGGCACAAATCAAAGTATGTCTTTGTTTCTCTTCTCTGTCAGATGGGGAAAATGTGTTACCCTTTCTTCTTGCTCATGTACCCACTCCGCCTCCTTCCACAGAGAACTGGGACCAGTGAGTCATATTTCATTTATAACTTAATGCAACAAAAGCACAACCCTTTGACTTTAACAACTTTAGATTAGAGTTTCTATTTCCTTTTTTTATACTGGATTGTAAAAGTTAGTAGAAGACTGTGGAGCTGATCTGTTGCCTTGTTTTCTGACCTCCTCTGATGTAGCAGAGATAAGCACCTTCTATAAGTTGCTCCATCACATGATGTGTGACATGACGTGATGTGGTGACCTTTCAGTGTGTCTTCAGTTTTGTATTCTAAATATTTTACTTCTATGTGTTTTCCCTTATGTAGGAAGTCCAGTGGCTGTTAAACTCCAGTCCTCAAGTGTCGCCATGTCAGCTGTAAGTGTTACAACTCATGTGCTCATCCTTCCTCTGGGTCTGTTTTTGTTCTATCAGAATCTACTTTTAAGGGAAAATCTGTGGTTTCTTTTTAGCAATGGGTAACATATCTTTGATGGTGTAAACAACGTTTCCCTGTGGAGGTTTACAAATATGTTGAATGCATCACTATCCTCCTTAAACAGCTGCAAAACAGATTTATTATCTAAAAAAAAAGCACTGTTTACATCAGATAAGTCCTCTTCTCTCCTGCCTTTTGCTTTGATTAATCGATTAATGATTATTTTTGTGTCCTAACAGTATTCTGTTCTCCCCTCAGGGCTGATTCTCTCACATTAATAGCTCCATTTGCACAAAAAGACGACAACCAAACTGTAAGTGTTTCCTCTCAGATGTGCTCGAGACTGATGGAGGACAGTTGAGAGTGGGATGAGCGACGGGTGAAGATGAAAAGACTGTAAACACATCCTCATTTAACAATATAGAGACACTTTATGTTGCTTCATTCTTGGCTTGATCACTGTTTGTTCAGCAATCTGATGGACTAAACAAGCTTCTGCACTGTGAAATTTAGTTTTTATTTTGGTGGCATTTATGTCATAGAAATATCTTTTTTATAAGGGGTTCATAAGAGGCAATCGTGTATTCTAATGTTGCTAAATAAATGGAAAAGATGACTTTTTGAACTTTGGAAAGGAAACAGTATTATAAAGAAATAAAGTGGTGGTTGCTCTGGATTGCTGCATTATTGCTTGATGAATTTCAATGGGTAATTATTTTATTATCATATCATATTTAGCATAGAAACCAGTGTTACAATCAAACATTAGTATTCAAACAAACATAGTTTGATGACTAATAACTTTTGAACTGTTCAGACCAAATGGTTCAAATTTTCACACGATTCTTTGATAGAATGAGGCTGTGTACAAATATGTCACACACAGCTCTCCTTCTGTGTACAGAGTCTCATTCTATCAAAGAATCATGTGAAAATTTGAACCATTTAATGTGAACAGTTCAAAAGTTATTAGCCATCAAACTATGTATGTTTGAAACTAGTGGAACTATTGGCCTGAAATTTTGCACAGCAGTTATTAGTAACAAGGACATTACAATAAAGAATTATGAAGCAAATCTGAGATGGTCAGTCGGGAGCCTTCTGGTGATTTGGCATGGACTTACCCTCCTTCATTTCCTGCCACAACTCATTAACTGTCCAAAAACAGGTAAAAAAAATTACCCTAAAAAACAAGAATTTCATGCTGAGAATTGAACATTCACTGATTCTGAGTAGTTTTAAAGTCAATTTTTAACATGCAAAAAATTCACCGAAAAAAATCACATACTATACATCAGCATTTTTTTAGTGGTCGACGTGCATGTGAAGGCTTAAAATCTCCAAAATTAGTAATTAGTGGAGATATTGGCCTAAAATTTTGCACAACAGTTATTAGTAACAAGGACATTAAAATAAAAAATTATGAAGCAAATCTGAGATGGTCAGTTGGGAGTCTTCTGGTGATTTGGCATGGACTTACCCTCCTTCATTTCCTGCCACAACTCACTAACTGTCCAAAAACAGGTAAAAAAAAACCAAAAACCAAAAAACAAGAATTTCATGCTGAGAATTGAACATTCACTGATTCTGAGTAGTTTTAAAGTCAATTTTTAACATGCAAAAAATTCACTGAAAAAAATCACATACTATACATCAGCGTTTTTTAGTGGTCGATGTGCATGTGAAGGCTTAAAATCTCCAAAATTAGTGGAGATATTGGCCTAAAATTTTGCACAGCAGTTATTAGTAACAAGGACATTAAAATAAAAAATTATGAAGCAAATCTGAGATGGTCAGTCGGGAGCCTTCTGGTGATTTGGCATGGACTTACCCTCCTTCATTTCCTGTCGTGACTCATTAACTGTCCAAAAAAGGTGAAAGTACCCCAAAAAACAAGAATTTCATGCTGAGAATGAAACATTCACTGATTCTGAGTAGTTTTAAAGTCAATTTTTGACATGCAAAAAATTCACCGAAAAAAATCACATACTATACATCAGTGTTTTTTAGTGGTCGATGTGCATGTGAAGGCTTAAAATCTCCAAATTAGTGGAGATATTGGCCTAAAATTTTGCACAGCAATTAGTAACAAGGACATTACAATAAAGAATTATGAAGCAAATCTGAGATGGTCAGTCGGAAGCCTTCTGGTGATTTCTGCATGTACTTACCCTTCTTAATTTCCTGGCAAGACTCCAACTGTCCAAAAAAGATGAAAATAACCCAAAAAACAACAATTTCATGCTGAGAATGACACTTTCATTGGTTCTGAGTAGTTTTAAAGTCAATTTTTAACATGCAAAAAATTCACCTAAAAAAAATCACATACTATACATCAGCGTTTTTTAGTGGTCGACATGCATGTCACTAACATCATGCTAACGATTGAGTCTGAAAGTTTGCTCTCGAAAGTCGACTAAATCTTCTCACAGCGACGTCCATTTAGTGGTTGTTGTGGTGTTGTCACATACTCCACCTGCTGAGTGTGCGCTTTCTGGTGATTTGGCATGGACTTACCCCAATGTAAAATATATGACTTTATTTTCAGAGTAAATACATGCAGACTAAAATCGGCTCATATTTGCATCAATAAAATGAACATAAAATACAGTGTAAAACAAGGAGGCTGTTGCTCTGTCATTATCTCAGGTAGCTATTAATTAGGCCACACAGGTCTTATAATTAATAGGTTATTGTCTAAACATTAGCTGAATTTAAAAAATTTTAAACTTTTAAAAGTTTTAGATTTATTTCTAAAGTTAGAAAGAAGATCATTTTGTTCAAGGAAGACTTGGAAATTAGCTTATCTTATCTATCTTCTCAACAGGGAGCTGTGACTTCCTGGACAGCATTGGGATTGACCCTTCAGCTGAAGTTGTGCTTGTTTACAGGGAGCAGTCATGTTAAACTCTGCTTACAGCTGCCAGAAACCCTGACAGGTCCAGTCTGTACCTATTTTAAACTACAGCTCAGCTGGTTCAATGTTAAATGACAGAGCAACAGGGTGTAGTTGTAGTTCTTAGATCCACAAACTACAAGCAACAAAACCACACCGGTTTAACAGTAACAGTAATCTTAGATCTGTTTTTTTGCTTTCTTAAATTACACAGTTTTCATAGGTGGCTCAATTATATTAAAGTTCACACGTGATTCAGGCATAACCCTTCATTTTAAAAACATGATACTTCATTAAAAAAAGCTGTAAATCTGCCAGCATGTAAAAGTCTTTGGTGCCACTGAGGCACTAGTGCATTTGTGTCCAGTAATCCAGAGATACGACTCCCACAGCATCAAAGGGTAAAAATCATGCATACACACTGACAACATTAACACTGCAGATAAAAACATATAAGCTTGATTCTTGTGTTTTATCATGTTCACAGTGATAGATGATATAACTCTCTGCATCAGTCAATATAGAGAAATCAGTGCGTTTGGTTAAAGGCATTAGAATAGATTATCATCAATTAGTTCTCTTCATCCAGTGTTTATGCCGCATATGTATTTCTGTGTAGCTGCACTGAGCAGTACGTAAACCTTAGAACCGGAGGTCCCCGTCCTGCGTGGCGCTGTTTGATGAGGTCAGACAGGAAATGCATCACTCTCAAGTCACTTTCACTGCTGCAGAATCCTCGCTTGAACAGCCAGTCCTCTGCCTCGGCACCATCCGTCCCTCCAGCAGGTTTTGGATGTTGATTCAATGTGTACAGCAGAGCCTGGTTGGCCAGGGCAGTCAGGCAGCTCTCCAGGTGCAGCAGGTAGGTGGTGCCTCGGCTGATGCCAGTGTGAGGGTCGGCCAGTCTGCCGATGAGAGAGCCGGAGTACGACGGACAGTGCAGCGTCCTCTGATCCAGGTCCAACAGGGCCAAGTAACGGCTGTAGCGAGTCAGAGAGTGAAGGATGCTGGCTGAAGAGCTGGAGGGCGATCTGGTCAAAAAGAAAAAGAGGATGCAACAGAACAGAGTTAATTAGTTTTCATTCTTTCTTACCATTATCTCAAAACACATTTCAAATCATGAATTAAAAGACAGTATTGAACAAGTTCTGCAACAAAATAACAGTGTGTATTTACTTTTGATGCCATTGTTTGTAGTGTTTTTCAGTCAGCCTTGGCGATTGTCTACTTCACAACAAAAGTCGCAAGAAAACTCAAAAACATATCAAATATTACCAGCTTCAACATTTTCTCTTATTCTACCCTCAGTTTAAACACCTCTGTATGGATAGCTTTCATCAGGCCCAGAAAAATAAAAGCAACCAAGGAATATGAGGGGGTAACTCAACATAAATCATTATTTTGAAATATAAATGAATAGAATACGAAGACGGGTAATGAGCAGGTGACTGTGTCTCAGAGTACCTGTGTATTCCTATCAGCCTCCAGGTGAGCAGGTCGGTCAGTTGAAGCGGTGTGGTCAAACACGGCATCACAGCGGTTCCATCAGGACCAGGAGCTGGTAGGAAGAGACTCAGAGCGTCCACCAGCTTCCTGACCAAAACCTCTTCTCCTCCAATGACGACCAGCGGCCGCCCGCTCAGAAGACAAAAGATGGCATGCTGGGAAAACGAGTTCTGTTTGAGGAACCTGAGGGCTCTGAGTCCAGCCTTCCTCCTCCTCCTCTTATCTGAGCGGGTGTTGCTGTGGGGATTTTGGGTTGGAGAGGGTGGGTCTGAGGAGCCGTTGAAGCTGGCGCAGTCAGATGCCTCGTCGATGCTCAGCAGCCTGAGGGGAGCGCAGGGCGGAGACCACCGGTTAGCCTCAACCAGGGTAACAGGAGGGGCCAAGTTCACATGAAGGTCGGGCACAGACTGCACGGTCTGATGGACTTCAGACCACTGAGGCGTCGACTCCACTGCTTCTTCAACTAATAATAATAAACATCAGTTTTATTACATGTTATGGTAAATGTCAGATTTATCACAACCTGGGTTTTATTTTCATTGTTTGTCCTTCATTTCTATCAGTAATATAACAGTGTACTGAGTTACTATTTGTCACTATTTGAAGGTGAATTTTCAACTCTCTGGCTTGACTGTATGTCTCCCAGCTCTCTGCTGTTTGTCAGAGATAAGGGTCGGGTTAAGACAGAAAGTTCAAGCCCTGGCTCCTTTCTCACCTCCACACAACTAGTGTGAAGGTTGGATTGTCTATTTTGGAGTACAGACATTGTTGGACACAGGCATTTCTGAAAAAGCATACTGAAACACTCAGAGGCAACATTTGAAAAAAATCTTTAAAAAAAAAAAATGTGGACAGAGATTTTAACTTCAAACAATCTATGTGGATGAATGTTGTTTACACATGTAATCAAGATTTTCTAAACTATCCAGATAAGTGTGGAAACACTGTATCTTACTCATGTTTAAATGGGACTTCAGACATGAATATTCTAGCAGATGTATTACCTTGCAGTCGTGTGGATGTCTTCTCAGGTTTGTCTTCATGGACTTGATTGCTCTTCAAACACTCAATGACCTGCTCCTCGTTGATTATAACCTCACCACTAACAGTAATTTGCTTTAATGACTCCTCTCTGTCAAGATGGTCGTCATCTTCCTTAACAGGCCGTTCATTTTCATCATTTACTAGAGTAGTTGCATTCAACATCTTCTCCTCCTTGAAAGCACTGTCAGATTCACACTCTGTCAGCATGTCTTTGTCATTTCCAAAGCCGTTACTCAGAGGTTGGTGCTCTCCTTCTTCCTCTGTGATGGCGGTGAGGTCATCGGGAAAGATGGACTCAGTGGTGCTGAGAACCTCGATGCTGTCCTCACTGTTGGCTCGTCTGGCATATGCTCGCACACGCCTGACACCTACATCTACTGCAGCTCGCCTGTAAGAGGTGTCCGTCATCCCAACTGGTGCTTCTGTTGAGGAGAGTCAATTGTCAGCTGGACCAGTTGTAACAGAGACATGTTGGAGGGCACATACTGTAATATGACTGTAGCTCACTTCATATGAGGATTACTTTTGTCAATTAATCAGTTCCATCATTGAATGTATTTAATCTCAAAATACAGAAAAACTCCGTAAAAACTCCCCAGAGCCCAAGGAGACTTCTACAAATTGTTGTACCATAACAAACGTACCATGACATACAACAAAAACAAAATAAGAAAACTGTACAATTTGAGAAGCTGGAACAAGCAAATGTTTTGCATCTTTGCTTGATAAATGACTTTTATTATTATTATTATTATTACTTTTATAATTAGAAAATCACAGTTGGCCATTTTTCTGTCAATCTATTAAGCGACTAATCATGTCAGCACTATTCTGTATTGAACTAACAATCATTGACATTACAAGCTCTAACGAGTGATTTTTTCTCTTTTTGTTGATGCACACTTGTCTGTCACCTATGTGCACAGAGATAAAAGAAAATAACTTAAGTATTATTTAAGTTTCAAAATAGATTTTTTATATTGTTAGTCTCTCAAATGTGCAGAGAAAGACACCATATCCCAGCACCTAAAGTGAAATGCCATCATCATCTGCCCAAAAACCCAAAGAAATTTAATTTAAATAATCAACTAATTTGGTCATACCTCTGCTGTCAGATTCAGTGACGACATGCTGTGTCCGATAAGACTTCTCAGTTCCAAGCACTTCAATGCTGTCGCCGCTGCTCACACTTCCTGTCATCTCCAGGCCAATACTGGGGTCAGGGGTCACTGTCCCAGCTCCTCCTGCCTCCAGTTTGATCGGGATCTCCTCCACACAGGAACAGAATGACTCCAGGCTCATTGGTTGTTCTGACTGAACCGCCTCGACACTGCTCTTACTCTCTGTCGCCCTCTGTAGTTCTGCTTTAGCGCCCTCTCTCTCTTCCTCATCTCCATCCTCTGGGCTCCACAGCTCAAACAGGAAGTTGATATGGGTGAGTCTTCGGGACAATGAATGTGTGATGCGAGCAGTTCGCAATACACTCCTGTCACCACGTAGGCGGCGCTCTGTCTCAGCAAGTTGCTCCTTCATCAGTGACAGGAAGTAGGCATTGCAAAGCTCCTGCAGGGGCTTCAGACGGTGCTCAGACCTGCCGGAGGTGGAGGTGGAGGTGGAGGAGGGACTGGGCTCAGAAGGTGGTAACATAGTCGGATCAGTGAGGGAGTCAGCTGGGTCGTAAGGCAAGAAGTCAGGCTGTTTCAGCTTCCTGTTTGGGTAAGAAGTGACCTGGCGGAGGAGGTCTTTATGATTTAAGATTGAACGCTTCACAGCTTCAAGTTCATCTGCTGTTTCTCCCACCTCTGTGAACCCATTTGCCGTCCTTGGATGTTCTGTCTCCTGTAGCAGAGTCAACCGTGTGTACCTGAAACAGTAAGAGAGAGTCAGTCAGTCGACTTTGAGAGTTGCTCTGACTCTCGGTCCTGTAGTACACCTGTATCTGACTGCAGCAAGGTGGAGATCAGACAATATTTTCAAGGGGTGTTAAGTTACTCTTTAAGCATAATATATACTTTCCACGTGGCTGTAAGGATCTGGGGCTGCATTGGCTATATGTGTGATTTACACACAGGCATGGCTGCATTTTCTCAGTTTTATGTCAATGTAAATTGAAAATCTTTGTGTCTACACTGTCGTTCAAACAAAGCAATTTGAGGATGTTTCCTTGGGCTCAGGCAAACTGTGATTGGCATTTTTCATTATTTTGTGACAGATTCTAGCCGAAACAATCAGCTCATCTGTAAAGTAATTAACAGAGTCATCAATAATGAAATTATCATTGGTTGCAGCTATAAAAATGATGCTACACGCTTCTCACTGGCTGGGGTGTCAGTGCTACCTTAGGAATAATAAAGCTTTTATTTGTCCCTTCTAAGGAGGAACACCCAATGTTAAAGAGTCTGTACACACCAATACAGTCCTTTGAAGAGGTCTACTCAGTCCAGAAATCACCCTTAAGATGTAGTAGAGCCAAAACAATATAATAATATCAGTTGATATATTCATCAATATGAAAACATAAGTAATAGGCTAATATCAACCAGGTAGCCGATGGTGGATGCTGATGTATCAGACAGGCTCTGTATATTCATAGGTGCATGTATATTGTTATTTTATCAAAGGAATCTGATCTTACTCGAGCTCTTGTAATTTTCTTTGCAGCTCCATCGAAAATGCTTGTCTGTTTCCCGTCTTCAGGCTGTCAGAAGCCTGAGAGAAGCATGTCGACAGTTCAGAGAAGTTCTCCATCAGCTTTGCCTGGTCTGAACACACGTATGCCATGCAGAACGGACGCACCATACCCCGGGCCTCCAGGTCATACAGGGTCATGTGGTGAACGTATGCAAACGCATCCTCTGCTGAATCTCCTAGAATCACTTTGGAGTCCTCGCTGAAGTTAAGGCGGGGGCCGGGGGATGCAGGAGGGGCGTGGCCGGGGCCGGATGCCTGGTAGTCCACAGACATGATGCGAACAGAGAAGTGATTGAGGTCAAATGATCCAATGACCCTAGGGTCATCCGGTATTGTCAGCACAGGCGTGGGCCCCACCTAGGAACATTATTACATTATTTTAGTGGAAAACATCTGAAAATATTGAAAAATATCTGTTACAATTAATCACTCAAGAGGTCTTTTGACATTAAACTAATCTGTAACTAATCTAACTAATATCTGATCATCAGTTAATTGTTTAAGACATTGTTTATTAATTAACACCACCAGCAGCAGCAGCTCTGAAAACCTCATCTCGGGCTCTGGGAAATTGTGATGAAAATTTCTTACTATTTTCAGACATTTTGTAGTAAAACAATTAATATATCTACATTTCTATATCAATGACGAAAGTACTTCTATTCACAGACACTAAGCACACACTTGTTGATGGGTCACAGTTTGCTCGCCGCCTCCTCCAAACAATCTTTCAAAACTAGCTTGTATGATAGCATGTAGCTAACTCTCATTGCCGACTCTTGGATGTTCGACTGCTTTGTCAAAATATCCGCTCAATTTAGTCGTAAGACAACTTCAGGGCATTTTCTTCTCTTTCACCGACCCTCTTTCACCTCATGTTTGTAGCATAGTTAGCATAGTTAGCTAGGTCGAAAGTCGTCTCTTAACGTTGTCTTCCTTATTTTCTTTACATATCAGACAAACTGATTTTGAGTCGACACTTGTGATTAAATATTTAGATGTCAAATTTCACATTCAGTGTAAACTTTTTTGACGCACTCATGCTCGTAATTCTGCATTGTAGCCGCTAACCAACTTTACAGTTCAGCGAGGAAGAGTCAACTTTAGCTCAATCTAAAGTTGTCAGCGCCCTCTGGCGGAAAAGAGTTGAATAGCAGTACTGACTCATTGTAGCAATTGACATCGAGATCAGACTCATGAACCAAATGCAGCATTTTATTGAGTTTTAATAATTTGCCAAATTATTTGACATTAAGTTGAGTTCAAAGTGAAGAACTGTGACACCAGATCATAGGAGTTGTTAGTTTTAAAAGTTGCCAATACCACCTTTGAACTGGGAAAGACTACCACTGCGCCTATCTACTCAGAGACACTCATTATTCTGACACCTTAAAGTTTCAGTTGCTCAGACTCTTAAAATATTTGTGACTGTTTCAATGACTGTGTCTGTGAATGTGTGATGGCAGTTTTGGTGTGACACACTCCACTTTGTGAAGAGTACATACTAAATGTAATTTTGTTCTCGGGTCTCTCTTGCAAAAAGAGATGTTAATCTTGAGACTTCCTGAATAAATAAAGCTCAACTCACTATCAGTTGCGACACCATCACCACAAAAAAAAAGCTGCAGCCTCAATTTAAGTGAGAAAAGCAGCAACATAGGCACACGTGAACAAAAAACTGAAATATTTAAATAAACATAGTATGAAAATGAAATATGAGTTTCCCTGGATTCTCTGTTAAAATCAAATAAGGTGAATGTTATTATTATTAGTGTTATTAGTGAATCCTAGAAGGCTACACTACAGAACTTTGACCCTACAGAACTCATACACATCTTATTTTCTTCACTTTGCACAGGAATATGAGGAAACTGCACTGTTGGTTGAAGTTCTTTTTAATGCACATAAAATATATTTGTGGACCTCTGGTGTTATTTAAAGCTTTCTCATTTGGGTTTATAATACTGTTTCTTCTAATTCATGTTTACTTTCTTCTACTGATTTCTATCTGTGGAAAGCTCATCTTTTTGGCTTCTTTATCTGGTCTGTTTTGGTGATGCTGCCACACCTAGAAGTATTTCAACATCTCATCTACATATCCATTATATTATCATCATCATCATTGTCACTACACATCTTATATTCTTCACTTTGTTACTTTGCACAGAAATATGAGGAAACTGCACTGCTGGTTGAAGTTTGCACGTTTGCAACATTAATGCACATAAAGCACATCAGTGTGGATTTATAATAATGTTTGTTCCAATTAATGTTAACTCTCTATCTTCAGTATTTTAACATCTTATCTACACATCGATCATTATCTCATCATCATCATTATTATCTTATTTTCTTCACTTTGTCACTTTGCACAGGAATATGAGGAAACTGCTGTTTGTTTGTTTAGCACATTTACAACATTAATACACACAAAGCATATTTGTTTACTGATTTCTATCTAAAGCTTTAATTTACTTTTTGTCTGCTCTGTTCTCATCCTTTTGGCTTCTTTATCTGGTCTGTTTTTGTGATGCTGCCACACCTAGAAGTATTTCAACATCTTATCTTTAGATCTATTTTTTCCTCTCAATTTCACATAATAAAACTCCTTTTAGATATTATTACTATGCTTGTATCATTTCAGGTAGCCTACAGTTTTCTTTATCCAAACCAGAGGCACACACCTGCTCAGAGAATTCAGCCACCAGGATGAAGTCTCTGTGGAACTGGGCTGAGGAGCTCCAGGGGCTGGACGGGGGTAAAAGGGGGACAGACAGTTCTTCAGGTAGACCCTCCTGGTCTTCCTCTCCTTCCCCGAAGCCCTCGGTGCCGGTGAAGGCCAGCAGGTCCGGTGACCCGATCATCTCCACACACAGCGAGGGATCAACCCATGGAGGACGCGGGAGGTCTGGGTGGATCCAGCCGCTCTGGTCGCCTCGGTCCCGGACTGCCGCTCGGCCTTCAGCCGGTGAGTCAGCTGTTTGGACGGGGCGCTACAACAACAACAACAACAAGCAGGGAGTTCAAAACTTGTTGCGCAGTTGTTTTAGTATTTAAGCTGACTGGAGTGAAAACTTCCAATCGATCCTACCTGCTTCTGTTCAACGGGGCGTAAACAAGCGGAGCAGATGTGAAAACTTAACGGAGAAGCGAAACTTTCCTGCGGGCGGGAGTCACACGGTGAAACCGACCTTTGTCCCGGGATTTATCTTCCTCTTTTTTCGTAATTACTGCACCAACTTTTAGCCTAAAAACCCGCGGCTCGGTGTCACGTATCTGACCGGCAGGCTGACCCCTCTACACCCACATTTAGCCATGTGACAGGACGCCGGCTGAGGACGCGCCGACGTCGGTCACCGCTGCTGCTGAGGCGGCGCTGGATGGAGGAACCAGGCTGAAGCTTGGGATCAAGTCAGACACCGTGATGGAAACTTCCGGTCAGGAGTTTCACAATAAGAAGTTTTCTTTCAACATCCGCTAAAAATACACTCAGCTTGTTAGGAAGTCTGCACAGTGTTAAAAACTAACGCAGTCTATTTTAACAGGCCTGTGATAAATTAATGAAGGTTATAATGTTGGGTTTAGTTGAAATATTTTGGGAGGAATGTTTGTGGTGCACTATATAAAAATGTGAAACCACTTATACACCAGTGAAGCCTGTTGTAAAATATCTCATAAACCAGTGCAAACACTTGACAATCAGTGGCACCTGTAATAAATGCCAGTTCAGTTTAGTTTATTTATATAGCTCCAAATCACAACAGAGGTTCTCTCAGGAATTTAATACAGAACAGGTCTGGACTGTACCCTTATATTAGTATTTCCAGAGACCCAACAATTCCAGAATGAACAAGCGAGGAAAAACCATGAGCAGAACCAGGCTCTGTGTGGGTGGCTATCTGCCATGACTGGTTGGGTTGAAAGAGGAAGAGGCAGATACGAAGAGAGGAAGAGAGACAGAAAGACAGAAAGACACAGAGAGACAAAGAGAAAATCAAAGGTTCAGACCTGGCAGCTCCAGAGGCAAATATACCTGCAGAAAGTGAGGAGAGGAGAGAGACGAGTTAGTATCATGCATTGATGGGAAAACATTTAATATCTTTCAACAGGAGCCTCCGCTGGGCAGATTCCCACTCCTTTTCCCAGGCAGCCTCCAAACTCTCTGTGATGAATACTAACTTTGCAACATGCAAAACGCATTTTTTTGCTTGTTGTCTCAGGTGTTTAAAATGCTTCCACAAAACACTTACAGTGGACCCTGCGGGGCCCAACCACTACTCACCTGCAGAAGACACACAAAGAACTCAGAAAAGAGTTTTGGAAAACAGTGAAAACTCTTATAAACCTTATATAAACTCTTAAAAAGCTGTGAAACCTCTTAGAAAAAAGTAAAAATGTACAATAGGCCCACTTGGCTCTGGATTGTAGTGGAGTAGAAGTATAAACAAGCAGAAAATGGAGATACTGAAGCAAAGTAAAAGTACCTCAAAACTTTACGTAAGGACAGTACTTTAGTGAATGGAGATTCTTTTGAAAACTGAAAGTAATCCAATAAAACAGCTCTGTAATGAACAGCCTACTAACTGCACAAAACACAGAATTTTTTTTGTTTCAGTGAAAAATTTCACATGCAACAGCAGCCTGTGACTTATCTTTTACTTAAGTTAGAAAAGAAAAAAAAAGACAACTGAGCAAGATTATAAACAAATGTTTTCATTTTTTATTTAACGTTTCAAAGTTCAATCAAAGAAAATCCATTTTCTTTCACTCTGCAAAAAAACACAACTGAAAAAATGCTCACAACATTCATACTGTATGCAGGTGCATAAAATTATTAGGCAAGTTTAGCCATAATTTAAAGGGTTAATTTACCCAAATAAGATTGGCAACAGACTGAACACTAAACAAGACAAACAAAATACTGCACACCCCAGAATGATAAAATATACAAGCTGAGCTAAATAAGTCCAACTCAGACAGACTGAATAGTTTAATAAGTGCAAAAAACCTGGTGGTTTTCCGCAGGTCATTATTTTTCTGCATAGTCAGAATATATTAATGGAGATCTAGGAAAAAGACGCAGAGTACACACCATCAATAAAGAGCTATAAAGAATATGTGCAAGAATGTAAGCTATAAACGGCACTCCTCCTCTGCTCTTAGTGGATGAACTGAACTGTATGTGGCCATGTCGACCATCACTGACACCCTGTGAGAACTAATAATTGCCCAAACCACAGTGTGTGTGGGGAGTTATGATCAGGCACATACTGAAGCATCGATTCAAACTTCTCGATTAACACTTCCTTGGCTCCTTTCCTTGGCACATCTCCTTTCCTCTGAGTGATTTTTTTAAAACCTTGATTATCCCTTTCACATCTTTGTTATCCCTGCAGCTTCTCCTCCTCCAGTGTAGACATTAGTCCATGGTGCCTGCCATTTTGTCATTTCAATTGAACCCTGTGGCCTTTCACCTAAGCAGGATGGAGGAGCTAAATGAGAGTGGGCACTGGGAAGAACACATCTCTGCCTTGAACCAAACATCTTGGATGATAAGCTTATTCCTTAGGACTGTGTGTGTGTCAGAGCTTGAGAATTCTGTTATATGTGCACACAGTTATATGAAAAGTATTTCAGGCTCTGACACAGCGCAGTAGAGCATGAAACCCATTTGATCCACCTGGTCCTCTGACAAGCTGCTCAGCAGATTGACAGCTGGCTTGAAGTAACTGTGTAAAGCCCCTTGTTCTAGGTAGCCAATCAGCTCTGTGATACACTGTTGGAATCTCACATCCAGGCTGGTCTCAGACCAGTTGCCCTCGCTATCGCTGAGGTGCAGGATGAGATTGGCCAGCGGGGCAGCATTGAGCGGTCGCAGGGCGGGGTTCAGTCTGCACACCGCCTTAAGGATTTTAAGTGTCTGTTTGCGGCATCCGTCATCAGCCGTGTCGAGCTGAGCCAGGCGCTGAGTCTCCCACGGGTAGAGAGAGAGGTGCCAGGCGTTGACCCAGGGAGAGGTGAGCTCCGGCTGGGCGGTCAGAACCACGTCACCCTCCCTCAGCAGAGGCAACATGGAGATGAACAGGGGCTGATCGCTGCTCTGTGCTCTTTCTTTTCCAGGCCTGGAGGATTACAATAGGAGAAAAGTACATTAGAGAGAACAATAACATTAGCTGTAACACACACAAATAACACACAGATTGATTGCTGTGATCACAAAGCATGTTTATACCTGTTTTCAATCTTTTTTTTTTTTGGCCAGGTGGGTTGCCTGTTTATATATTCAGCAGATAAGGAATAGCACTAGCAATCATCCGGATATGTGTTTCTTTTATAACCGGTTGAGGCAGATGGCCTATAGCCTGGTTCTGCTCAAGGTTTCTGCCTTCTAATGTTTTTCATCACAAGGAACTGTTGAGTCTGTGTAAAAATATTCTGTACAGTACAGTCTAGACCTTCTTTATGTGGAAAGATAACTTCTGTTGTAATTTGGCTCGATATAAATAAAACTGAACTGAATTCAACTGAACAAGTAAGACTGTAGGGAGCTGTTAGGCATCAAGGACAAAAATGGGTAACAGGTAAAACAACAGTATTGCTCTTTCCAAATGAATAGCAGCTTAGAATTTTTTAGAAACTCAAGCCAACACTTTACATTCTTTAATTGCTGCACCAACAACTATTACATACTGTGTCATCACTGCATCGTAAACTTCAAATTGGTATATTTAATAGTGCAACAGTTGTGGCATTAACTCATTAAAACCCAGCACTTAATGTCTAACTGAATCTCAACATTGAAAACAACAATAACAGACACGTACTGAATCTCCAGTCTCAGGTCTGGTCCTCCCAGTACAGGTCTGACGAGACAGTCCATAGTGCTGCTGATGGATGGCCAGTTTATAGTTTCCATGATGGCCTTACTAAACATGTTCACAACAGCTTCTGAGGACAGATACCCACCCACCAGGTACCTACAAGACATAAGGATAGACTTGTTCTAGTGAATGATGAATTAATCAATATGGAAAAAAAAAAATTGGCAGATTGAGTTGTTGCTAATTAGAGGCAATCATCTGCTAGTTACACTAACTAATCTGATATATTTATATAGACATAAACTAAAAGTGCAGGTTGCCTGATTAATGAGGCATATTTTTTTTTTAATCTTTGTGTGATCACCTGTCCCAGTAGCTGCGTCCTCTGGGAAAATATTCCAGATTGACCCGTCGAACCATCCAGTGCAGCGGGTGTGTGAGCAGTGTTTCCTCACCCGGGATGAGACGCCACAGAGAGGCTTCCAGCTGTAGAGGCACCAGCAGACATGCATGGTCTGCGCTGACCACCTAAATACACACAGAAATAATCACAGCTGGATTTTATCTATATCTATAACATCTTGCAATATGTCATTACTGAGGAACGAAAAAGTTATGCAGAAGTGAAGTGGATTATCAGGCAGAAAAAGAATGCATATTGTGTGTGTACCTGCAGGTCATCCAGTAGAGAACCTCCCAGGCTCATTTCTCCCAGGGGCATGTCAGGGTGACGGGTGTGCAGGAAGCCCTGGATCTCAGTGCAGATGTCCAGAGCTAGAGACTGAGCCCTCTGGACCTCATGTGGAGATAGTGCTGCCCGCGTGTGATAGTACTGCTGCAGTCGCTCCTAAATATATTTTATATGGTTTTCCAATGACACAGAGAATGGGATGTCATGTCAGAACAAGTCAGGCAGACAGCTACTACACTATGTCCATGCATGTGCATTGTTCAACAAGGCACAAATACTATGTTGCCAAGAAACAACTCTGAACATGAAGTTAACAAACCATTTTGAAGTGTTTACACGTCCACTGGGAATACATACAGCTGTCTCTTGAGCAATACAATATTCAAAGTCATTTTGTGCCTCACAGCAGACTTAAGAACACTGACAGGATGATGTTTTGCCTGTTGAGTTGCTGCAAGGAGGAAAACTAGTAAACAGCAGAGGAACACTGCCGTGTGAATTCTGCTACTGTTATTTAAACAGCATTTAGAAAAGTGTACATTCATAAACCAACTGTGGTTGCTGCATTCACAGTTTTATGAGAGCAATAAAATCATAAAGCCCAACTCATGGCACAGCACGACTGGACCTAAGAAGCATCTAAAACAATGGACTTTTTTTGCCCCCAGGTATTCCCATACTACCCAAAATTCATTGAAAAAGTAGCTTTCCAGAGATGCAGAATAGAAAATTAAGTATTCAGAAAAGATACAATTTGCATAAGCTTTCTTTAAAAGCGAATCCCATTGTTTCAAATCCCCTCTTATGTCCAGTCACGCGTTTGCTCTACTAACATTTACTAAACAAATTACTTCCCGTAGCAAGTACAGAACAATCCACAACACTTCTGCTTATGTGGATTTTCTGCACACTAACTCAAAGCTGTTTCATGCTTGTTTGACTTCCTCTATACAGCCAGTGCACAAGCGTACACAGTATTTTGATTATGCAGGGCTCTTGGGGCTCTGTGCAGCCTAACCAGTGCATAACAATGCGTATCCCCTAAGCACTGCGCTTTACAAAACATGCTACACATGCATAAATGAATGAGCCAACACTGAGCAGAGCTCTTACAGCAGCTGCTCAGACTGAATACATAATCTTTGCCTTCAAGAGGTGAAATGTCAGAGTGTACCTGTAAACTGAGGACGCACAGCTGGAGTCTCTTGGACTTTGACTCAGGTTTAGCCTGCACCTCTTGAGAGGACATCTGAGGTTGTTGGCACAGGTCAGCTGATTGAGAGATTTAAACAGTTGTCAAGTAATATGGATGAATCATGTATCATATGAATTCCACATAATTGTGATATTTTTGTGTGTCGTTTGCCTGAACAGTTTTGTTTGTGGAGATGTACCTTTCTGCTGTCTGGCTGCCTTGGCAACATGCTTCATCACCACACCCTCTATGCCCTTCTTGATCAGTGTGGGAGACGCAGAGACCAAACTCAACTCCTCCCAGCTCTCTGCCATCTTCTGCTCCACCTTTTCATCATTGGCTGCACGGCCTGCACGCTCTATCAGCTAAAAACAAACACCCATCGTCACAAACATGCAGTCAGGCTTGACAGAAAACACACTATCCAATACAGAGTGCATGCACTGCCATAAACTGCAGGCAAACATACATATTCTGATTTAAGAGGCAAAAAATAACCTCAGTCTCAAGGAACTTCGAACAGGAGGATGCTGACCATTTCCTAAAGCATTTTTGTGACAGAATTCTAGTTGTGAGGGCAGTGGTAGACTTCCATTTGAAATACAAAGTTTAAAATTAAATATTTCAAATGATAAAAATGTACAATGTTTTAGAAACACTCTAGGTTTTTATTAACGTGAGCATTTTGCTACTTTAATTTTCTTTGTCAATATTTGTTGATGTCTGCTTTTAAAATCCTGATTTGGACCCCCTCCTTGTAGATTTCACCACTTTACACAAAGCTTGGGAATGCAATTGACCTATATGTTTTCTAAAGAATAAGTAGCTTTTGTATGATACTGTGAAACTTTCTGTATGTACTTGACAGCAAAACATGCTACAAGTAATGAACAGCTGTAGGATGAACTGTTCATCTATAAGCACACAACTGAACATACAATGGCTGTACTACTTTTTGAGTGTTAGGATAGCATTGGTACTTTTTAAGACTCATTCACTTTCACTTTCTGCATTCACAAGAAGACTGCCTATGAATGACGCACTCATGCAGTACTAACAACCTCACCCGTTTCACTGCCAATGTAGCAATTCCTAGCACGGCAGCTCCACCAACTCCGAGAACCAGCTGGGCGTTAGACAGCAGGAAGTCAATCACAATGGCGATGCCATCCTCTCCTCGCCTTCGACTTCCCTGGAAGTTCATCGTCTCCTTTTTTTGTGGTTAGCCTTAGGAAGCATGAATGCATGAATTCAATTTGGCAGAAACACAAGACATGACTGTGAGATGGAGAAAAAATGAACATGCAGCACTGTTTATCTCTGGAAATCATGGACACAGCTGCAATTCTATTTTATGAAGTCAGATTACCATTGCAAGCTACATTTTTATTCCAATAGAAAGGACATATAGCATATATAGAACACATATAGCCTACAGAGTAATCAAACAGGTAAAGACGAGTGGAGAAATGTAAATGCAAACGCATTCATACCTGGTATGAGGGGTCAATGAATGGTTTGATAAATGTGTCAGAGAGGTTGTTTAAAAGAAATTCAACGAAGTAGATTAGCCTTTTCCATCGGAGACATTTTGACTTGTTTTTTTTCATTGCAGTTCTCATTAAGCATTTCCAGTGAGCCAAATGAACTGCATCAGTAATGGTATTAATTACTCCTGAATTCCTTTCTGTGACTTATCAAAGTGTCTTTTAAGCTTGCTCATTTCTAGAGCAGACACATGTGTCACACACACATATATGTCACATATGTGACCGAGATATAAAAAAACTTTTAGCGTGTACAAAATTGAACATGTGCACTGGACTTATTATATTTAGTGCCACAGGACATCATGCTAAATAATTTCAACCAAGTGTGTGCCCTCTCTCCTTGCCAGTGGTACAGGACACCAAGAATGGAGACATGCTCTATTTATAGACCCCATCCATGCCTGAGTCATGCCGGGTCAAAAATGTGACAACCTTCCTGGTCAAGTTACAGTTACAGCACAACATATGTCTGCTGCACGTACAATACTGACGTGAGACGTTCAGAGAAGAGTTCACTTTTCTGTTTATTAGTTACTTCACCATCAGGCCACGCAAAAGACTCCTAATATTGACAGATGTTACCCAACACTGGTTGAGCTACTTTTAGTCAATAAGCTGTTAACCAATATGCATCCAGCCAGAGCAATGGTGTTGTACCATACAATCACTTACAAAGCCTTTGTTTGAGTTTATTGTGCCATTTTAGCTTTAAAAATATACCAACTATTTTAATAATACAGGTATAAATTTATAGCATTACAGCACAGGGCTGTTACTGTACCTGAGGGGACAGGAAGCCGCTCTACATGCGACAGTACTAAAGTGATCACATAAACAAAAATGCTGTGTTTGTGCAGTTTTCTTGATGTATTTGTGGAACGTTGTACTGACCAAAGGTGGCAGCACTTCGACATAGCAACGCCAAGTTGTTACATAACGAAACCGCAGAAAGAGAAATCTGTCTTCTCCCACAAGGATCCTCAACAAAGTATTTTTAACCTATCTTGTCTATCGTAATTACATGTAATCCTTCTGGCTGGACAGCTGACATGTTCATCTTAACACATACTCTCTATCGTTCCGGTTATTATCTGCTGATTAAGTTTTTCCCCTTGTGACAGTGACACATACAGCCTAACGTTAGTCTACGAATCTAACACCAGAGATTAGTAACATGACTGTAACTAACACAACATTACAAATGTTCACCAAGCCCAAATACATAACTAATCAGCTAACTAATGTGAGCTGTTTTAACGTCGTCAGCATGAAGAGCAGCAGCAAACGGATGAACAGCTGCAAACTCAAGCTCGCAGCTAAGTTAATGTCAGTTAGTAAAGCTAGCCAGCTAGTTTGTTAGCTACATTAGCAGTCAGTGACAGCTGCCCCACTGCGGTTAAACATACTTACCACTTAGTGCGGAGAGAAATATAACAGTCCGACTACACACCATGAGCGTTTGATAATATACGTATTTCGATCTTCTTCAACAATAAAGCGTATATTTACTGTCTATCGTAGACGGACAGAGTAAATATAACGCAACCTGCTAGCTAGCAGGCGCAGTCTTCTTCTGCTGTGTAATTGTGGTTGACATTCAAAGTAAAGGTCCGCTAGCGCCATCAAGAGAAGCTCCGGCACAACGACTACTACATCAGGAACTTATTAACCTCCTAAAAGAAGGTCTATTCAATAACAGTTTCAGTGCTTTCGGTCATGTTACGTGGTCTTCATCAGCAAATAGGGTTCCGTCTGCAAACTTTTGGAAAAATGTCAAGAATGAACTTTGAACCTCAATCTCAGAAACTGTTTTCCAAACATGATGCCACTGATTTGACTGCCCATATGTCAATTCTAGTCTTTCCTCCCACACAGCCAAAGCCTTGATCAAATACAAAATACAAAAAAACTACACAAATGTGAAGCTGTCCTCTCTTTCCCTGCACTTATTTGCATTATTTTCACTGTTGGTGATGAAAATTTTGATTTTGTTGTTTGTTTTGGAATCTGTGTTGACTTTGTACAACTGAAAATATTTTAAAAGCAGATGAATTTTACACATTTTCTTTATTGAATTACAAATAACTTTTTTGAAATATGGGGATGCATAATATACAAACTAAAATACAAATTAGGTAAATATTAGGGGAATACAGAAACTTAATTACAAAGGTCCAAACTTATCCTCCCATCTTGAGTGAAAATCACTTAAAACTGAAATTAACAATCAATAAAAGAGCAACCCCAATGCAAGACACTGTTAGATTTCAATGATAATGACAGCCCAACTCCACTCAGGATGGGTTATATACAGCCAATAATGTGAGTAACTCAGGCTCCTGGCAGTACTGTAGAAGACACCTCAGTTCGATGTTCCCTGACCTGGTGTTTGAACAGCCAGCTTGGTTGAGGGACAACCGTGGTTTAATGAATGGCCGACCAACTACGTGGAGACAATTCCAGCTTTATTTCAGTCAGAAACCACCTTATGTGCCACCACTGTGTCCACAAAGTTAGTGTCCCATTTAAGAGCTCCAGTATTTGTCTCTTGCAGAAATGTTCTAAGTTCATGACGATAGCAGAGCTTTAGAAAACCATGAACACCAGTCAAACCGTTTTTAGAAAGTCATTTCTCCTCTGAACCAAGGTTATTTTTGTTCATGTGAAACTCCAGACTAACCTAGCAGTCAGCTAATAAGTACCTCTGCCAAATGCGGCTGACTGGGAGCAAGGAAATTTATCTGTGTTTACACAGCAAACTGCAAGGACAAATACATCTGGAAATGTAGTTTCTTCTTGCTGAATGTTTAGATAGCAGCTAAGCAAAAAATAAAAGGGTTGGTTTTGCTCAAATTAAGTTCTGACTCACCCAAATATCACCGAATTTAAATAAGGGTAATTAGATATAACACAGAACAGCAATAACATGGTCTCTGTCACTATATAAGGTGAAGCAACTTCAGACTGAAACAGGAGCGTAAAACAAGGCCTGAGTTTTTCAAACTCCATAAAGCTTCAGTTTACTTAATGTATCAAATTGTGACCTCCATTAAAATGAGACATACAGCTGAATCAAATCATAACACAGACAGCATGGCTGCACATGTGCCAGTTGTATCAACTTAAACAGCGACAGGGAGGCTGAAGTTAACAAAGAGTAAAGATCTAGGATGACACAGTAAAGGTACGGATCAGAAATGTAGGTGCAAATAAACAAAGGTTTCTTTCTGCATAAAGTTGCCCCAATCAAAGACTATACAAATGTATTGTACATTATAACAAGTTAGATTACAGCTCAGATTTTCTTTTGTACAAGTCCATACATACATCTTTCTTTTAGCTCTTGCCATCTGTACATCTTGGTTACAAAAAATACATGCCATTTTGAAGTATCTATGGACATAGAAACAAGAAAAGTTTAATTTAAGGTAATTGAACAGTTTCACAACAGAGCTTAACTGTAGTAACTCAAGGTTCTGTAGTGTGTGGCAGACACATCAATTTCATCTGCCAGAAACAAATAAGCACTCAAGCTGATCCAGATTTAAATCAAAATGCAAATGACTTGATGACTGTACTCCTCCAGATCGAAAGTGGAGCGAGAAAATGATGACTGATCAAAGAATGTTAGAATATTGAAATACATAAAAGAGCAGGTATATTTATATGTGTACATGTGTGATAGAGAAGTGCTCAATGGCGTCTCATTTTGACTTTGCGTCCTGAACTTTCCCGGTGTTTGTCAGAGTCTTGACCACGCCTCCAGTAGTTCTCTGAGCTGATGCTGTGACGACGATGACGGGACACTGATGGGTGTCTGTTCTCCTCTTTGTCCATCTCTAGTACTCTCGGCCTGGTGGAGGAAGAAGATTGAGATGCCAAGTCAAATTTGGATAATCATTTATCACATCCTGACCGATTGTGACACAGCTTCATTATTTCAATTTACATGACACCAGGCCAAAAGCGAACATAGTTACCGTCGATATCTGATAATCCGCTTTGGGCAAGTATGTCTTAAGCCCTTTTCAGATGTGCAATATGTAACATTACTGGCTTTATCAAGCTGTGAAAGCAATGGTTTTTATTTTTTCAGACATACAGACATTTACAGAAAAGATCCATTTACAGAAAGATCCACAATTTGAATGTGATACCCGGTGTGTTAGAGGGAACAGAGTTAAAATGCTATGATATTGAGAAAGAAGATGTATAATGTGCATAAGATATGATGACTGAAATAAATTCATTACAGTGATCTTAGAAGGCAGTACGAGACGCGCATTTCTCTCAGCTTATATTTTACCTTGTGCTGCTGCTGCCTTTGTAAATGTTACAAGGTCTGACCTATGTGACTTTTACGTAGCAGAGACCAGAATCCTTATTCAGACATGAGCCCAAAATTTTAAGATTTAGATCTTGTCAGGTTAAGGTAAAAGGGTGTAGGTCTGAAAGGGGCTTTAAAGTTCATCATGGGTTCAGTTGTTTCCTAATAACCATAACACAACCCCAGTTGGGCTGTGTTCAAATTATATTTATTCTAGCTGGGTCAAGGCAGGGTCTCTGTATTGCCGGGGGTCACTACGTCAATACAAACAGAAGAGTGTTTAGATCGAAAACAAACAAAAACATAATTGAAATCCTGGTGAGAGGTTGAAATATTATCCAGGAAGTACGGCTAGAGTGATGCCAAAACACAGCACAGTGATTAAAATGTTATGGGGACGGATTTGACTGATTTGCAAAGTTATCACTATGGTAGCAATCATTTTAGCTTTTTATCACTACAGTTGCTAGGTAAACAGTAAAAATGTGCTTGCGAAAGAATATGCCCTTGAACATATTTAACTGACCAAACTCACAGAGCCTTGCTAGATGCAAGTTGCATTGCATTACTGCAATTATTGAGCCCAATTCAAAGGTTTTAATGGGCAACCACTGGGACTGTAAAATAGAGTGAGGGGGGAATTTGGTCAGATTTGGTTTAAATTTTTTGCTAATTCATGCAAGCCCAGTAGATTTTCCAAAGGTCTGTTTCTATTTGACCCATGAAGATCTCTACCGTGTCTATATGTGTGGAAGTGTACCTGTGAGCAGCATCAGGGTCTGCCTTGCGATGAGAGCGTTTGGCTTTCAGAGGAGCGGGTCTCTCTGCAGGAGAAGAGCTTAAAGGGCTGTCAGAGTCCAGTCGAGGAGCATCAGGTCTGGTCCTGGCAACCAGAGGAGGGAGTGTGAGTAGAAAAACTTGGATCAAAGCGAGATGTCATGCAAGAATAATGAAATATTGGCTCACTTTCTAAGGATGATAACTGCACGCCGCTCCTTGATGTCCTGGGGTCTGATGCAATGGGTGATGTCATCAGCAGCATAGCCACTGAGAAAGAGAGATGCTTGGAATTAGTGACAACTTACGCCCTTGGCAGCCAAACAAAAACAGCAGTTCAATCAATGCATGACAGCAAAAACACAGCCATAGTCACCTGAGTACTGTAACGCTCCCTCTTCTCACAGGCAGGACAAACACAGGCTCTGACACCCGGATGGGTTTGAACTGGAAGCGGCAGCCGAAGCAGAGCGCGCTGTCACTGAAGAAGGACACTGAGACGATGGGCCGTGCAAAGATGTGCAGAGGATCTACATGTGACACAATGCAGCCTCCTGGTTGATAATCATTGATGACAGCACTGTTGACAAAACCTTCTGGGATCACTCCACTGGACACCAGACGCTTGATCACCAGCTCGTGCACCCAGCTTGGGATCTCATCCACTTCTCCTTTGCGGTAGAGCCTCTCCTGGCCGGGTCCACGCTTCTCCAGCTGGGATCCATACGTGTACCCCTCCCCAAAGAAGTACTTGTTACGGAGGGGTGCTCTGTCCACGGTGTGCTCACGGTAAAGTCCAGCCTCACCTTGTGCAACCACGTCGTCGATCTTCTCTTCGATGAGGGCGCACTCCTCCGGTGTGAAGATGCTCTTCTGCAGGATGCTGCTCCTCACCCGGCGGGCCTCCTGCTCCTTGAGCTCCGCGCTGTCATCGCTGTGCTCGTATTCATCATCGTCGGACTCCCGAAACTTGCGCTTTCGACCTTTTCCGCTGCCGTTACTCGTCCCGTCCACGTATTTGTTTTTCTCCTCGTCTCTGTGTGGAGTCATAGATTTCAGCTTCTCCCTCAGGTCAGAGTATCGGCTGGCTGCCATGTCAGCCAAAACAGTGTGACTGGTGTAGTGCGACGTGAGCTGCTAGCTAACAGATAGCATTTATCAGCGCTGCATTTCAGCACGGTTTTAACTGAGTCCGGTATATATGAAAGGACGAGATGTCAAAAGGAGTCTTTGATGATGGGTGCTGCTAGCTTAATGCACTCACTCTCACTCACAGTGGTGTCCAGCGTACGCAAGTGGCTAACATTAGCTAAGTTGCTCCGCCGCCCTGCATAGAAACAGCAGCCTGGCAGGAAACTTAACAATCTGTAGATGATATTCACAGGCGTTTATAAACAAGCACAGCTGAGATAAAGGCTGCGTCGACACCACAACACGCTCAGCCAGGGGAGAGGCTAACGAGAGCTAGCCGAGGTGCTTGGCTAGCCAGCTAAGCTAGCCTGGTTTGGTCTGTCCGTTGCCGCCTGGAAATACCGACAAACCACGCAGCAACATTTCACATGTCACCGCTAAATTCCCAAACCTCGGTGCTCCGGAGACGTTTCCACTCAGGCTTTAACTCCAAGAGTCCAGGAAAAGCATTGTTACATCCACACGAGGCTCGAACACGGTCAGTTTACAGCATCATAGAGCGTCTTCAAGAGAAAAGCTGAAAATAAACTCGTGTAACCTGCTGGAGGTCTGCGCATGCTCAGTGGTGAGGGGGGACTGTCACGTGCCCTGAACGGAACACACTTATAAATCCATGTTGGGAGCTTTGAGGGGACACGACTGCTAATTTTGTCCCACTGACCCTTTATTTACCTTCATAAAGTTCACACTTTTTAAGGAGCTGTGCCGTTCTTTATTATAGTTTTGTAATAAATAAGTATTAATAAGAAACTTTATTTATATCCTTAATTCATATTTAGTTACTGTGGAGATAAAATTGTGCAATAAATGCTTTAAAAGATTTGTAATGTAAATAAGTTTTTCTGTGGTGAAAAAATCTGAATATTTGTTCTCAAATAAGAAGAAATACATTTCTGTGATCTTAATAGCAAAACAGAATTTGTAAATCATGTTTGCACTGTATCTGTCCATAACCCACCAAATATTTGAAGTGCTGTACATAGAAACATGATATATTTTTTAAAACATTTTTACACTTTCTGTATTATTACTTTACCTACAAACCTATATTCAGATCAAAGGATTGGTCAGTTAATTGATTATGACCAAAACTGAATCAACAACCATTTTTACAATTCTTTAGTCAGTTCATTTATACTAAATTCTCTTTTATATAATGGAAAATGTAATACCTCAGTCAGATAGACCAGCAATTTGAAGACAGACTTGTGAGGTTTTAGGCCTTTTTACTATTTTGTGATATTTTAATGTACCAAACAATTCATCAATTAAAACCAAAACTGAAATATATTGAGGTAAATATCATTAAAGACAAAGATAACCAGCTATTATTCAGGTCTAACAAGCTGCAATGAGGGAATTTATAGCACTACTTTAACAATTACTTGATTTGGAAAAAATATGCAGATTAATTTCCTTTTAATCAATTAAGCAACTGTTTAAACAATAATGAAAAAAGATTGTCACTTGCCGTCCTGCCTGTTTATGAAAATACATACTTTAGTGACTTTGTTTACTTTTATTATAGAGTTGATATCTAGCATTTAATTGTGCCATTCATACTGATACGTCTTCATATAAAATGCTTGGTTTCATCATTGTTTAAAAATTTGACTCAGTGCAGAAGTGCTCATATCTCTCTTTAAATTTGCTTGTTTTATTTTGATAAAATATTCTTTACAAAACAAGAAAATGGATGCACTAATATTGATTGAATACTACAAACAATTTACACAAACATCAAGTTTGACAGTATCAATAAAAAAAATAAAAAATGCTACATATCACTTATAAAACTTTGTAATGACAAGGCACAGGCCTTCCTCACAGTTCATCAACAGCTTCTGTACAGATAACACATCTTTAATGTTCAGTGAATTAAAACTACAGTGATAAGTGCAATTATAAAGGTGTCAGCCTGAAAGAACATGAACTAATGATGAACTCATTTTCTTCAGGATGCACTTTGTTCAGTTAATGCAGTGACATAATCAAGTAAAAGTGAGACTGACTTCAGGGTACACATTACATATCATACATATCATATATTTGTATGTGTGTGTGCAACACACAACTAACACCTGAAGGCAAGAAGAGGTAGGCTATTTATAAGGGTTTCATCTCATGTATGTGTGTCCGTGGTCATACAAGCGTGTGCGTACGGTTATAACATGGTGATTTCGCTGGGTGGCAGGGTGAGTCTTTTATCCCGCACAGACATCATGTTTTCCACCTGCATGGCAATGACTCGACACAACTCCAGGCCCTGCAGACAAACACCACCCACATGAACACAGAGACTGCAGCATAGAAACATGACTGAAAATGACCACGTGTGACCTGTGAAGAGTGTCCTTGTCCGTGTTTGCGTAATACCTGCTCGAGCTGCAGCTGAATGACCCGCTGTGTGTTCATGTCCCCCAGGGTGAGGTCGACATATGGGTAACTCGTTCCAGCGGTGGGCCTCTGTGTGCGGCTGGACTGCACCTCCACCAGGGGGACCACTGCCATCAGCTCCTGCACCACCGAGATCAAACATTACAACACACACTGTCTTACTGAAACTATGTGACTCTGCTTCTGGGCTCATGCTTCAGTCACGATGGGATGAGTCACGTCAGTGTTTGTCGATTGTGAATGTGCGGGTGTGTGGTTCCTTACGTGTGTATTTTTGTGCAGAAAGTGGAGACCGTGTTGATTAACAGCAACAATACAGGGGGCGTAGAAGGTGGTGGAGCTGCTGCTGTGGATGTAGAAGAACGAGGAGCCGAACATGGGGAATGCACTGATCAGGCCTGCACGCACAAAGACACAGAATTTAACAAGAGTGGACACAGACTGCCATGTTGTTATTCTTTAAGGAGGCATCACATGAATTGGACAAAAAGTGGACTTTTCCAAAGGGGCACCTCACAGATTTTACACATCACGTTCAGCTTATTCATCAAGAATAGTCCTACCCAGCCTGTGAAAAAATTGTATAATGTTTCTGTGGCTCTGGAGGAACTGAGTCGAGTCTCATCAGTGTGACCCTGGTGATGCCATCAGGGTTATAGAGACTACAATTCTTTAAACATAAACATTAAAAACCTGGAGCTTAACTTGCAGGGAGGGTCTGAAAAACCCCCAAAGACAATACAGGACCCAGAAAAAGACTTTACTGTTATGTAATTCAATCACAAACAGCTTCTCAGCTGATTTTGCTGAAAATGTACCTTATCACAAAAAGTACTGATGACAATACAAAACACTACAGTGAAAGGATTTGAACCATATCATCCAACTGTTGAAGGAGCAGTTGTAAAATATGTAAAATCTGACCCTAATGTGATCAGGGATCTTACCCAGAAACTGTGCTCTGGCCTGATGCGGGTTCAGGGTCTGCACTTGCTGCATGTGCTGCGTCACCATGTTAACCCACTGCTGAGGGGGCTGCTTCTTGAACAGAGGTGTGGCAATGTACTCCGATAATTCATGTCTGGAAGAGAGAAGAGCAGAAACAGAATGGAAGATAAACAGACGTCTACTTCACCCAGCGACTTCGCATCATTTCTCAGAATCATTTTACTCAGTGAGCTGTTCTGTTCTGCTGTCGGCCCTGTGTGTGGGTGGAGAGAGACAGAGATAACAACAGTAAGAGCCTGAACGGACATGAGTTTTATTTATAGTTGAGAAAAAAAAGTGTCACGCACTTTAAACACAAAAACTATTAACTGGTCTCTTCAACATTGAGTTTCATCCTGTACGGTTGTTGAGCATCAAAAAATCTACAAAAATATTAATTGAAGCTTCAGTTCTGCTTTAATTATCTTTGTGCAGGGAAAATAAGCACATAAACATTAAAATATACAACATTTAACAACAACAAAGGACCATAAATTTAATGTGCATCTCTAGTAAATGTGCTAAAACAGAGGCGATGTTCAAAGGGAATTTCTTAAAATAATTAACCTGCTAGTAAAATGGGTTTTATTTTACAACCGATGTACATTTATACTAATTACACCCTTAAGGTTTGGGCATGTTATTAACAAATGCTAACATCAAATGGGATTGGTGTTCATAGAGAAATAGGAAACACCAAATGCATCTGGAAATAATGGATAAACAGTGTGACTGTTTACTTATAAAACAGGGAACAATTGCTTTAAATGTAATTACAAGAAGCCAAATGAAGATAAATGGAAAAAAGCATGGATAAAATCTGAGGTAGTGTTGACTGTATTAAAACAAGATGGGAGGAATGGGAGCAGTGTTGTGCAGTGTAAATGTAAAATATGTATATATTTATCACATGAATATGAAACATTGCCTGTTTCATATACTGCACTGTACAGTATTTTTTCTTTCTCTCCCTCTCTGTATTAAGAACACATAATTTTTCTTTCTCTATTTTTCCACAATTCTAGTTTTTTTTTTTTTTTTTTTAAATTAAGCTTCTCTTTTTAGGATTAGAGCCAGCCCTTCTACACCCTCAACTCTAGTGATATGATGAATTAGGGGTTCTGGACATCAATAATAAAGTCAAAGTAAGTAAAAGCATTTTGAGATTATCTGTAGGGCTATTTTATTATTTGATCATTGAGTCCAGAGGCTGTATTGTCAAACATTCTGTCATATGGTTAATAAGTAAGAACACTTAAGCCTTTATGACTTATTGTTTTCTCACATGCTGGGGATGAAGATGATGTCTTTCGCTCTGTGCTGCAAAGCTGCCAGTTTGGAGATTTGGTGGAACTGCTGATCGCTCACTTTTCCATGTGGGAGAACATTCAGCAGGCCTTTCCGGTAGTCTGGCAGGATCTAAATACACACAGAAACACAGTTACATTCACATGCACACATGTGGGTCACATGTACTGAATGCATGTGAAACATCACCTGTCGTACCTGGTTATACTGCATGGCAACACAGAGCTCATTCTCAAACTTGAGCGGCTGAGTCCAGATGACTCGTCTGAACCAGAAGCTGTAGTTGCTGTCGACTAACTCGGCCTCCGTTGCAACATCCAGGATGTACTCGTGCTTGTTCAGAGGACGCACGTTCTGACCTGGATACACCCACATACAAATGTAATGCCAGTTTTTATTTATTACACAGAACAATGCAAAACTGTAAAACACTCACTTACATACTGAAAATGTTTCTATTTTGAGGGATTGTTGATCTAATATTCAGTATCAGTATCCGACCTTTAGTAGCCAAAAAAATCCGATGCACACACACCCTGAAACATCATGTTATTACAGCCACATGTTGTGTGACCTGCTGTGCTTTTGAATAGCATACAAGCAGGAGCAGCTGACAGCTGTTATCATGTGGAGATGTTTAATGCTAAAGGAGGAAACAAACACGAGTCCTGTGTGAGTGCTTCAAGGGACAAAAAAAGCATTGGAGCTTTCAGGAATGAAAAGTAGACAAGACCAAAGGAGCAGGAGCATTATTGTGCAAAGGAATATGACAAAGCTGTACATGCAACAAGGACCATAACAAAAGCTTCTTATTTTATCAGAAAAAAAAATCCTTTTTAAACAACTTAAAAAGTTATATTGTGTAACATTATTAACATTAACATAATAGTTTTTTTTGTGTTTAACAATTTGTGAATCATGTTTTTAAATATATCTATATAGATATATCGCATGCAATTGAATGGCACATTAATATCTCAGCAGACAATAAAGAGGGAAAATGTGTCCTGGATTGCTGTTGGCAGAGACTCAGTGTTGTGATATCAGTATCGGAAATGAAAACACGATATCGAGTCATCTATTTTGCCGTGACAGCCCTATCAGACTCATGAACATGAGTGACTTTCTCCCACAGCTAGAAACCAGAGAACAGTCTGATATGTGATCTGTGAGTGGATCTGCTTCACTGACAATGACAGGAAGATTGACTTTGTTCACTAATACATCATTTAATTTGTGTTTGAGTGTGCGAGATAAAGAAATAGACGTCTGTGAGCACACCTCTATTGGTGACTAAAAATATGGCATATTCTTCCATGGCCTCCAGCCTGTGTAAACCCATCTCATAGCACAGCTCCTCAATCACCTCCAGGGCAACCTGAAACACACACACACACACACACANAGCGTACGGTGTGTGTGTGTCGGCTTGTGGTGTGTATGTTGTTAATGTGTTAAAGTAGACTTACGGTTTGGAGCTGGTGTTAGCAGTAAGCTGTTTGAGGAGTTGGCAGTAAGCCTCATCCCTCATCAAGGTGAACTCTCCTATGAGCTGAGGGAAGGACACACATACACACACACCACACACACACACACACAAACACAAACAAACATACACAGATTCGTAAACTGTCAAAGACAAAATGGTGGCCTAAGAAAAAAAAGGTTGAGTATTTACCTTAAGGAAAGTGCTGACCACTTCCTGTTCTGTCAATCCCCTCGGTGGAGAGTCACCCATGAAACGCATCACAGCTACACAAATTACACAACCAGGACACACACACGTAGGTCAACAATACTTAAATAGTGAATATCAGATTTTGTGGAGAAATCCAGCCGTTCAGTACTTAAAGTTTGATACGATAAGGTGTCATTTTAACAGAGGATGAATCTGAGCCCTCGTGTAATGAGAGTAACGTAATAAGATGATGTAATTAGAGGAGAGATGAGAGAAGGCGAGAACTTACACAGGAAGAGATCAGCTGCCACTCTGTTCATGGCTGGATCTGTAAACTCTATCAGAGACTCGCTCAGAGGAGTCTGCAAAAGCAACAAGCACACAAGAAAAGTGTAATATAACCAGTTCAATACATACAAAAAAACCATGTAAAGTTACGAGAAGATAGACTGCTGAGATGCTCGAACGTCACCTTGGAGAACTTGATCATGTCAGTGGGCTCTCTGGAGTCTCTGTTCTTGCCTTTGCTCTTCAGGGAATCTCTGAGAAGAAAATCACAAAGTGCACACAAGTATTCAGATCATGCACTGAGGTGCAAATCAAACACAGACATATTAGCGTCAAGACGAAAATAAATATACTCACTTTTCAATTTGTTGCCTGTCAATATTTTAGTATTTGATTATTCATCTTTTATCATAAATGCATTGTCATGTAAACAATATTTATGTTGTATGCTATTAGTTAAGGTGGAGCTGATTTAAATTACTTTACAAAATGTAGAGGAGCAGAAGCATAAAGTATAATAAAATGGCAGTAATTAAGTAGAGTACAAATACCTTTTAATTGTACTTAAGTACAGTACCTGAGTAACTATACTGAGCAACTTTTCACAACTGGACTTGAGATGGTCTCTGCTTGTTTTTTGTTTCGCACCTTTGTGAGGATTTTCCTCTGTGTATGCACATTTTCTTTCTTTGTCTCACCCCTTCCCTTTGCTTCCCTGTCTGAAGTACTTCTTGGCAAACTCCAGCATGTCATATTTACTGTCCTGCAGGGCCCTCTCATCCAGCTCTCCATCAGCAAAGCCGTCAAGAGAAACCCTCTGAAAATTGATTGACAGTGAAAACAATGTGACACTCGTATCACTTTGACAGACAGAAAAAAAAAACAACACACTGTATGTGAATGTGTACCTCAATCGTTTGATCTATCTCATGTGCAGCCATGGTGGACGCCACAGCCACAGCGACGGCCGATGACACGGCAAACTGTCCCGCCCCTCCTCGCGGCTCGGCCTTGCGGTCCAGTGGCAGCGTCAGGAAGTCAGGTGCGGCGATCGGATGGATGCACTCAACCGGGAACGCACCGGAGCGGCTGAACACAGCACCGAACTTCCAACCTGACACACAGACACACAGGGAGCAGGGAGATTACAAGACCCAATCGTACAAAAGCACACACACCTGGGCCCTTTTGTGCCCTTAAACAACCCTCACCTCTGCTGTAAGTCCTGATCACTATCTGTCTCTTTCCTCTAACAGCAGGTCAGCTTTTCATTTAAACAAGCCAGATCCTTATCGGCTTCCTTTTCTCTCTCATTTACAAGACTTAACTCTCCCCTGGCTACGCTGATAACCCGCCACTTAACACTGCCTTTGGTCTAATTCTAGATACAATACACATGGGCAATTCTGTCTCTTGTGAGGATGTCGTATTGACTTACATTAAATCCCTGCACGGCTGCCCTCACCTCAGCCATAACCACAGCAGGCCTGACTTCAACCCCTGTGCTGGAGATTTAGCCTTTTTTACCAAATAACAGAAAAGATATCAGATCTCAGAGGATTGTATGGTGGAGGATTGATTCCAATTTAGCAAACCTGATCACAGTGTTTGTGCTCATTGAGCTTCATTTATGAAAGGTTTGTGAGGTCAGGATGTTTGAATTAAAAGAAATAATAAACACGCCTCAGTAAATTACAGAAACGTGTGTGGAGTCACATATTGAATTTGTCCTGTCCGGTATCTGTTGAGTGATGGACTGACGTGACTTCTCGTCTGTGATCTCATTTCATCTTGTGTGTCCTCAAGAAATGACGCGAATCGATATTTTTCAAATTGCATCGCCATCTTCCATCTGAAACATAATTTTCTGTTACAATATTGTATTTAAAGAACGCTGCGGGCCCAGTCATCATCACTGCACCTATTTCTCCTGGGTGTAAGGAGAAGTCACAGTCCGGGTTATTATATCTCTCAAAGCTGTCAGTTTACATTGTCACCTTGTTTACATTTAGACCTTGGCCATCAGTGTTGTCTGTCACTTTCAAAATGTCACAGATTACATATTTCTAGCTACTTACAATTGAAGTTAACTACTTGCTTTATTATAAACTGTCTGTTTAGAGTAATGGATTACTGATTACATTGCATTACTTTCAACAAAACAGCTGCACAAGTGCATACATACATTATGGTTATATAGCTTTATAACATCATAACCTCTTTAAAAAGTGTTGTTCCAAAATGCAAATGTTGCTTTTTGTTAGTCTTTGTAATGTGGCTGTTCAGAACTTGGAGGTTTGTGTTTTGTCATTTTTGTGCTGATTCACAGTTTTAATCATTAGAGAGGTGGCTGTTACATTTCTTGCCCCCAGCTGTATTTCTCTATTGTGTTTCAAGCTCTTGTCCCCTGTGTTAAATATCATTAAAGAGCTGCCACTGATGAGAGCTGCTGAGCACTTAATTTTGGGCTGTAAGGAGTTTCTCGATTTGGTTTCCTCTTAGATTGAAATGAAGGGATTTAATGAACACTCACCAAAGTCTGGAGTGTCTCTTTTCAGCTCCTCCAAAAACACCACCTTCTTCCTCACCACGCAGCCGTAGCTGTAACCTGGAGGACACACACACACACACAGGGCAAAACACACACACGCTTGGCTCATAGATTCACTCATGAGATAACAGGATTTGTACTACATGTACCACAGAGTCTCACCCTTCTCCAGCCCGTCCATAACCTGCAGCCGGATGACGTCGCCTTTGTGGAAACTGAGCATTGAGCGGTCGTCTGTCACAAAGTTTCGCTCTGCAATCACATAGTCTGAGTCCTGCAAGGAAGAACAAACACATGCTTACTTTCACTGTCACATGTCACGGTAATGTTATTCACATTTACAGTATTTGGACTGAAGTTTACCCTCAACCTGATTCATTTACTACTGCTGATTTCTCCTCATCTCTTAAAACTTACAGAAAAGTTAGATGCATTCATTATGTGCAGATGAACGTAGTAAGAGAAAAAGTCACCAAGGTAAAGTCATGTAAAATTTTTAGCTGAAACTCTTTTACAAGACAACAGCAATGGCCCTAATACTGACTGATTCATAATTGTTGCACAATGTTGTTTTTGCACAACCGTTAAACTCCAAGTGGTCCTTATTCCAAAATATGTGTGTGTGTGTGTGTGTGTACCTTTTTGATCTCATTGATGAAGGTGTCTATGAGATGTTTGACTTGCGGCGCCTTTGCCGAGAACAGGATCAGTTTCTCATTGGTCAGATTGAACTCCAGCATGTTCTCAGAGGGGATGGTTACAAACAGGATGTCTGCATAGCTGGAAGATACAGTGTAACAGCTAATATTCAAAAATGAATAATTATGAAAAATTATAAAGACATAAAATAACACATAAGACATAGAATTTTCATATAATTATTTGCCATGAAAGCAAAGTCAGTGCTTTCTATCATTAATGACAATCCACTGTTTCCCTTTTATGATAATAATCAGTTTGTAAAAATGCCTAAAGTTTTACCACAATACTATTATTATTTCCATCCATATTGTGATCCTGTAGGAATAATGATTTTATTTTTTGACTGATAAACTTCTTTTATATGCTTTTTACTGTTTCCTGACAAGTAAACTGGCTGATGTTAGATTCCTGCAGATGAAGAGGCGTCAGTGTGTATCTTGGCCAACAAGTAACAAGATATTGCAGAACAGAAATGCACATCTCATCTTGGCATATTTGTCTGTGATTTACAACTCACCTGACACCGACTCTAAAATGTAAAATACACATGTCTGGAACATCAAACAAGATGAAAGAAATGGTGATAAGAAAGTGCAAACAGAACCAACAGCACATACGTGTAGGGTCGTAGGACTCTGAAGTAGTCTGGAGCTGCAGCGCTGCTTTTGACTGTCTTCAACAGCTTTATGCCGCTGTGGGACACTGACAACACCTGCACACCTGTTCCTACACTACCCTGCAAACACACACACACACACACACACACAAACACAGGTTTAATGAAAATAATTCACTGTGTAATTATTATCCTCTGAGGATTTACCACCCTCACCGATGCAGGGAACAGACGGGAGAAGTAGATTTCCCAGGTTTCCCTGGCCGCCACCACAATCGTTTTCTTCACATGCTCCTCCACTGGATCCATATTCTGTTCAACCCCGTGTTTAGCTGTCATTCACACACAAACAGACACAGGAACTCATGAATGTCAAAGAGATGTGTTTGCATTAGAGCATACGGTCTCAAAAAATGTCTGCGGGAGGAACAGACAGACTACCAAAAAGAGCTTTCATTTTCTGCCTTTCATCCCGGGTGATGCGAACACACGCCTCTGACAGAGTGTCGTTCACTATCTGCAGGAGAGAACAGAGGAGAAGACAGTAGAGAAGAAAAGAGCAGAGGTAATGTTAGAAACAATTTTAGTTTGATTGTTTCCTGTTGTCAGGTAAAACATGGAGAACAATTGGTGAGAGGTTAAAAAAAAGTGAATAAATTAACAAATGCATCAAATAATTAAAAAAAGATTGCATGAAACAAAATGCATTTAATTGTTGATATTTTCAACACATCAATCTTGTGTTAATTCATCTATCTATTAAGTTACCTGTTTGAATATGAGGTCCAGCACCAGAGGATTGTTGAAGCTGTCTTTGGGATAAAAAACCTGTAAAAGACAGACAAACAGTCACAATAGAACACAACACAAACATTTTGACAGAGGATCATGATGTTTTCAGTGTGTGTGTATTTCTCTATGTACACACCTCCTTCCTGAGGTACAGCCTCCAGGGAACATTGGTGTAGGTGTAATGCTCTTCATTGGCGCGTTGGTGCAGCTGCGTCTGGATGGTCTCCGTCTCTACAGGAAGCTCTCGAGAAACTGCACCAGAAATTATGTTTTATTTTTACTTTATTCAACGTCCTCAATTTGGCAAAACTGCATTTTAGTGAGCTTTTTAATACTCTGTTGCCGTCTTGCTCTCGAACTATCAAACTGCCTTTCACTGCTTCACTCTTACTCCAGAGAACGGAAGAGCCTTTTATTGTTGCAATCTTGTTTTCAGAAATGTTTTGAGGTCAAGTGCCCACAAGACGACGGGTCAAAAATTGCCGCCTACCTGCTGTGAGAGTCAGTGTGACCCTGTTTAACTACCATGCTACCCTGCTAGTTATTTTTGACAGTGGTGATTTCATGTGAGTGAGAAAATGAGGCGAACTGTCACTCGAGTCAATATCAAGGCAGAACCTGACAAAATAAAGTCTTAGGGGCGACTGTAACAATTGGCACATTTCAGAGGAGATACTGGAACATGTGGATGAGTGTATTCTTCAAGTGGGTGTGAGTACCTGGTGGAGGGATGGGGAGGGGACGATCTCTCGTCTTCTTGGTGGGTTTGAATCCTGCCTCTTTCATTGCAGATGCAGATGGTGATGCGGCAACAGGATGTTTGGGCTGGACAGACACAAACACCTTCCTCTACATGACCGGTTTCTAGCATTGTCTAATGTGTGTGTCGCTGTATGCACAGCTTTGTTCGGTGAGTGTGTATTACAGCATTTTGCAGGCCTGTGTATGTGTGTGTGTGTGTGTGTGTGTGTGTGTGTGTGTGTGTACCTGTGGAGCAGGAGGGTTGTCCATCTGCGGTTTGAGGATCTGTAAAGCCTCATCACGAGGGTTCTGCTTCTTCTTAAATTTCCCCTCTGGTCTCCTAAATACATCCACACAGTGTCAACGTCAAACATTACAGGATTTTTGACTACAAATGTACTGCACTGTATAATCTGAGTGTTTGTGTTTACTGTGTGTAAATATAATCATTCTGGTGCTGTGTGCTCACTGCGAGCAATGACATCCCAGTCAGTATCTGTTAGTGGTTTGTTGTAGCCTGGGATTTACAGTATGCACACGTAATTCTGAAGATAGCATCAACTGCTGTGCTTATTTACAAGCTCAAATTCATCAATTTAAAACTATGATTATTGTGTGTGTGTGTTTGTGTGTGTGAGAGCTCACCTCTTGCCAGGTGGCAGTGGGTCTGGTGGTGGAGGTGGGGAGTTGTACCTTTTGATGATTTCTTAAAAACAAAAAAATATATAAAGCATGTTAGGATCATGTAGATTACTCAAATTCTTCTTCTTTCATGTTTCAAATCCAAACACCAAACAATGTGTCTATTAGAAATCAAGAAATAATTAACTTTATTGACTACATGATCGATCATCATTCAGTCATGTTGTATAAAAATGTTTCATGAATCATGACACCAACATTCTCCAGCCTTTGAATTCAGATACCTTGGATATCATTGCTGGGGACGACATGATCTGAAATCCGAGGTGAGTACTTCACCACTTCACCAGCAGGGGGCGGAGGAGACGTCACCACTGGAGCTAAAACACACCAACAGCAAAACAAAACAACAACAACAAGGAGTTATCCTCTCTTAAGTAAGAGTTCCAATCAAAGGGACTTTCTCTCTGTTTCTTGTTTGCTCGCTCTCTCCTGTTCCTCTCTCTCTCTTACCAAACTTCCTGACTGGTGTGTCCTTGTTTACGGGGACGCCTGGGGCCGTCCTCTGAGGGACGCCGTCCTTACTTGACTGAACCTGAAAAAGCCACAGAGAGAGGACAGAGAGTTTGCACTCAAGGCTTTGCAGACATTTTGTCTCTTGTGATTTGGCTGGAGTCAGGACAATGTCAGAGCAAAGGAAAGGGAAGAGAAAGGACATTGAACTGTGTCAGTGCAGCACATTTGTTTTGTTCCAGATAATAGAAACAAGAAAAAAGGAATTTGGCATGATTATTTTTATTTCGTCAGCATCTTGGATTGTTGTGGTGTTTTGAATGTGAAGTTCAGTGGGCACATTTATTTCATATTGCACCAAACAGCACCATCATGTTCAATTTTGTCAAAACTAAAAATGCTTGAAATGTCCCAGTGTCACCATCTCAGAAAATCTGTATTGTGCATCAAATTATGCTCTTTTGTTTGTCTGACTGTTTGTTTTTCTTCACTCTTGCAAAGGAGATTTTGATCTTAATGACATCTGATTAAATAAAGGTTTTACATACACTTGCTTTCCCCTGAGCGATAGACATTACTGTGTGGTTTTATCTTGGATCTCCTGCTTGTGCACCTCTGTCTGTCTTTTTTTTGCTCAACCAGTTTTTGCTCATCATCCTGACAACACAGCCCCTATTTTTATTGTGAACAAACCACCCACTCTTTTCATAAAAAGCATCTCGTTTGTGTTTGTGCATTTAATTTTTTTCTGGGAAAGTGTAGTTGGAGTTAACGACAGCGACATCTTTTAAGAAATAAAAAAGAACTGCATCATTATGTAATATGTCATTTTGGACTGTTACCTCACATGTCTCAGGGTTACTGACCTGTGCAGCAGGCTTGGCTTTAGGCTGTCCTGGCTCAGGTTTGGAGCCCGGCTGAGGGTTGGGGCGGGGGGGCCGAGGCTGAGGCTGACCTGCGGCCTCAGCAGGAGGCTGAGCTTGAGGCTGCGAGGGAGGATAGGGGCTGGGTGGGATCTGTGCTGCAGCGTAGGCGGTGGGACTGAAGTTGGCGTAGGGGCTGGGTGGGATGTTAGCGTAAGGACTCGGGGGTATGACAGCATATGGGCTGGCGGGGGCGTACGGGCTGGGAGGGTGGTTGAGCAGAGGGCTCATGGGAGGGCTCGTGATCGGGGAGGTGGGGGGGCTTGTCACGGGGCTGCCGACCATGGCCATGGCCTGCATGGTCATCTGCTGGGCCTGAGAAACAAAAAGGTGACCTAGTAATCCCAAAACAAGAGCACAGGAACAACTAAACAGACGGACGGTGGGTTTACCATGATGATGGCCTGCTGGTTCACGATAGCCTGCTGCTGCTGGGTCAAAGCGGCATGCTGGGCATCTGGAGGAGAGAGGAGGAATAACACAGTAAACAGGACGGAGGGATGCAAATTGTGTTTGATGAATTTCTTTTTTCCCTCCATGTTTCTCTTCACACTTGATACAAACCAGGTGTTACAGGTGCCACCGCAGCAACAGGAGGTGACATCACGCCTCCCACAGGAAGGACTCGCACAGCTGTGGACACATAAACACACACTCACATCAAGATTCTGTCGGATTTTAACTATGTTTGTTTTAACACATGCTAATTATGTATCTATGTCCACTCTCTGCTGTTTTGTTCGAGGGCCTGAATTGAGTGTAAAATTTATGCTATGTACAAAGCCCTCGAAGATTGTTGCTGTAAAAAGTTGCTGTAAAAGTTCCACAAAGCAAAGCGTTGGAATTTCTAGAGAGAAATATTAAAGGTGTGCAACATTTGACACCTGACAGTTATAATGTAAACTAATGTGATTTACTATATTCACAAACTATTAAAGAGTAAATAGTGAATGAGAGTGATATTTGACTGACCCCCAGGTGGAGGTGGGGGGCCTGTTGAATGCCCTTGCTGCCAACCCCCTCCAACTCCCCCAGCCCCCTTCATCCTGCTGGACAGTCCTGCAGCTGATTCTAATTCCTGTGAGGACAGACAGACTCAGCATAAGAAAACACACAAGTAGAAACATAAAAAAAGTACTTTAAAGAAAGCATATTTGCTGATCTATCACTATTGGCTGATGTGATGCTGATGATTAACAAGAAATTGCAGTAGAAAAATGCCAAAGACATGTGAATCACTGATGGCAGTACAGCTTTGTCATATTGGCCGATATCTCTTCATCTGAAATTTTAAACATTCAAATATCAATATCAGTAAAGCCTCAAAAATCTGCTATCAGTTGCTGCCATGTTTGTAATATTGTTGTCTTAGTCTTGTTCTGTATGTTGTTGCTGTTTACTTGATCTGGATGTTCAGTTTTCTCCAAACAACTCACTTCACTAACAAATCACTAAATACACCATATTCAATAGAAGAATGAGGCTGTGAGAAGGCAGTGACATAACATGGAAGCAGTGCATTTGGAAATACTGTGGAGAAACTACGCATCAAAGACGGAGACATGGATTATGCTGCATTAGTGGACTGAGAAGTTTCTATTGATGTTTTGTCTTTTTGATATAATTATTTTGCACTGACTTCACCGCTGACTGTGTAATCCATTGTAACTGGTGGGAACTCAAGCTGACTACAGTCGCTGCCCTTTGTGAAGGAGCAAACTGCAAACTATTCACAGGTGCATTTCAAGTCAACAAGTATCTGACATTAAAGATAGTTTTTATGGTGGAGCAGTCCTTTAATTGCTGCATTTGTGACATACATGTGAAATGAAAAATATTGTTAATATTCGGGTGATTAAAGCACTTTTTGACTGTCGGATCAGAGGAATCTCCCTGTAACGCCCACAGTTGGTCCATCAGAAATCAGCCACTGACCCATAAATCCACAGGAGTGTGTGTGTTTGTGGGCCTTGTCTCATTAAATAGTAAGCCCTTCATTTGCCAGAGTGTCAGTTCCTCGTAAGCAGATCCCCGCGTTGCCTGGGTGGGAAATCACCGGGGCGATCTAGTGGCTCTGACAGTTACAGTAACTGGGTAACGTAATAGGTTGCTGGGCGGGAGAGGTCTGTACAACACATCTGATACATGCTAATTCCTGTCAGCCACATCCGATAGCACGGCTAACATTCACCACGTCGCCGTCCCAGCTGAAGACTGATAGATCCAACATGGCCAGCATTCACTGCACCATTGCCCTGACTAAATATGTACTGATTTATCCCATTCGGCCATCATCAGACATTACTGCAACTGTAATTCATAACAGTGGTGAAGTATTGATTTTGTGGTGGAGGTAATGCATCAGAAGGTCTCGTCAAACAGAGCTCACCTGCATGTTACATACAATAGTTTACAATGGTTTATAGTGCATGTGCAAACTAGGCTTGGTCCATAAAAATACATGTGTGACCAGGCACAGCTTTTATGGCAGCTCTATTTGAACTGTGCCTGGAAATGTACAACCAGTCTCTGGATTTCAGATAAAACACCTTATTTGAAATAATACCTGAAAACTGTAACAAGCATTATTCCATTTAAGGTTTTCTATTTAGCTCTGAAGGACAAACCTTTTCTTCACTTTATTATATAAAATCTGGGACCTATATTTGAACTACATGGGCCCTGAGAAGGCTCAAAGACTGATTTCCAGGCTGAGGGATTAACCTGAAAAAAGGTCTCTGAGATCTGTAGAAACTCATCTACTGTTCATGTGCTTAGAGACGAATTTTTCAAGCAATTCTGATTTTTATTCAGAGAGTGAATGACAAGAAACTCTTTCCCTTCCTTGGATTTATTGTACCATTGTAATATTATTTTGCTTTTATTTACTGTTTTTTCTTTTTCTTTTCTTTTTTAAATTTATGTATTTATCTATTTACCCGTGCTCTTCTTCCCTACTTCAGTTATGGCAATTGAACAATATATGTATATGAGAACAAATGTGACGAGGCAGGGTCCTCATTAAAATGCAAGGCTATATGTAAAGGAATACTCTCATTGTGAAGTAAGTTCACTCCCTAACTCTCAAACAACCAGAGCTTTACAGTGACTGGCAGTAAATGGCTGACAGAGGAATCCCCTCTCAGGTGGTCAAGTGTGTCAGTGCGAGTGAATTATGTAACTTACTCCGGTTCCATCAGACAGTACAGGGTCAAACAGGCTGTCGAGATAACGATCCATCCCTCTCTGAGGCTCAAAGTCTGTGAGACGAGAGGAGAGGAGAGAACACTTCGTGGTCTGCACTAGTCAAAATCGATGTGTGTGAGCGCTCACACGTTTGCTTAAATGTTTACCTTGTCCTTCAGAGCCAGGTATGGCTGACGATATGACCTCGTTACTCATGTCAAAACCACCACCCAACAGGCTTCTGTGAAACATTAAGAAAAACAATTCACAAAATTACAGACTTTTCACCAGCACTTGAACCTAGCAATGGCTTAAGTCAAAACTTTCACTTAGCCAAAAGTGCATGAGTATTATCAGAAAAATCTACTTAAAATATAATGAAAGTGATTTCAGGGTTTCACTTTTGTAGCTGGATGAAGTGAAGTTAGTTTTAACTACTCTCTAACAGTTATTTAAATGAAACCATCTACAAGGTTTAGAGGGGAAATATGTTGGAAACTGGAACTGCTTATGACTCACAGACATCGGAAATATGTGACTCCAAGCAGAAACTGCATGCTTATAAGGATGTTTGCATTATATTTTATAAGCTTCTTATGTCTTTTATATACAATACCAGAGCTGTTAGAAAATGCAGTGGAGTAAAAAGTACAACATTTGGGGGATAACAACAAATTATATATAAGCATAAAATGGAAATGCTCAAGTAAAGTACCAAAAAACAACACCAAAAAGTACAATAATTGAGTAAATGTACTTAGTGACTTTCCACCACTTGAACTTCTGTGTGTGTGTGTGTGTGTGTGTGTGTGTGTGTGTGTGTGTCTCACATGCTGGCATTGGGCCGCACTCTGGTGGGTTCCTGTGCAGAGATGATGAAGTAGCTGCTGTGTTTGGGGAAATCAGCAGGCAGCTCCAGGTCTGACATCAGATCCAGAACGTAGTCTGAGCCCTCCAGCTCCACCCACTGAGCCGGCTCCTTCAGCAGCACCGACCAGCCTTGGCGGCCCTCCACCACACCCCTGCACACACACAGAAATACATTGATACTCACAAACATAAGTATATTCATGTTCAAAAATTGTTTAATTCTTTCATATTGTTTTCATTTCTTTCTTGTAATGCAAATCATATATTTAGAGCTCATATTTTACAGTAAGATAATACCTGTGTTGTAAGATGTCTTTGGCCATTTCTTCTCCCGTCGTCCAGGAGTGTAGAGGACACAGGAAGGACACAGCTGAAGGAGAAAAGACATACTCTAGGTATGAAAACATCTTCTGAGAAACAGCAATTACTCAGCAAAAACTACAATTGTAAAATTACGCGACGTGTTTTTTATAATACATTAAGAGCCATTTCAATCAGGTTACGAAATAATTCCTTAACTGTGTCACTAAAACAAAATTGCGAGCAACCTCCCCTGTCTGTCTGTGAAGATTTACGCAGACACAGGCACCAGCAAACAGATACAAACACAGTCAGTGAACCAGAGCGAGTATCAGGTGTTGTCTAATCCTCAGTAGACTTGCCAAAAGGCCAGAGGACAGATTAGCTGGATGAGAGGAGGAAATGAGAGAGAGACAGATAACTCTTTCGTGCTGAATAGTGCACACATCAACTGGGCTCAGGTTAAAAAAACAAACAAACAAACAAATCGGAATTATTAATACTGTGCCTTGCTCAAGGGCACCTAACTGCAGATGGTGAGTAAAGAGGTCACTTTGCTCTCTCATTTCTATCCATCCAAAACTTTGCAACTAGTTCTGAATATAAAATCAGTTAAAATGCCCTATTTGACCACTTAACTATGTGTGTGTGTGTGCTCACCATCGAAGCAGTGTATGTGCAGAACTGTGTGAGCTCTCTTGCGATTGGCGGTCCACTCTAGCAGACAGGGCGGGTACGTGCGGACGTACTCCGGCCCGACGTTCAACCGCTGCAGAGCTTGAAGCAGACGGTGCTGACACACACAGTCATAGCCCTCCGGCCCATAGTCAGACACAAACCTACGACAACAAGGAGTGCAAAAACAACTGCTGAAACCAGGTGCACAGATCTGAGACATGCACGAAAAAGCAGGTAATACCTATATTGTGTAATTAAATATAGAGACACTGTCATTATTCTTTAACATGTAGACATTTTTATATAAACATATTTGACTGTCTCTTACTTTAACAAGTACTTGGCCAGTCTTTGAGAGGGCAGGAAGGCAGAAAGACAAGAGGAGAGGAGGAGCCAACCGCGCTCTGAATTCAAAATGTTCGGATTCCTCCACACCTAATGAGGGGGAGGACAAAATGTAAGCAAAGACATCATTATAATTATTATTATTATTGTAATAATACTGTCCATCTGTTCTATCCCTAGAAAAACCAGCTCACCTGATTGGCGACCTGAGCCAGGATCTCATCTCGGAGGCTGGGATTGGCGAGTCCTCTCTGGATGATGTAGTTCCCAAACAGATTCTCCTGAGCCCCATTCAAGTTAGGATCACCCATAAATCTTAGTATCTATCAAAAAGACATTTACAACATATATGGTCTCACAAGCTTTCCAAGAGGTCCTTAGTCTTTTTCACAGTATGCTAATGCATAGCAGTGAAATACAGTGTGGGTATGCCTCACTGCCAGAACGGTCAGAATCATTTTTATGTGTTTCCCAGCCTTCCAGAAAAAAATTAAGTCAAACTACAGGACATGTTTGTTTGTCTGGGTTTGATTTCTTGACATAACACAGGGTAATGGATTTTCCCAGCAGTATGTAAATGCAACATTTACCAGAACGAAAACATTCAAGGCTCCTTGTTTTAGCTCCTCATCCATTCGAATCAGAGAACTCTCCAGTGGGGCCGTCAGCATCCCAAACAACGGCTCCTACAGCACACATACACACACATACATACATACACACACACACAAACACAGTGCTTTCAATTGATTATACACAGTGGCTGTTAACGTAGTTGGAGCACTGCAACAACACTGTCCTTAATCCAGTAAAGTTAATCAAGGACAACTCATGTTTTATTCATGTGGTCACACAGTTCCACGTGTGTTTACCATGTGTGTATGTGTGTGTTTACCCTAAATATGGCCCGGATGTAGTGTGTCATGAGGTAGTTGTTGATATCCAGGGGCAGGGTCAGCTGGGGGTCAACCTGAACCTTTGGAGCCTGGACCACCGCCAAGCAATCAGAATGCAGCTCTTCACCACCTGTACACACACACACACACACACACACACACACACACACACACACACACACACACACACAGAGAGCGGGCCATGCGTCATCTCAGAAATATGACAGTAAATTTTGTTGAACCCACCTGCAAACAAGGTGGAACACATCCGTTGATGGAAGTTTATTTATAGCGCTGACTGACTGCAGATCAGTGTGTTGTATATACAGTGTGAGTGTGTGTGTGTGTGTGTGTGTGTGTGTGTGTGTGTGTGTGTGCGCGCACCTGAGGCTGCCTGGAGCAAGGCTGCCAGCTCAGCAGGGATAGGCAGTGTTGTCACATTCACCACTTCTCTATTGATGCGATCCTACACACATTGCGAATACACGGGAACACAGATACACACTTATATTACACACTAATGCTACAACTTCATCTCTTTTCGCAAAATGTGTCTCTCTCCTTCCTCTCAGAAACTTTCACCCTACTTCATCCTTCACTCACCTCCTCTGCCTTCCTTGCAGGCTCCACCACTGTCTGACAGAAAGACAACAGTATCACACTTCACACATTTGCTCATTTTTTTTATTCACTTTTCGAACAGAAACACTGCAGACGTCCCCAGAAGTTTCCCCCCGTTCACACAGACACAAACACAGTGTGCATACCCTCATGTAACGCTGGCGGTTGATGATGAGCAGCACAGCAGAGCGGAACCTGATGAGGTACATTCTCCTCAGAGCAAACTTTTTTCTGTTCAGGAAAAGATGAAAGATGGGTAATTCACACAGATTCAGATGGAGAGTAGAAAAAAGTAAGAAACATTCCCCATGAAAGATGCAGGCACATTTGACATCTTACTTAAACATCACTGTAATTACAACAGGCAGCACTAGTGGTGAAGCAAGATGTGTGTTAATCACTCTCATAGAGTTAGTTTCTGTGCCTGATGGGTCATTTCCCTAAACTCATCAAAGCATGACCAACGATCTCTGAAATATCATTACAGATTAAAAATGTTTGACCTTGAGTTTATGGCCATTTTAATGTCCTCATTAAGCCAGTAAGTCCATTTTAACACACTCAAATAAAATGCAAATTTGCATCACGTCTCCAGGTTCTGCGAGACTGGCGGTGAGCGAGAGATCCATCACCTTTGATGGACGAGCACGGCCTGAATCCTCTGGTCCTGTCTCCTCACATCAAGGACAAAAGAAGCAGACTGTCTGTGATAAGCTTTGACCCATTTGGCTCTGTGAAACCAAACACTAAAGCCTAAATTGCCGAGCTGAGGACTGAAACTCAAGCAGACTTAAGCAGGACAGCGTGCTGCCCTTTAAAGAAAGCTAAAGCTCTGAAGAGTGAAAAAAAATTATGGATAGGGTTTTATAGTTTTTTTTTCTACATTTCTCACTAAAAGCAGGAATATTTCCATTTTACAAGTGCAATGAAAATAAAGCAAACTGATATGAAATATCCTTTTTTAGCTGAGCTGTTCACTGCTCTGTCCTGCCTGTATGTCGTAAAGAGACATCCCTTTATTTTATTGGCTTTATCTAAAGGACTCATGAGCCAAAGTCAAAACTGTATCTAAGTGGTTGACCTTCAGGTGAATGTTACCTGGCCACGTAGCCTTTGCAGCGAGCTTCAAACAGGACCACACGCCGCCGGAACTTGATAAAGTTCTTTCGGACAAAACACATGCGGGTGTATCTCTGCAGCGTCATGGCAGCCATGTTCAGCACACGGTCACGCTTCCCCTCCAACAGCTGGTACAGCTCCTCTTTCAGGAAAATCTAACACACACACACACACAGACTCATGCATCTCAATTAAACAGTATTTATTTCTTACGTGTGATTCGTTTGACTGTTTTTTGTACGTGTGTGTGTGTGTTTGTGGGAGAGCTCACCTTACTGACTCCCAGCTGATACGAGCCGCTCTTGACCGGGCCGAGCTTGTGGAGCATGATGACACAGTTTTCTCCGTCTGCAGGTGGAAGTTCCCTCAGGCAGAGCAGTGCTTTATACCTGTGTGCACACAAAGCACATGCCCACACACATATTCAAAATGACAATGCAACATGATTTGTGAAGGAAACGAGAACAAGGATCAGTGAAATCCAAAGCTGCAACATACAGTATGTCTGAACTCAGTGTGAATAAAAGTCTTTTTGGCTGTGAATCTGAGAGACCTAGTGTGAAGCTAATTGAGATTTTTAATATTCTGAGTTATGGTTGTAAAGTATTTGCTTGTAATTAGTAATTTTAGTGTGAATCTAACTGAGCGCGTTGACTGTTTTTCTGAAATACTGTAGGTCAGACGATTTTGGCAGCCAGTGGTCAGAGGTGCTGTGAGATCAATTGGTTTCAGCTGCTTTCCTACTGTGGGAGCTGGCAAGTGCCAGATGGCTATTTCAGCAGGAAGAAATTGGTGTGTGAATTGTACTCTCGCCAGAAAAAGCCAGTAATTCAGGCAATTTTGACAAGCTGAATGTGGTGAGTTGTAAGGGGAGCAGAGACAGTTCTTCTTAGGAAAGAAAGCTGAGCGGCAGACTGGGACAGATTTCAGCCTACATGGTTCAGTTAGAGCTCACATTTCTCCTCAAATATGCTTAACATGAAGCATAAGTTACCAACCTTGACAGGAAGCTGTGAAAGTGCAATCTGATTGGATACCCCTCCTTCCTGATATGGATGGTCTCCATGATACCAGAGTAATGTAGCTGAATGTTGACCAGATCCATGTCAAACACTCCTGGCTCCTACACACACATACACACACATGCATACACATAATGCACATTAACTTCTATTTCAGATCAAGTAAAATGCAAAAACAACTCACTGCAAACCTGCACACATTGCAAATATACCTTATGATGGTTTGGCTTGATGCATCGCACAAAATAAGGGTTACACCTGTCACAGATAGATGAGAACGCATGGATGGATACATTAATGTATGATTTGATGATACATTAGACCTGAGCAAGGAAGTCAACTGTCCAACTAAAAGAAAGCTTTCCTATAGAAATCTGTAGAGCATTGATTAAAAGAGGCCTCTGTTTTCGTCCATAAGAGACATGACTGAGCTCAAATTAGGCAAATAAAATTCATCTTCCCAAGATAAATGACTCCTACAAACACTGACATTGGAGGCTTATAAGGCTGTTAGACCTGAACTCTAAGCGCCTCAGTTTAATGTCACACCAAGCCAAAACAAATTGTTCAGAACTCATTGTGATTTTAGGCACAAGGCCATAAAACACTATACTTAACTCTCCTCTTTCACTCGCTCCTCAGTCCCAACATCAACACAGTCTCTATATCTCGCATTAAATTTCAGACACCTACACAGTAAATTACAGCGTGACTCATTATTTTGTGTCAACACTGACAGGGTTCAATGTCACCTCGGTATAATTTAGATGTCAGCCGTCTCAGGAGCAAAGCATACAGTCAATGTGGGATAAGGACACGATATAATGCATAAAATTTACACTCAGATGAGTTAGAGGAAGGCAATTATAATTATACAATTCAGTCGCAAATACAACTTTTCCAATGATGTTATGAAGGTGTGTTAGAGGTTTCCACATTATCCTAAAGGGTAATGAGTGTTGTTTTACTCAAACCTTTCCATCTTCTCCAGCAGCTCCTGCAGGCTGCTCTGGAACTTTGCGCTGACGGTGTTGGCCTGATATCGACGAGCCACGCTGCTGCGCCGCACATTAGACCGCTGCTGAGAAGTGGACTCTGAGTGCTTTAAAAAGAGGCTGGATACCATCTGTATGTACACACACACACATACACACGGCACAGAGGACAAAGTGGGGAGCCAAAGCATGAGCAGTCAATCTCGAATATCCTTTCATATATCAGGTTAATAATATTTGTAGTAGGTATGTGTAGTGAATACATTTACAAGCAGCCGAATGGAAAAAAAAATATTGTACACTAGTTTGTTTTACTGTCAACTAAAGATGTATTCCTGAGTCAAAACTATAATTACTATATTGCTACTTGCATATTTCTAAGTCAAAACACATATACCATTGTGGCACACCACCGCAATACAAGGTGATGAGTAACAGTCATGATATTTAAATGTAATTGAAGATCACAGGGGAATAACTAAAGAGAAAGTTATAAAGAACAAAGCGTGTTTGCACATCTCACTCTGTTCTTGCTCTGGATGAAGAGGTCCAACACATCCTGGCGGACCATGTCGAAGTTCTTATCCAAGAACTTATGCACCTGCACCAGAAAAGTGTTTGAACAAAAAATGATTTAATAAGATTGAGGAATCAACATTGGACAAATAAAAGTCTGACAGCTCGGTGCACATTAATCCAAGGTGGAAAATGAAGAGGGAAAACAAAGATTGCTTTGATGGAATGTTATGTAAAGGACATAAAACGAGGTCTATCCAATCAGAATCAATTATAATGAAATGTAGAAATATCAGAGATGGATTAGCTTTGGGAGATAAGACTCTAACACAGCAGATGTTTACAAATGCAAGGAAATGGAAGCAATTTGTTTTATTCAATTTGTTGAACAGACAAAAACGATCAGCAACTCCTTGTTTAACAGCAGTGCTGGAGATTGTGTGGGCACATGAATGCTAATCATTCCCACAGCTTCTGGTCATGAGAGAAGATAAACACATTTTGGGGAAATAAGGTGTATGTTTAACCTTAAGAAGGAGCCTTCCAGGCAATAGATGGACATAGTCATGTACATATTTGTGATGAATAAAAAAAAGATATGCATGGACATTAAGATGGAGTAAGAAATGTATATCCATCATGTTTCTCAGGCTTCTCTGTTGCTTTTCTTTTTCTTGAAAAAAAAAAAAAATCTTAACTGCTATCAAATAAAAAGTGACAAGAGGAAAAGTTTAACAAATGATGTGCCTTCTGGACAAAATAAGAAGGAAAGAAAGAAACAAAACAAAGAAACAAACAAAGACAGAAAGAAACAAATAAACAAAAGAGAAAGACAGACAGACAGTCAGTCAGTTAGAAGGACAAAGTCAGACAATCAGTCAGTCAGTTAGTCAGTCAGTCAGAAAGACACAGTCAGAGAGACAGACAGATAGTTAGACAGTCAGTCAGTCAGTCAGAAAGACACAATCAGACAGACGGTCAGTCAGTCAGAAATACAGTCAGTCAGTTGGTCAGTCAGAAATACAGTCAGTCAGTCAGTCAGTCAGAAATACAGTCAGTCAGTCAGTAAGTGTACCTGGTATGTGACCCTCCCAGCGTAGTGTTTGACTGTGAACTCTGGCAGCGGCATCTTTGGTCTGGCATACAACGGGTCGTTTCCATGGTGATAGTGGCACTTCTGAAGGAAGGTGTGGTCTGTTGCCTAGCGATGATGGGAGACGGTTAATGGTTGGCAAGCCATGGCAACGACATCTCGACAGCACACACACACACATATGGCCTGTGTGTGTTGAGCCTTGGTCAATATGAAGACACCATGTTCATATTTCACTTTAAGCCAGTCCATAATACATTCATCTCAATATGAGCTCAGTCGGCTTCTGATATTAGGAGCCACAGGAATAATGATAACAGCAGGGAGCCAATTAAATGAGCATGTGGGACAGTTTTGTATTGATCAGAACTGGCTCTAATACACTTCAGTCTCCTGGTTTATGAGAAATCCAATAGGTGAGATGTTTTTTTTTACCACCATTTCTGAACTGAGGTATGAAATATTTGAAACAGGAGTTATTGTCAGCTGTTGCTTTTGTCACAATACACCCAAATAATGTAAGATTTCATAAGTGTCCTGCAATCTAACTTCATTTTAAGGACACATGCTCAGCTCAGTCTTTCTCAGTTGGTTGGATCTTTGTGCACTTAGAGGTTTTCAAAGGAGTAATAAATCATTAGCGCCCTCTGCTTTAATTAACTACTGTTTGTATTAATTAGCATTAGCATCAATCATATGTTCACTTCACTTCCAGCAATACCAGCTGTGTTGATTATTAAATCTGAGTCATTTCACGTAGGCCTTTTTGTTCTACAGGTGTGGATGTACCTGAGGGAAACCGCACTGGTCGTCCAGTATGCGCAGTATCCCATGAGGCTTAGCGGCGATGAGGTCAAGACAGGCCTGGTTGTGGCTGAAGGGCTGCTGCTGCCACTCGATCTGCTCCCTCATGTATTCCTCCTACACACAGCACAAAAGTTCATCAGGGTGCTGCTGCATGTGAAACTCTTCTAACTCCACTTGTTTGGTTGTTTCCAGTTTTCACATCAGTTGAAGTTTTGTTGTCTCCACAATAGTTGGTGTTATTTCAATGCAATCTCATGATTATGCCTGTTTGTCTTATATGCTGTTCTGTCACACAACTCTGATTCCAAAACAGCTGGGACACTGTGTACAACATTAATAAGACAGAAGAATTTGACCTCATCAACGTCATTGATTTTTGTAAATATATGCTGATTCTGAATTTGATGGCAGGAACAAGTTTCAAACAAGTTGGAACAGGAGCAAAAAAAGACTGTGAAAGTTGTGGACTGATCCAAAAACACCTGTTTGGATCCTTCCACAGGTAAACAGGTTCTTTAGTAACAGGTGATAGTTTCATGATTGGTTTTTTATTTGTTCTTATTTACATTTTACACAGCGCCCCAACTTTTCTGCAATCAGAGTTGTAATTTGACTTTAAATCCAGATGTGCGGACGTTATTTGACAAACAAACCCATCCTCACCGGGACAACACACATATGTGTACGAAAACATTAAGTGTAGTTTCCCTGACCTGCTCCTCCTGGAAGATGACCCTGTTAAAGAAGAACTGCAAAGTTTCATTGGCGTAGTTGATGCACAGCTGCTCAAAGCTGTTCACCTGTAGCTCCTGGAGGGGAGACATTGGTGAGTTAGTAAACACAGGTCGGCGCTGAAACGTTATTGAGCGAGATCAGTCTTAAGCTTAACCTCAAATCCATATATGTCCAATATAGAGATGGAGAGGGCTTCGTTGCGAGGGTAGACCCGTCCGTTGATGCGCTCTGTCAGCCAACTAAACAGCAGCGAGTACAGGATCTTGGCAACGGCATCTCTATGAAAAACACACAATAAGGTTTCTATGGAAACAGAAAACCCGGTTCCTATGGAAACAGAGGACATCTGAAAAATCTCTCCCCCAGCCCTGACATCCTTTGTCCTCACATGCCTCCACCAAACACTGGAAGAGAATATCAAAGACTCCTCACTCCCTCTCACTAGTCTCCTGGTATGATTTTAGATGGAGGGGGTAAAAAATGAGGACATTAAAAAGCCTCAAACAAGAGTGTCAGACAGGCTTTTATTTTGTAGGTAGCGTAGTATTTAATTTAACAGGTACTATATTCAGACTTGTATTCCCTCACTCACCTGGCATCCACAGCACTCTCCACTGTGAGCGGAGTGAAGATCTTCTCCCTCACTGTATCCTGGCGGGTCAAACACATCTGTTAACTGGCAACATCTCTTCAATCGTTAGACTACAGTTCCTTATATCTGCGGTTTGTGTGTGAGGCTGGGATTGTCTGTGCCGAGTGTGTTCTGCTCACTGTCATTTTGAAGGTGACAGACTTCTGCAGGCCGTCAGGTGAGACCTGTAGCAGCTCAGCTACCACCCTGATCTCGTGTGTGCTCACCACCGACGCAACCTCCTGACCCTCAGCCTGCAGGGACGCACACCCACACACACACAGGTAAAGACCGTCATTATTACCACCATCTATCAACATCATCATTATCATTCAACCGTGAAACTAAATGTATTTTTGCAGCCTATTAGTGTGTGTGTGACAGAGAGACCTGGTGTGGCTGGAAGTAGACGTTCCCCAGATGAAGGACAGAGGACAGCAGTCTGTAGATGCCGTTTTGCTCCTCTGGAGTGAAACACAGGAGGTCCATGGCATTCAGCAGACGCCTGAAGTCCTCCCCGTCATCCTTCCCCTCTATGGTACAATCCCCTCCCTGCACTCGTGCACACACACAACACACACACACACATACACCGTTATCAACAACAACAGACATACCCACAGCCAATGTAATCACAGCTCTAATTAACGAGTAACTTATCAGCAGCTGAAAGTCTTGTTTGTGTCGGCCTCCAGGGGCTCAACTTCTCACCTTGATGCGGTGATACTATATATGCTATACGTCAGGGCATGTCGGCACGCTGTGGCATCACAGTCGTCACTGGTGCAACAGATCACACTTCTGAACTCACTTTCAACCAGAGAGGGCAGTGAAACACTACTTTTCAGCCAGCTGTTACGTTACTATTTGAAAGATAAGCCACATGTGCTCGTAGTAGGAACCACGACCAATCATCAATCACATCCACTGACAAGCAATAACAATGCAAATGGTCCAGGATCTTTAATCTGCATTTGAATGAGCAGTGCCTTGAATTGTCTTTCATCAAGTCTCCTGAAGTGGTGAAGTGGTGGTTCTGAAACCTCAAAGGTACCATTAGGGTTCCAGGAATATTCAAATTCATGGCAATGTTCCAGGGAACTTAACAGGACTTCATGGGAATTAATGAGAATAAAATGGAAACATGGGGGTTCATTTTACCATATCATAAGCTCACATAATTGAAAACAGACATTTTGGAAATCAACAGACCAACAAACAGTGGCACCTTGAAAGCCACATTGTAACATAAAACTAGGTCAATATTTGCTGACTATTTATTTTTATTTATTTGTGAAATGCTGTTTTAGCTCTTTAGGCCTCAGAAAATGACGATAGTTCATAATGTTGCTTTGTTTGAAGGCTAATATGCCAAAATGGTTTGCAACCACAACACTCGTGACATTAATCATTGAAGCCTTAATAAACACAGTAACAATTTATCTATCAATTTTGGAAAGAGATCAGCAAATCACATTTATCACACAGTATCTCTCAGATACAGACTCCAGGCTCCAAAGGTCCTTTCCTCTGTGTTGAGGCACCACAATGAGTTTTATGTTTGTGCCATTAATCACTTTGTGAAATAAATATCACATTTTCAAGAAATTGACATCTCATTTGTTAATGTGACTGTGAAATTGATTACAGTGACCACTCCTTATCTCTGCTGTGTGTGTGTGTGTGTGTGTGTAGAGGCGTGTACTTCATATTCCACTGAGCACCTGATTCAGATAGTAGTAAGTCTCAGCTTCCTGCAGATAGAGTGAGTGCTTCTCGTTAGGAGGAAGACCTGCCAGCATCTCATAGAAGATGTGATAGTTCCTCTCTGATTTGGCCTGTGGATGAAAACACACATACATACACACACACACAGACACAGAGCCACGTGTCATGCATAAATAAACTATCACGTGCAAACATATTCGGATACATAATTACAAATGCTCTACAATTTATATCTGTGGTGGTAGGTTTACTGAAATGGGAACAGGACTCGTATTGGATAAACACATAGATAAATGGGTGGATGGATGAATGACTGATGAACAGACTGGGCTGTGTAAGGACAGAGTGCAACATGTTTGACACCTCTCAAGCTGTCTGCCTCTACAATCTCCTCTTTCTCACCATGACTCAGTGGTAAGAAGACTCCAGTGTGTGTGTGTGTGTGTGTGTGTGTGTGTGTGTGTATGTGTTTGAGTCCATGTGTGTGAGCTTGTGTTTTTCACCTGAAAGACAATGCGGGACTTCTCCAACAGGTACTGAGACGTTATGGCACCGCTGATTACACCCCTTGTAAGCAACACACACAGACAGGTACAATGTGCACATAAATGCATGGACAAGGACACACACACACACACACACACACACACACACACACACACACACACACACACACACACAGTAAGTCTGAGTTAAGTAACAGGTCATGCATGTGTAATGTGCTCGTCTCTTCTCTGACACAGTTCTAGCAGTAGATCAACTACTCATCTATCTGTGTTACTGGGACATGTTGGCATTTTCTCCACTTAGCCACTCTCCACTATGTGTGTGTGTGCAGGTGCGACTACTTTCAGGGACACGTCTCAGACTGAAGACTGGGTCAACTGGGGACAAAAGCCATGTCCCCAACAGAAAGACAGCTCTTATTTAGGTCAGTGGTTGAGGTTAGGGTGAGTCGTCATGGAATGGATGTAATGCTGTGTGATGTCCAATAAAAGTAAACACAAACGTCTGATCTGTATGGGCCATGACATTCTGCACTAACTTACTATGATAATGCATTACTATGTGCCATCATGGGATTCAGAAAAGGTGAAAATCCAATAGCATTTTTACACATTTCCTGGAAGAACAAAAGACAAGTTTCAAGTTTTTGAGGTCTATGTTCAAAATGCTGCCTGCTGTATTCCCGATATTTTTTTTTATCATAACAACTGTAATGATTCCAGATAAAAATCCTCTGTTGTCCCAAACCACATCATGCATTGGTCAACCAATGCTTGGTTGCAAAAATCTGCTTCAGGCAACAAAATCAAGGTCAGTGGGACTGTCTTCGGAATTTATTCCTCAAAAATACAACCATTGTCTCATTCTGATTCTGATGATCTAGAAAGCAGAGAAATTCCTTCTTTCTTCTTTCTGTAGGTTTTTCCCTCCTGGACTCAGATGTCCTAAAAACTCAACACTGTTTCTGATGTTTTCGACTCTACTGGGAGACTTCGTTACTACTCACTCCTCCATGTAGATCTGCGTGTATTTGCCAAAGCGTGAAGAGTTGTCATTGCGCACTGTTTTGGCATTCCCAAAAGACTCCAACAGGGGCGTGGCCTCTAGGATCTGACCAATCAGCACAGACAGAAATGTTAGCATGCCTACATTCAATATAGGATGGTGGTCGTCATGAGAGCAAAAACAAGGGGAGGAAAATTTACCTCTATCTGATGGGAGATGAAAGAGAAGAAGAGAGAAGAAAGCAGTAACAGTGTTAGACTAAATGACCACAGTCTGGACTGTATTTATCAGCACGCATGTGCAAAATATACAGTACATCTACCTGTTGTGTGACGTTGCATTTGTGATGTATGGCTGTCAGGTAACGCAGGATCAGTTTAGTAGCTTCAGTCTTTCCTGACCCGCTTTCTCCACTGTAACAACGAAAACAGTTAACCTGAGTCTTTTTCTCTTTCTTTTACATTTAACACTGTGAATTCAAAAATATAAAGTGTCATTAAATGGGTGTTAAAGAATCAACATAAGCAAAAGCAGAAATGCCATTTCATTGTTTAAAGGCAGCTTTTGGTTTTAGGGGTCGACTGCAGAGTTTTTGCTGCAAAAGCAAATTCAAGCCAAAATTAAAAATGCTTGCGACAGTTCATACCTGATCACAATACACTGGTCCTTTTTGGCATCCATCATGGTGGTATATGAGATATTAGCAATGGCAAAAAGATGACTGCAACACAAGAAAACATTTTAAAATGAAAAACCACACTTGTGTGCTCATTGGTTATGTGTGTGTGTGTGTGTGTGTGAGTGAGTGAATGTGAAGTGGGAGTGAAATCCATAACCGAACTCTCCCTTGGCAACCGACCAACAGCAGTGTAATAGGAACCTCTTACTAACACCTGAGAGTGCTGGCATTTACACCTCAATTTACCACCAAATTGTACCACGGAGCACAGCTTACGACACATGTAGACAGATGTAGTACAACAGTGCAATCACACGCAGGACCTCACTGACTTAAAGGTTACAGGTAAGGGTTTTGTTTGGGTACTCTGCCCTCTCCTTCACAACTTCATCCAGGCTGTGTGATCATCTACATTTATTCCACTTATGTTAATCTTACTTCTAACTTTATCTGCATTCGGACCTGGATATATTTTGAAAGACACATATACATGGCTTATACAAACCAGACTGAAAACATAACAAGTGCCCTAACACACACACACTCCCAGGTCTTACGGAGGGTTGTCACTCAGGCCGCGACCCCCATACTGAAGCACCATGTCTGTGCCATAAATGTTGAGCAACTTGTAGGGATTCACAGACACGAGGATGCTGCCTATGTAGGTCTGTGTGGGAGAAAGAGAGAGAGACAAGACGGCGAGCGGATCAGTGGATGTAGCAGGCAGTGTTCATGACATTTGATGATATTAGTCAATCAATTTGCATATCAGACGTTAAGCATACATATGCGAGGTCCTGGTCGTAGCGCTTCTTCAGGTTCATCAGAACCGTGGTCTCATTCAGCTCACTGAAATTAAACACAGAGGAAATTAAACACACATGCACAGAGCACACATTATCACACTGGAGCAGGATTCCCACACTCACTTTGACATCCAATATTAATTACTTTTCAATGACATTCAAGAGCCGTCTCTGTGAAAACTGGTTAAATTATGCGACGTCAAAATCAGACATCAGAGAGATTTTCTACTTGGGAGCATGTCAGGGAATGATTGCGGATTAATTCCTTTCAAACTGCTGTTGAAATAACATAAACGTGATGATCATTTGACAGAGATCTACTTGCATTTTAATAAAAATGCTTATATACTTAACATACTTAATGCTAGGGATTTCTTTCTGTACTCTACACATTTTCAAGAATTTTGAAAGCCTACAGGCACACTGGCACACACACACACACACACACACACACACACAGAGTGAATTGATGCTTAAGGAAAAGAAAGGATATGTATTGAAATAAGCTGTGCTGCTCTACACTGGAGCAACCGAATGTTTGTAAGTCTGTGACGTGAGTGAATGAGCTGTGAGGCTGTTTGTTAGTACTGGATTGTGCTTACGGCAGCTGTGTCATGTCCTCCATTCCCTCTGCCCAGCGTTTCACCCTGTGGCCTGTTGTGGGCATGCTTAGGATAGAGAAGATCTGGACACACACACACACACACATAATGCAATTAGTCCCACATTGTCACGCAACATTATCAAAGCTTGAGGGATATTGCCATCACTTATAATCTTGTTTGTAAACTCTACAAATTGTGGGCCACTAAGCTATTATGTTGTAGGCTTCACAGTCATTAATTGAATAATGTGTATATCTCACTCATTCCTATCAAGTTACTGTGCATTAACTGTAATAAATAAAGTGAAACCTAAACCTCCTTAAAATAGGTAAGTGTTGCCTTTATAGACACATCATGAATTTATGAATTTAGCTACCTTGTCATACCAGCTTTGACCAGGTACTCTGTCTCTGTCAGGAGTCCATTCTTTGTCCTGAGGCTGTCCGTCTACAAATCGAGGTGTGGGTGAATATCCTTCTAAAACCCCGTCTTCTTTGTACATGGACCACTTTGACAGATTCTGGACCGTCCCATGCGGTAAAACCCTCTCAGCTGCCCAGACATCTTCCCCTCCTTCCCCTCTTCCTTGGGCATTCCTGGCCCAGTGTCCCGAGCGTGGCCCATAGGGAGGAACCACAGCATAGCGATTATCCTCACCCTGCAGGCCTGTTGGCACCCTGTATGAGGCATAGCGAAGCTCCTGGTTTTGGATGGCATCAGCCAGGCTTGGGTTGTGGAAGCGACGTGTGAGAAGAGAGCCATCCGGCAGCCTGTGTAACAAAGGAATGATTCACTTCAATTAAGAACATGTAACACAACAGTGGCAGTATGATTTTTTTTGTGGAATTTTTCTCATTGTGACATAAATGACCATTCATTTTGCTTTCTATATTTAGGGCCTTTCCACAGCAGGAACTAAATCTACATTTCGACCTGAGGAATTGTGAATGTCGTTGATTCGTCAAAGACAAACTTGATATTAGGATGAAAGATGGACATTTCTTGTTGACTCATGTTAAATACAATATTAGCCTTTTTTTGCTGCCTTCTCAATTATTAAAAAAAAACCCCAGTGAGATAAAGAGAGAAAGTGTGAACAAACTGAGAGCAGCTGAGCGAGAGACAGAGGGAACTGTGGTTGAGAGAGGTGGGGAATTAAAAAGAGAGAGTGAGAGCAGTGATGAGAGAACAAATTGAGTAAGCAAGAAAAATAAATCCATTTACAGTTTAATGGCGGTTCTGTTCTATGGCAGAAATAAATAGCCAACACTCAACAACTTGTCAACTTTGATGATACAGTTTTCAGTCTCCCTTTCCTCCTTTACATGTCTACATCAGCGAATAACAACAGGACGAAGGCTGTGTTCTTGCATCCTTGTGTGTGGCCTTCATAGTTATTCAGATGCGGTGGAGACACCAGCAGGAATGCAAAAGAGGACTTTTAATTCATAATTTAGTTTCTGAGTTTAACTCCTCTGGTTCTGGTTCCTGGAACTTTTTGGTCGCTTAGGGCTAATGTTTCATTCTCCATTAGTAAAAAGTTAATGGCTAGCTTGCAGCTTGGTTTCTCAACAGGTAATTCCGTGCAACACCTGGACAAGCCTATCAAGTCATTCTCTGTCCTAGTTTCCATTTATAGTGTAGTTCCCAACCTGTAACGGATACCATGGAGTTCCTCTTTCTGCAACAGAGAGGCGAGGTTGGGAGTGCTGGGTTTGGGTACTCCTGACAGTACAGAGTTCTCAGACAGATGATAGAGACCTGCAGACCGCATTGCCTGGTTTTGCCTCAGAGCGGCTGCAAGGTTGGGAGTGGTAGGCTTCTGTCCAGGGATAACCAGGGAACCATCAGGGAGCTGGTATGACGCACTACGAAGGTTATCATTCGTAAGAGCCTGTGGAGCAGCACACCAAATCGTTCAATTGATGACTAAAATGCTATGTTTTAACAAATTCAGGAACCAGGTTAATGAAAGAAGAGCCAACCCATAAAACAGGTACAGCACCAAAGTTACATTAAGGTAAATTTACATACTTTTAACAGGTCAGGGGCAACTGGTTTCCGTGGGTCAATGATGATAGTTCCATCAGGCAGTGTGTAGGACACACCCTTTAGATAGGGATTCTGCAGGGCGGCTGTCAGGTTGGGGCTCTTTGGTTTCCTTGGGTCCACTATAACAGTTCCATCTGGAAGGGTGTATGAAGCTCCTCTCAAGGCTGGGTTACTGAGGGCCTAAGCATGACAACAGCTGTTTTTAGTTAAGATTAAACAAGTGCAATTCAATCAAATGTTGTGAAATGTAGAATTACAGGAGCAACTTAGTATGGTTGATTACCAGTTACTATTAGAAAAACAAGATCTACATCAATTTCTGGAAACAATTTCAAATCCATATATCTGTCCCCTACTACATAAGTCCTAATATATAGGTAACATAGATGAGAAGGGAGGAATGAGTAATAGATCAACGCACATACAAAGTTACAGGTGGTGTGAAAGTGAGGGGGAAAAATAAAAAGCCAGAGTCCGAATCCATAGCTTACCTTAGCCAGGTTTGGTGAAATGGGTGTGTTGGGGTCATGAACACCTTCTGGTAGCGTGAAAGAGGCACTCCGCAGAGCAGAGTTTTGAAGGGCATTGGAGAGGTTTGGAGAGACAGGTTTCCGTGGATCAATGATGATAGTTCCATCGGGCAGGGTGTAAGATGCACTTTTCAGGTAAGGGTTCTGAAGTGCTGCTGTAAGGTTCGGCGACTTCTCTTTCTTGGAGTCAATCACAATGGTACCATCGGGGAGGGAATAGGAGGCTGCACGCAGAGCTGGGTTATTTAGGGCCTTAGCCAGATTTGGTGAAATGGGTTGCTGAATGAGCAGAGACAGCAGAGCAAGAAAAATATTTCTAAACTTGAATCAATAAATGGTTAACAATATTAGGGGAGAAAAGAAAGGAATATGATACAACAATTAGATTTAAATTTAATTAAAATAAAGAATTGTGCGCAATGGATTACTTGCTGTCTAGGGTCTACAATGGTGCCATCAGGGAGAGTATATGAAGCTGTCTTGACATCCTGGTTCTGAAGAGCTCTAGAAAGGTTAGGAGACATTGGCTTCTGGGGCGCACGTGGGTCCTGCATAGTTGGGGAGTGATTTAAGAGAGCAGAACTATCATAAAATCATTGATATTGTTCTGTATGTAGACAAACATACATGTCAAATTGTATAGCTACTGTACTTTGACATGTTCCTTTTATACCTACCCTGATAACTGATCCATCAGGCAAGGTGTACGAGGCTCCACGGAGTTGTTGGTTTTGCAACGCATTGCCAAGCAATGGAGAGGAACGTGAATCAGCATATGGTGACACCAAAGTTCCATCTGGCAGCCGATATGATGCCTGCATCAGCTGGGAGTTTTGTAGGGCACTTCCTAACATTGGTGAAGAGACTGGTGTGGGACCATATGGGGACCGTCTGAGTTGCATAGGTGTCTGAAAAGAGGCTTGGCGAAGATTTGGGTTCTGTTGAAGAGCATTGTGGAGCTGAGGTCCAGCTGGTGCATAAGGGTTACGGCGTTGCATCATGGGAGATCTTAAAGATGACACATTCTGCAAACCAGACCGGTTCTGTAGAGCATCATGAAGCAGTGGTGCCGGGCCAGGCTCAGAGATATAATCATAAGGTGTAACAACAGTTGGTCCATATGGTGAACGGATCTGTGGAGTCTGATAAGAAGCCACACCTCTAAGTGCCTGACCATGTCTCATGGCTCCAGAGAGCATTGGAGATGAAGGTACCGATGGGGTATATGGGGACTGAGGCCTTTGAAGAGGAGATGCATAGGAGGCTTGTCTCAGTGCTTGGTTTTGCAGAGCTCCAGACAGCATTGGGGAAGAAGGGGGCAGAGGCTGTTCATAAGGGGATGCTGGCCTTTGTAAAGGAGAATAATAAGATGCATCTCGTATAGCTTGATTCTGCAGAGCCCCAGACAGCATGGGAGATGAAGGGGGCATGGGCTGTTCATAAGGGGATCCTGGTCTTTGTAAAGAAGAATGATAAGATGCATCTCGTATAGCTTGATTCTGCAGAGCCCCAGACAGCATGGGAGATGAAGGGGTCATAGGCTGTTCATAAGGGGAAGGTGGCATCTGCAGTGAGGGAACATAGGACGCATCTCGAATAGCCCGATTTTGCATTGCACCTGAAAGCGAAGGGGATGGGGGAGCATAAGGTTCTGCATATTCAGTAACTATCTCACCCACAACTGGCTCTGGGCCAAGGGGGGAAGTGAAAGAGGCCTGTCGAATAGCCTGATTGTGCAAAGCACCAGATAACATGGGAGAAGAGGGGGCAACAAATTGATGTGACTGCTCTGTATAAGGATCAGCATAGGGGCCAGACACATACGTTTCTGGTGCATAAGTGGGTGGATGGGCAGCTCGAGGGTGTAGGAGAGGGGAGGACTGACGAGAAAGTCGAGGAGACAGGCGTGGGGATGCAGGATGTGACATGTGTTTAAGGGAGGGCTGAGGAGAGGCAGGAGGCATTCTTCGTATAGACTGCTGGGCCATAAGAGGACGTCCTCGAGCCATAGGGCGAGGAGGAAATCGGCCCGATTCTCTTCTTCTGAGGGGAGCACGATGGACCATGTGAGGGGAGTGAAAAGGTGAGGATTGGATGGAGTCCACTGTAAGAACAGAAGACCTATTGCTTCGTATGGAGGAAGCACGGAATGGACGCACGTTCTGTGTGGGTGGGGGCACTGGGCGGCCTCTGAGACCCATAGGCGAGGGCCTGACAGTACCTAAGGGAACATTTCCCCCCATCCTAGGCCGGGCAAGTGGTGTGGGGTCCCTGAGCAGCCGAGTTGAGCGGCGAGAGAGGGTAGGAGATGATGGGGCTGGCCGGGGCCCTGCAGGGGATAAACTGCGACGAGATGGGGCGGGAGAGGGAGATGGTCTTCTGCTGAGCTGTGGAGAGAGAGCGGGAGACGCATGACCAGGTGAGAGGGGAGGGGAGGTAGGTCCACGCATCTTTCGCCCTCCAAACGGGCTATGGGCCTGAGTGGCAGAGGGTGGGGGACTTCGCCTTCTTATGGAAGCACGGGGTGAGGAGGGCGGAGAACGTTGTCTCATTGATGCTCTTGGCGAGGGCGGAGGACTTCGACGGATCATGGAGGCACGGGGAGAATGAGGGGGTGAGGGTCCTCGAGCCAAGGGAGACGGTGATCTCTGAGGTTGCATTCTATGACGGGCACGTGGGGAGGCCATAGGGGAGGAAGGAGGTGAGATTCGTCTCGACATAACAGAGGGTGGTCTTTGGGCACTAATGAACCCACTCCTCATAGATGGTTGTGGGGATGGGCTGCGTCTCTGTGGAAGCATAGGGGAAGGCACTGGGGAAGCCATAGCAGAGGGATGTCGTTGCATCTGTGGGGAGTGCATGATGACAGAGCGGCGTGATGGAGTTGGAGAGGGTTGCATGCGCCGTGCCGGAAGGGGGGACATGCTTGCTTGCTTAATAATCATGGCAGTGGGAGTAGGGATTGACACTTGGCCATATCCCTGTTGCTGTGGCATCAGCATTGGGTCTGGTATCATCTGCTTAAAAAACACAACAAAAATATGTGTCAATTAGAGAATGAAAAAGCTAAGGGAGCAATACATTTTGTCAAAATGGGGCAGTAGTGCTGAAAACGCTATAAAGGTTGTAGTGAAAATTTAGGATATTCCAATAAAATGACAATTGTCAACGTTATGGAAAATAAATGATTTTATAAATTAGCACATCTACTTTACAATTAAATGATATATCAAGGACAAATTTCACTTATGTTATAATGAAGGGTGGAAGAACATATTTTTTAAGAAGCATCTAATCTTGTGGGAGAAAATTACAGTTCTGTTTGTAAAAGTAAAACAAAAAACAGCATTAATTGTGAAAACTGCTTGTAGCCCCCAACACCCCCACTTTACCCCAACATGGTGCTTACTATCACACATTGTCTTGCACTATATGTTCAGATTTCACAATGTGAAAGCTAACAATGTGGTCAAACATTTTCTTAGTTGTTCCAGATGCATTGGCTATCTCTCTAAGGGTTGGATTACTTGGAATAAGGAATTACAGGCTGCGTAGCTCAAGATGTTGAAGGGGCAGTGGAGATGTGCTTCTATCACACGAAACAGATAGAATTACCTGTGGTGAAATCATTTGTTGAGACAACATCTGCTGCTGCGGCAACATCATCTGCTCTTGTGGTGACATCATTTGCTGGGGCATCATCTGCGGCTGTGGTGACATCATCTGTTGCTGTGGTGACATCATTTGCTGGGGCATCATCTGTTGCTGTGGTGACATCACTTGCTGAGGCATCATCTGTTGCTGTGGTGACATCATTTGCTGGGGCATCATCTGCTGCTGTGGTAACATCATTTGTTGCTGTGGTGACAGAATCTGTGATGGCATCATTTGGGCAGACATACTTTGTTCTTGTTGCAACATCATTTGTTGCTGTGGTGACATCATCTGTTGCTGTGGTGACATTATTTGTGGGGGCATCATCATTTCTTCTTGTGGGGGCAACATAGTTTGTTGAGAAAGCATCATTTGTTCTTGAGGAGACATCATTATTTGTTGTTGTGGTGACATTCCCATTTGCTGCTGTAATGGCATCATACCACCAAGTTGACCTGGTGCAAGAGGAATCTGGTCTTCATACTGGATTTCTGACATGTCTTCAAATTCTGGATCAGGTGGTAAAGTAGGTGGAGGGGGAAGGGGCACATCTAGACGCTCTTTTCCAAACAGGCGCACTTGAGGTCGTGGGACTCTAAATGCCATCTCCCCTCCCTGAACTCCACCGGTATCATCCCTATATTGGACCAGCTGGTCTGCATATTGGTCCCCATACAGACCCTGTACCTGATCCATCCCTTGCCCTCCAAAGCCAAAGACCTGCTGGCCTCCTGGTGGGAAACCCATCGCCTGCTGGGAGCTGTAGTCTTGGTAGGGCATACCAACATCACTATAACTAAGTTGATAGTCTGGTGGAAATCCCCCTTGCATTCCCATAGTTGCTGCATAAGGGTTCTCATAATAACCTGCCTGTCCATTATCATAGTAACCCCCTTGACCATCATCGTAGTAAACTCCTTGACTATTTTCATCATAATAACCCTGAGCCTGAGGGTCAAGGAATCCATCCATCTCTCCTCCATACATGTGGTCCTCACCCATTAGTGCATAGTAGTCCAGATCCTCATCACCATACATTGCCATTGCTTGCTGTTGCTGGTAACCATAGTAATCAGCTTCCTGGTTGTTATAGTAGCCTTGGGCAGAGGAATAAGGGTTATAGTAGTCCCCTGCACCCTCATCATAAAGACCACCTTCATAATATTCTGCATTGGGATCATAGAGTCCTTCTTCCTCATAGTAACCCAGGTCTTGATAGTCTGCTCCCCCTGCTCCATTGTCATAATAACCATGGTGATGATGGTTTCCATGTCCTGCAACTGCCTCACCTCCATAACCACCATAACCATCATCATAGCCTCCATAACCTTTCTGGTGGACTGAATGTTGCTGGCCGTATCCATAAGCATCCTCCTCATGCTCATAGCCATCATTGTGGTAACCATGGAGATAACCTCTGGAGCTGGCTTGTCGGCTTTGTCCTCTACGTCCACCCCAGCCGTGTTGTCCTGCATTTCCCCGCATTTTAGTGGACAGGAAGCGTTTGGTCAGCCAGTTTGTTGCCGCTGCAACCTTACCCAGCAACATACTTGTGTTCTTGAAGTCATCAGCATTACCGGCGCCATCCTTTTTCCTAAATAAGCCTTTGAAGAAACCCCCTTTCTTCTCATTTGATTGACTCCCTCCTCCCAGACGAAGCAGCATATAGGTTGGCTTCTTGCCACCATTTGCTGCCGCCTTCTCTTTGGCCTCTTTCTCCTTTTTCCTCTTTTTGCTGGCCTTAAACCTCATCATGAATCGAGATGTGTTCTTCAACATGGACTTGCGACGTTTCTTCTTAGCAAGACGGTTCTTTCTCTTCCCCAAACCAAGGAACAAACGTGATGTACTTTTCAGCTTCTTCCTGCTGTTCCTCCGCCTCTTGAAACCAGAAAACTTCATGAACATCCTGGACATGTTCTTCAGACCTTTCCTTGGGATGTCCTTTATCGGAAGCTGTGGAGCATCCTCTTTCTTTTTCCCTTTCTTCTTCTTTGCGTCACCATCAGATTTTCCTCCTTTGTGGTGGCGATCGTCTTTAGATTTCTTCTTGGATTTGCCATAATCCTCTTCATAGTCATCATCCTCTTCTTCGTCTTCATCCTCCTCGTCATCTTCTTCTGAGTAGTCCCCATGTCTAGACTTCCCACCTTTCTTTCCCTTAGCGCCCTTCCCTCCTCGCCCCTTTCCTCTCCTGTCATCCTCTGAGTCTTCCTCTTCATCATCCTCATCTTCACTTAGCTCTTCCTCCTCTTCTTCATCACTCAGGAGCTCCTCCTCTTCCTCCTCAGACTCCACTTTCTTGCCTTTCCCTTTATCTTTTCCTTTCTTTCCATCATCTTTCTTAGGTGGCTCCTCTTTTCCCTTCTTTCCCCCTTTCTTATCATCCTTCGCTCCTTTCTTATCATCCTTTCCTCCTTTCTTATCATCCTTGCTGGCTTTCTTATCGTCTTTTCCTCCCTTTTTGTCATCCTTCCCTTTCTTTTCCTCTTCTTTTTTTTTCTCTGGTTCAGCTTTTGCACCCTTTTTAGCGTCCTTCTTGGGGTCCTTCTTGCCGGGCATTTTGACAAGTGGCTAGGAGCACACCATGCCCTCTCTTCAGGATGCAACGCTGTAAACCTTCAAGCACACACATATTACATGAACAATGTATGAAAGACAGTATTTTAAATTCAACATGAAGAAAATAGGATGTGATATGTTGAGAAAATATGATCTGGAGTCTGACCTTTAAAAGATTCCTTAGTTTAGATATGCCTGGTTGACTTTGTGCCAGAACTATATGCAGGTTCAGTATCTGTGTGAGGACAGATCCGCCTGGCCAAAGCAGTTGTACACTGCCCAAATCTGGTCCCCATGAAGGCTCCTGTCCAGACATACAGAGCTAAATGACAACACTCATGTAGAAACATACATATAAATACACAAACACTCACAAGTAGTTAAGTAAACTATGATCTTTGTGCAGCTACTGATTCAACTGTTTTAAAATGTATTTACCAAGATTATTAATTTCTTAGCACCACAAACTGTTTTATACACTTTGGCGATGTCTCAACCCTGTTTTCATCTTGCTAGCAAATGATCTTGAAGCCCTCTCCAGGAGTCTTAAACTCCTTACCAAACCCTACTATAGATCTAGATCTGCAAGCTGTTTGTGTTCACTCCACCCAGAAACCTCAAATCTAAGCGAGGTCTGACATTGACATAGAATTATACAACCCCTATCAAGAGATGGCCAATCTCGACCCATCAATGTCCAGTTCTGCTGTAGGAATTAAGGTCACAGGGTTCAATTGGTCAGACCTCTGATCACATTCTTTAAACCTAATTCATTCATGTATGTGTAGCATTGAGTGTATGACTGGGTTTAACCTCACTGCAAACTCTTACAAAAGAGATTTTTACTGTGTGGGTTTTGCTAATTTCCACACAGTGTGATCCCTGGGGTATTTGCTTCCTGTTAAACTGCATACAAACATTAAAAAACACACACACACACACAAAAAACATGCAGCTGTTCCTCCAGCTCAAGCTCTACCCTCTCTACAGTCCAGCCTTTCTCTTGCAGAGTTGTGGTAAAAGACAAACTCCTGTGGCAGTGTCACCACACTAATTCATCAAGACAGCTCTCCATCATAGTCACCTCCACATTCAATGACAACAGTACAGACAGAGCGAGTGTGGTGGTTGCCAGAATCGCGGCCGTCTTCAAATATGTTGCGTCCTCGCGGGAGGTTTCTTCTTTAGCGGGCGAAAAAAGAAAATAGCAAAAAACTCCAGGACAAAGTCTTTAGGTCACACTCAGCTTCTTCCTTTGACCTACTCCGTCCTCTGTTGCTCACTACAACTCATTCTCTCACTCAACACAGCACTCTGCTCACATTGCCCTCCTCAGAGTGTGTGACAGCTAGTGTGTGTGTGTGTGTGTGTGTGTAAGTGTGTGTGTGTGAGGGAGAAAGAGAGAAGGGCAGATGGGTTGCCTGTTTGTGTGTATGTGTGTGCGTTTGCATGTGCGTATATGTGTATGTGTTTGAGTGCATTTGAGGAGTTCCTTGTGGCGGGTCGTAGAAGGAGTCTTAATTTGTCAACTGGCTCTACAGGTGAAACTCGAGAGCTCCGGGCGGCTGAGGGGGCGGGGCATAAATAATACAAAAGGTCGAGAGAGAAAGAGAGAGAGAGTAAGAGAGAGATAGAGAGAGAGATGGGCTGCATAAAATAATCCAGATCTGCAGTAAGATGTCATCAAATCAAATATACAGTAATTAACAACCTCTACTTTCTGTATCATTAATGAGTTGCATGTACACTTATGAATGGGTGAAGTCACATAGACAAACCTCCTCTTTTGTTCAGCTGTGTGTATATGTGTGTGTATGACTGAAGATAAGCGATGGATCATCTAAGAAGTGTTATATTTAACTGCATCAGTATGAGCAATGCAGGCAGCCACCGACCTGCCTGCACATACGTAAGAGCAGGAGAAGGAGCAGAGGCAGGAGAAACACCCACTTGTTGGATATGTGACGTCTTCGCTCTGGGTATCAATAACAGAGGAATGACTCTCTCAAACACACACACACAGCCAGCGAAGGATCGGTAACAGGGCCGTGATTATTAGTGCCATCAACCAAATTATTCCTCTTCCAGAGGGAAGGGGTCGGATTGCCAGATCTGTCCTGTTACAGGGTGTAGGTGTTGGGTTGCCAGATCCTGATCTTTTGGTCTTGCTGTGTAAGTCTATCTGATCATTACCAACGAGCAAAGAGCACATGTGCGGTGTGTACATGTGTGCACAGTAGTGTGTTTATTCAGTCGTTGAGTGGGTGCACATGTGCATTAAAAAGACGGAAAGCGTGATGAAAGAGTGTTTTTTCCTGGATTTCCCACGGTTTGTCTCTAACCGTACATCTGCCTTTGAAGCAGAATGAAAAGACCCTATCAAACGTGAAAAGCTCTGAGTTGCAGCCAGTCTCCCTCTTCCCAAAGCAATCGCTGCTGGCAGGTGGTCCTCCATCTTTTGATAGAATTTGTAGAGAAGAGACAAAACAGAGAGACTGGGATGCATGCCCGGGAAAGAAAAGCAGACTTATGACAGAGGTGGACTTGATGAGGCTCATCAAAAGCATTCAAGTCCTGAGGGGGAGCAGTAGACCATCTTTGTCACTTCACACACACACACACACACACACACACACACACACACACACACACACACACACACACTCATAGAGTAATCTGCTGCTATCTAGTGGACCAGCATCACACCTGCAGCACTCCTAATAGTTAGGAGTTGTTAGGTAAGTTTTCAGGCCTGCAGCAGGTGCAAGACTTGCACAACACAAAGTAACACCTCAACTATTTCCATGGTTTTTCATGACTTCATGTGTTTTTTATAAAGGGCACATCAGGTAGATTAACCCCAGTACGGACATTTGTCTTGCAGGAGACATGTAGCTTAATCAAACTGTGCAACACTGTGCAGTTTCTGTGACACCTACAGGGGGTGGAGGGTGTGTGGATGCACTCAGAAAAACATACCTTTCCTCCGGACACACCCAGCGTCGGAGTCCCTCACGTCACTGGAGCTCCATAGTCACGTTTCTCCATCTTCTAATACTTCAAACAGGACAAAGAGAGAGAGAGAAAAAAGAAAAAAAAACAAATTACATTTTCATGATCTTCACCGCTCGCAGGTCCTCGGGTCTGTGGCTCCTCGGTGCAGCAGGGGTCGGACAGGAGGGAGGGGAAGTGTGGCAGCGGGACCGGAGGATGAATATTTAACGACCGCTATTCTTCGGTGAGCGGCCGGGGGCTTGAGTTCCACGCGGGCCGGTGAGAAGTGATGAGCACTGCGGGTAGGCAGCGGTCAGACCCGGTGACACGCACACACACATAGGTAAATAAACAAGGTGGGTCAACTTTTCAAAGAGACTAATTATTATTATTATTATTATTATTATTATTATTATTATTATTATTATTATTATTATTATTATTATTATTGTTGTTGTTGTTGATGATTATGTTGCTGCTGCTGTTGTCATTATTATTGTTGTTGTAGTTATTGTTATTATTATTACTTTGTTTATATTATTATCATCATCATCATCGTCATCATCATAATCATTACTCTTCTTATCATTATTATTATAATTAGTAGTACTGTTATAATTATTATCATAATGATTATTATTAATATTCCATTTATGATATTGTTTATTTTCATTTATTTTATTTTATTTTATTTTATTTCCCTCCACTACCTGACCTGAGGTTTGCTGTTTGGGACTCTGGATAATTTAACATTCCCTCTCAGCCGGACTGAACACGATGGGAAAGTGTGTCATGAGATGGCTCAAGGGGTAAATGGAGCATAACAGATGAAGGTGAGAGCTTCAACAAGAAAAACGTTCGGTTCTTGTGTCTCCACCAGTGCAGTTCCGGTGTTGTCCGCCAGGTGGACCCGCCTGACAGCAAACAAACACAGCACAGAAGCTGCTGCAGCTCCACTGGATTCACTCCATAACCCAGACGACCTTGCAGTCTCCCCCACATGACCGCCCATCAAAACAGGTTTTGGCTTTGATATTGAACCAACTGTGGAGAGCCAAGACATGCAAGACAGAGATTTTGTGTTTATTTATTTATTTATTTGCCTTTGGGCACATGTGAGCTATTTTTAGTTCTGCTCCTGAAACAGTGACTTCCACAGACCAATAGGAATTTTTTTTGCAGTGTTTTGGGTTAAAACGTTTCCTACACCGTTGACATCCTGCAGCCGGTCAGTGCAGGCGGATCTCCAGCCTGCCAGCTTGCTTTCTAACCAAAATCAGGCCACCGCTTTCATTTTTTGTCCACTGACAGCAAAGCTACTTGAACAGTTGTTTGAAAATGCACATGTGCAATTAAATATTTCAAAACTTTAGGCCCATCTCCCTTTTAGTCTTAAAATGAATGAGAAGGAATTAATGGTTTCCAGTCTGGGAGTGAAGACTTTCAGGAAAGCAGACAGAAAACTGACTTTCCTCTTTTTTTTTTTTTTTTTTACTCACAATTGAATGAATCATTTTCCTACTTCACTCTAAAAACATTTAATCAAAACAATGAAATCAAATCTCTCTCTAAATGGTTGAAGTGGTCACAGCGTGGCTTCTTTTTAAGTGGTGACAAATCAAAAAGCTTGAGAATCACTTGATTAGATAAATGAAAGCTGAGGGTATCACTCTCTTTCTTGGCGGGTGGTTCTGTTGTGGTGTTGCAGAGCTACGGGGCAGGAGGTATTTCATTGTTTCTGGAAACAGGTCTTACCTGAATTATTTGGATTTTGTGAAGGCAGCGCTGCATCCAGGAGTTGCTGTTAGAAATTGTTCCTGCCTCTCAATAGCTCGCTCAGGGCCCTGAAACAGTAAATATCTATAATGCTTGGCATGTTCCAGGGCCTCTGTCTCGCTCTGGGCTCTGTGAATCATTCAAGGAAAGTAATGGCTTCATCCTGCAGGCACAAGCTACCTGTTTTTTTTTTTTTTTTTTGAACAACACCACAAAACCTTGTTTCAGGAAGATGATGATGTTTCTGCAGGAAAAAATATTGGAAATAAATATGTTAAGCCAGACCTGCGTTGTTATTTCAGAAATGAGACGAGAATGTAATATATATGATAAATAGATAGATTGAATTAAAAGTTAAAATATAAGTCGCCTAAAGCTTTAAAATTACCAGATGAAAAACAAAAATGCAAATACTAGCGAGGTGAAAGTAACTGTGCTGGCTTTCTGATGGATGCAGTCGTGAGCTTTCCCGCTACCAGGCTCTGCTGGTCGGACAGCGGGCGACAGATCAGTGAGCCGATCACCAACATTAGTTTTTCTCCTGGAGGAGTCGGCTGAGTCTGGAGCTGGAACAGCTGCTCCGAGACACACGGTCTGTGCAGCGGGTCAGAGGGTGACTGTCGAAAGATCCCACTGGGACAGAGAGAGACCTGAGTGTGTCTGTGTGTTTAAGAGAGCAAGAGGGAGAAAACACAAATAGATAGATGGATAGATAGATAGGCAGTGAAACAGAGTGTTGGGAAGACAGAAAAGCAGCAGGATACATCCATCCATATCCATTAAATAGAGGCTCCACCTGGATAGGCCGATAGCGGAGGAGCGAAGCTGCTAGAGTAGCGAGGGTCCTGCTGTGTGTCCATCAGTTTCAAATAAATCCTGCTGCTACTGAAGTGTCCTTGAGTCACATGTTTGAACCCCTGCCTGTTTGGAGACACACCTGACTGCTGTCGCGCTCCAAGCTACAGTGAATTTGTTCCTGTTCCTCACAAAAATGCCGCTTTTCTGCATCTGTCTTTCCTCCACAGCCCAGATTGTGCCGACCAAACAGCTCAGCAACGACACAAGCACGGACCAGAAACCCACAGCCACTATTCCCACACCCACTCCAGGATGGATAGCATGAGGGTGTGTGTTCCAGTGTTTGTTTGTTTGTGTGTGTGAGGGGGGTAAGGTTGAGTTGACAGTGACAGATAGTCCCGAAGAGGATAAGAAGCTGCATTTGTGGAGTGGAATGTATAGCAGCAGATCGTATTTATGGACTTTCATGATAAATTATAGGAGCCATACAGGACAGAAGTATGAAAGATTTGTATCAGGGAAAGTTGCACAAAGCCTCAAAGAGCTTTAAAGAGCAAAATAGGACATTAATCCAAATATGAACAAGAGACAGCAAAAACAGATTTTGTCATATATGTATGCGACCAATGAAATGTGTGGATTAGTGGAAAACATGCATATACAAAAATATGTTGTATGAAGTCTGGTGTGGATTTTCATTCATGTGTTGATATACAGCTGCACATAACATGCTGAGCTGCCTTTTACATAACACATAAATGTAAAGAAATACATGTAAGTACGAAGCTGCAATCACGACAGACAAAATGAACATATATTTAATGGAGGGCTAATGAAGAAATTGTACACTAAATTTTTTTAAATGACATTAAAATGTAATTATATGCTCACCACTTTGATTAAAATGATTACACTGTGTTTTAGTTTGCCAAATTCTAAATTGAAAAAAAAAAAATCCACCAGCATTTAAAGTTTAATTATGTGACAGATGTTGATATGATTCACCTGCTACCATTCAATCAGAGGCTACGACTGCAAGCCAACAGAGTTATTATTATATTATATATAACCACAATTCCAGCTGTAGATCTTTCCCACTCTCTCTCAGTGTTTCTCCTGTCTTTGTCCTCTGTGATCAACAGTCCAACACAGATGCAAGTGTTAAAACAATTAGAAAAAATAGGGTTCTCATAGATTGCAGACAATAATTCTAGAGAATTAAACCATGAGCAGATAATGTTTAAAACATAACAAGATAAAATTATGACCATCATAAAATCTATTTCATGAAAATCTGTGCACACTCAGTAGGGTTTTAGTTCACACCAGTAGCTTATGAAAGTGCTGTCAACTCAGGGGAATGAATGAAATTGTGAGTCACTTTGTCTTGACATTGAGCATCAGGACCTTCAGAGGGAAGGAGAATATACTGAATGTACAGTAGCTGCGTGGGATTTCAAGTAACTTTACAGCAACTGTGATGTTACATTTCTGTGACACTTTTGCTTTGTTTTGTATTGAATGACAACCTCCCATCAGTGGATGTTTTTGATTGATTGATTGATTGATTATACTATACAAATCTAAACATTTAAAAAAGATGCTTGTCAATATTTGTCTTTTCTCTGGGTTTCAGAAATGTATCCACGTTCAAAACATACATCGGAGCAAATCTGCCAGGATGTGAGAGTATTTCTTTAAATGGCTGTTAAACATAATGATACAGCTTAAAGAGTTTGTCTCTTCCTCCTGGGTGTTTAGAAAAGACAACAGACTGAGGATTTCGCTTAGTGCTGCTTTAGATCTACTCCACTCTCGAGTATACGAGAGCAAAGGGGCAACGGAGATGAAATTATCATGTTGTTTTCTGCACAGCAGGTGATTATTTGATCACCAGGAACCACTTGGTTCTGTGATCATGCTTTCATGTTGGGATGGCGCTGTGGAATGGAGATAACACCTGTCTTGGCACTCAAAAACGCAGAAATATGGAATTTATGTGGAAGCTGGTGCGTCTCGTAAGCCTATTAGATTAAGCCAAATTACAATGTAAGATCTTTTTAAATAGAGGAAAGTGGGCAGTCCAAGCATAGTTTTCATATTTAGACACAAAGCAGACACGTGGCAGAGCGGACACCTGTGGCCTCCGACTTGGCAGACTTGGTTGTTTGACTAATTGTGCTGCAATTGGGGGCATTTATTCATATTATATGCAATATGTGGAAGATGTACAGATATAATTTATCAAGCTGGCAAGTTCTACAAATTTATATTTATAGAGGGTGACTTCAGCAGACCTGCAGTAAGTCAGCCACACCCTGCCACTCACACTGGGGAGCAGTGAAAGTAAATATTCCTATATGCTCTACAAACGTATTATATAATCTATTCTTAAATAGAAAAGCTTGAAACTTAAACTTGATTATGAATGCTTCAGCTTGGCATTTCAATAACCTTAACGGGTGATGAATTTTAATGTGAAATTTAACATTTGGGTGAGTTTGGATTATTTTGTATTTAACCTTAACAGCCTGCAGTAAAACAGCAAGGATATAATACTATCCTCCAGTGCTCTTTATAAGCTCCTACTTTGCTGTGTAGAGGCTGCAAATACCACATGCAGCTAAACAATTTTGGTTGGAAAAATATCTCAAACAAAAGCGAACCCATTGCCAGAATTTGTTTTAAGGTGTCATACATGTTATATTGAAGTAAATAATGGATTAGCCAATGTTGTGCTCCATATAGTCTAAGTCAACTAAAGGTTAAACAAAGATTGAAAATCAATCCCCAGGAGGAGCCGGGCATCTCAAGGAGTCGGGCCACAACAAATGGACCCAGCAGTGATAGATGGAAATCAGTACAACATTGGCATGGTTTACATGCTCTCTCCATTTTGGCAGCATTAAGTTGGGAGCCTCAAAATTTAGGTTATCACTGTAACAGTTCTGGCGTGAGACCCAGAAGCAGAATCAGTAGGTAGGAGTAGTAGTACAAAAGCAGGTTTTAATAGTCAAAAAGGCAAGATGTAGGTCAACAACAGGTAGGCAGTTAGCGGAGGCAAACAAGACCAGAAGGGATCAGGCAGGCAGCCAAAAGTGCAAAAACTAGCTGGGTTCAAAGTCACTGACACAGGCAGGCGTTAGATACAGGAAATAAGGCTGCAATAGACAACCTGGAAGAAGATGAGAATTACTGGGCAGGTGAAGTATGTATAGGGATGATGGGGTAATGTGTGGTTAATGAGGGTGTACAGACAGGAGGATCTGGAAAAGGCAGGAAGACACCGAGGGCAACTGGTGGACAAGGTTGAAGAGAGATAGATCAGATGGAACAGATGGATCAAAATCAATACATAGTACCATCTCAGAGTAAACTACTGTACATTGCTCTCACTATTTTGGCAAGTATTACAGCCTTAAAATGTAGGCATCGCTGCAACAGTTCTGGAGTGAGACCTAGAAGCAGAATCAGTGGGCAGGAGCGGTAACAGAGAAGAAGATTTCACCAGTCAACAGGCAGGAAATACTGTAGCTCGGAAACAGGTAGGCAGTCAGCGGAGGCAAAACTCACCAAGCACCAGGCAGGCAGCCAAAAGACCAGAAACTAGCAGGGGTCAAAGTCACTAAAGTCTGAAGTTCCACACAAAATTGGATTAGGTTTTGTAGAAGCTGAAGAACTCTGGCTTTGTGGATGTTATGTTTATCCAGGAGCACAGGTCTCTCTTCATTACAAGACATTTGGACTCGAAGCACAGGTGTGAATGATCAAATTAATGACAGCTGAGTCTCAGTTGTTCTCATATCTGTTCCTCTGCTTTACACAGACAGCCTTTGAATTTCTTAGCTGTTTCATATTCATCAGTCTTATTTTCTTTTCTATTTACAGCAACTAAACAATAGCTGGAACAGGAGAACCATGGACCAGTGATGCACTCAGTAACCCCCACATCCCACTCTCTCTCTCTCTCTCTCTCTCTCTCTCTCTCTCTCTCTCTCTCTATGGGGAGGGCATGGGTCTCTCTCAGCTCATTGCTGGCCCTCGGGTCCCAGTTGGCCACTCATGATGGTCAGTCCACCTACGCCTCTGAGAGTCGTTGCCAGTTGCAGAAATATACAGGCAACAACAATCAGAATCAGGATATAGAAGAGAGGGAACCACCACTTTTTTTTTCTTTAGCAAATTACCCCCCCCATCACACTTACACACACATGCATACACACACACACTAACTTTGGCACTTAATTGATTAGCATAAACATTTCGCGAAATCTGTTTACACTTCCACTACTTTCTGTGCAGCCCCCCCCCCCCCTGCTGTGGGACGAGTAAATGATTAGGTGTTGCCGGGAGCAGCTGGAGAAAGTCAGAGATAAAGTCAAGACACAGCTGGAGTTAGTTCACCTCATTTAGGCAGGACACGTCCACTTGTTCACTCGCTCATAAACACGCCTTCCTGCATATGTTCTGCAGTTTCACGTGTGAATTCAGCCCAGCTAATTACTTAATTGCACCATGTATTCTGTGTGTGTGCATCAGCCTGTTTACCAGCAGTGAGAGCAGGACAGGATGTGGCATTTACACACTGAAACACTGTTAGAGATTTAACATATATTTTAGCCTCTATGCAGAATCTAAAGCATTTTTTTTGTATATATATTTACACACTGAACAATTTGTCAGATAGAAAAAAAAGACACAAAAACACATTTGGGGTTGGCTTTCAATTGCAAAAGTTTTTAGGAATAACATAACAACTGTCCCAGTTCTCTCCAATTTGGGGGAATGCCCATTTCAATCCTGGCACTTTCAAACCTTGATTTAAAAAGATGTGCTGAAAGGGCACTTACTCACATTATTGATCCACGCAGCGACGTCAGGCTCGGCACATTTGAGGAATTAAAACGAAAGTGCAAAATTCCCAATGTGCACTTTTAAATATCTACAAATATAGCCCTGATTAAACAAGGACCCGTGCTCCATCAACTGCCGTCCTGAGCTTAGCAAAACAGACAGACACCAGGGCTGTGTCCGAAATCACTCCCTATTTACTATAGTGCTCTACATTTGCTGCTCTATTTTAGAGTCCACATTGAGTGTGCAAATATATGCAGTGGCCTCATGGCATGTAGACTAATTTCTGCCACCAGTCCTACAATCCAGTCCGCTGCATTTTGTAGATGCTAAAATTACAGCTGTGCGGCCACAGCTGACAGCGATGACGCAAAATGATGATAATGAAGTGTCTGAAATCTTAATTTAATGCTCACTTTTCTGTGAACTATTGAGTGTCTGTTATGGCCATAGAGAGTAATCAATGAGTGAACAAGGGAGCGATTTCATACAGTCCTGGTTTGCTAATCCACACACATCGTCTGCACTCTAAATGTGCAAACACACACAGAGAAAGAACGGCAGCCACATTTTTTCATTTAATTTAGTCTTTGCTTTTTACTGTTATCAATCATAACCAGCAAAATCCTCCCACTGACAATTTTGTCTAGGATATTGGAGTCATAATGACACTAACTGTGTGACAGTCTCTAACAGCTTGTTTGTGCTGTTCTCATGGGTCTGATGTAACGAGGATAATATTGGCTAGTGGGCATCGGAATACAAAGTGTCAGAGAAGATTACACAGCAGGTGGAAACACGCTGCTTTCCATGAGAGACAAATAGTCCCACTGCAACCATGTTAATGTGGTCTTTACTGATCACATTGACCAGACCATATGTGCCAAGAAAATGCCACAGCGACACCTTAAAAAGGTGTGTGTGTGTGTGTTTCCGTCTGAGTGTAAGACTGCATAATGTAGCTACGCAACTCTCTCCCTCGATGGTCCTTTAGGAGATGCAGCAGATGGACAAGTTTCCCATTCAGAAGAAAAATGTCCCAAAAACCAGACTGCATGAGATTACAAAATGACCAAACAGAGACTCGGGCTAAAACATACTAGTACACACAGAGATGCACATCAACACATCCAGTGTGCGGGGCCTGTGTGAGCGAATCAGGAGAAAGAGGAAAGTGATTCAATGAGAGAACTGTGCAGCAAATGTGCAAATCAATGGATAAAATATCAAACAAACAAAAATATATGAATTAACTTTTTGGTTGTAAAATTATATGAGTATTAAAGAATAAAACCAAATGATTTATTATTAGACTTACAATGATATTATAGCTATGTTGATTTGATGAATGACCACGTCAGCCATAGGCTCAGCGTAACGACAGTCTGTTTGTCATGACGAACATCAGCAAGGTTTTGCAAACCAGAGATTCTGTCAAATCTGAGAAATGATTACAGCAGCATTTTATAAAACATTAACATTAATTCCTGCAGTGTGGCATGTTTAAAAATATATACAGTATATTGAATTGATAATATATGAATATATTTATATCTATATTTTTTATTGATAAGTTTGACCTTGAATGCATTCATAGATAGGTATAGGAATATACCACGTACAACCATATGTTGAACAACTATAATGCATCATCCTGTAATAACAGCTGTAGATGATTTCCCCAAAATTCCCATCCTAATCTCAAACCCCTCCCACTTACTCCATTAATAAAACTAATGATTATTTTAAAATAATCTCCCAATTATTTTCATGATTATTTTATATTATTTTTATTATTATTTATATTATTTATATCATCATTCAGTCCTTAAAATGTCAACAAATAGTGAAAAATACTCATCACATGTCCCAGAGCCTAAAGTGACGTCTTCAGATTGCTACATGTATTCTTCCCTTCATTCACTGTCATAAATGACGAAGAAAAGCAGAAAATCCTTACATTTAAGAAGCTGGAACCAGCAAATGTTAGTTAGCAATTTTCTTTCAATTGATTAATTGACTAATCGATTAATCATTGCAGCTCCATGCCCCTGGCTGATGGCTGAAAAAATAACACGTATAACCATAATGTACAGACATGTTATCTTCCCAGTATCTGCAGATTTATCCATGCAGACTCTTCTGTATTCATACATGCATGCAGATGTGCACGCACCAATGAACCCGTAGTCATCTACACATGCAAACATGAATGTATTTGCTGCTCACACACATATACCACAGTGCACAGGTTTAGCGTATGTGTGGCATAGGCTGTTTTTTTTAATGGTGTCTTGATAATTGGAAAATTATCAGTATCTCAGAGTGAACTGAATGTGCAATTCATGCCTCTATCCTCGCCTCAAGTCTAAGACTCCTCAATTCTCAATTATTTCTTCTTTACTGTTTCAATAACTGCTCCCTCTAGGACTTTCAAAATACAAGAGTCTGGTCCCTGTGGTTCGCATCATCCAAACAAATAAGCAAACAAGCCTTTCTTACCCACAGAGGAGCCAGAAAGTGATCATTGTGCTCTCAACCCAATATGCTGATGCCAGCGTCCAACCACAGAGTTCTCCACCGCCGCCAGGATAAAGACTTGATCAGCAGCTGGCTGATGGCCAAGCCCGGAGTTTATGCTATTGTCTGATTATTGGATTCATCCCCATAATTGGGCATTATCCCCAGATAAAGTCTACGCCAATCTAATCTATGTTTAATCAACAACATTAAATTTTTAAACTAGTCTGCTGATTGAAATCATCACATGCACTTCTTTTTTCAGCTTTCCAGTTGTTGCTGTTAATGGAAAACAAGTGTGCTTCTGGCTTTTAGGAGCTCAAATGGGACCTAAAAATATATCAATAGAGTGGCAAATATTTGCAGGTTTACGTGTCCATTCCTGCTTCCGTCTATCATCTCACTGGTGTGTGCTAACAGACAAACTCAGCCTCACCAATGCTTAATCAAAATCTCTTACTTAGAGGTCATACTGTGTGTCCTTTTATCAGGAGATCTCAGTTAATCTGAAAATGAACAATTTTTCAATCTCTCAGTCAGACGTTTGTTACTGGCAGTAACATATTTAATGCAGCCTCTGGCTATGCCGATAATAGAAAGGCCATAAAAAGTTACAGCCTCAAGATGAACTATTTTAAATTGTTCTGTGGACTGGGCCAATTAGTTTGATTTGGCTACATCCTCCAACATTTAAACGCTCTATTGCACCAACTGAGCACCCCAAGAATTTAACACTGTGAATCTACAAATGGGATTTCCTGTAGCACTGTGAATTTCTGAGCTGTCAAATTGGGTATGAGAGTGTGCCCTGGTGCTTTAAGTGCAAATTAACCAACACAGTCTAAATGTGTACTTCCCCATATCGACTGAATGACATAATTTCAGCAGATTTTTGTGTGTGTTCCAGGTTGCTCCCCGAGGTGGATCAGTCGGTGTACAGTCCGGCTGCAGCAGCAGTTGAAAGTCTGTGACCTCCGTGTCACTGCTGTGATGGTCATGTGCATGATTGGATGCACAAGTTGGAGACTTCATGCAACCTGCAAGGTTAGTTCTTTGGAGACTACACTTGCTTTTGTGCCAAGAGCTCAATCAGCTTAGCACATAGACTGTAAACAGAGGGAAACCACTTGTCTGGCTCTAAACTTGGCTTCTCTGTAGTTCACTTTTAACAAGCTGTATCCTGTTTGAGTAATTTGTGCATTTGTGTTTTTTGTGTGTTTATGTGCTGGACTAATTTTTTGTCCAGGTGCAGTCACTTCCTGCGTCTGAGACACCAAGACAAGAAGAAATAGTCCGACTAATACTCAACTTTCCAACATGTAGATTTCACACTTTAATTGTTGTATGGCTTTAGAAATGCTGGTTGATGGTTTTTGGTGTCACTGGACAGAGCTAAGTTCCTTGTTTTCAGGTTCTGTGCTGAACAGACTGCTGGCAGCGGCTTCAAAAAGCGAACAAGTGCATTTCCCACTATTTCAAATTATTTCTGAGATATGAGTGTGATCAGCTGCAACTATCTTCTCATGCATATTTTTTCTCATTAATTTTATGAGAACCACCCCAAACTGAACCCTTCGCGTGGAAGTTGTATAAATTTGGAAATTCAAGTTAACCAAATTCAGTTGTTGTAGTATATCTTATTTTGTTAGGTCCTAAATTTATTCACATATGCATTATTCAAATCCCATGTGCTGATCAATTTAAAGCACACTTACTTTATCAAAGTAATGAAGAGGTTTTCATATTTATGCAGATTTAGTTCACCTATTTCAGACATTTCTGGTCTTTGTTGTGAAAATGAGGACAGATGATTTTCATGAGAAGAGTTCTCACCGAAGCTTCAAAACTTTCTAAATCCTTACTCGCAATTAATTATTAAATTATTGACTGACCTTTTCAAGCTAAAGATAATTGCTGGTGTGGCCAAGTGAAAAAGACACTGCAGTGCATCACTCCCAGCTAATTGATCTGGCTGCTGCACCCATGAACTTTTCACTGTGATCAGAGCTGTGACAGAAAGTAATCGCCTATCAATTTTTGAGATGAGTGGTTTTCAAAGGCGTCCATAAATTTGAATACGCCGGCGGTACCGCCAAGGTAGACCCCTCGAGAGTCAGTCTAAAGCTCGCCTGAGATCCGAGCATTACACACTGCCCCTGTCTGGCTGTGGGAAGCAGTGCTGTCTGTAGGAGAGCTCATTCCAGGTCACCCACTCTCTGTGGGCGAGAGAGCGAGAGAGGGTGGAGAGTGCAAGAGAGGGAGGGAGACAAAGTAAAAAGACAGACTAGAGAGGGAGAATATCCATAACTCAATAAATGCCAGCTATCACACCGTTCTGTTCCAGATAGAGAGCCTTGAATACATTTCTGTTTATTTTGTTGCCATTTATTGACAGAGTGATTCATTTCCTGAGTCTATATAAAGCCATGTACTGTAGCCACAATGCAATGTCTTTGCTATGGCAGTGCCTCAGTCTGAGAAAAAAAAAATGAGGAAGAGTCAAGATCATTGTATAAAAGGCAGAGATTTGTCTCGTAGGCTCATCTCACAGTCATTAGGCTGACGGCAGCCCACCTACTTTCTTTACCAAGCAGCTTACTTCCAGTTGCATAGAAACATTGCGGTGAATCATACTTTTGTGGATCTCTATTGTGTTCGCCTGTCGATCAAAGCCTCGGAGATGGTCAGATAAGCCCTCGTGTGCGCGGCTGTGATGAAGATGCATCTGTAGGTGTTGCCGCGGGAACTTCTGCGAGGCAGTCGACCACGTGAGCGTGACCAGGTAATCAGGATTAAGGAGTTGGTGTAACTGCCTCAAAATGTGAAAAAAAGCATAAAATCCACCGTGCTATTCTTAAAATTACATACAAATTGATAGTAGAAATACAACCCAAAGTGTGCCATCAGGTCTGGTTGTCATGGAAACAATACTAAAAAGATTTTTAAGCTAGGTTGACAGTTGCAGGCTTTTATGGACTTGGTTTCAGTTAGCTGTGCAGCTAATTAGCAGCGTGTGCTTTAAAAGATTTCCACATTAGTTGCATCAGCAGTGAGCTGGCTGCGGGAGGGCCCCGTGTGCTGCGTAGCTGTGATCAGACAGGGCCGGTGGACATCACTTTGTGAATGAGTGGCTGGCATCCTGGAGCAGTTAGCATGGCCAGTTGTTTATGAATGGGGGCTTGTGGAGTCCAGCACAGTTTGCAGAACATAAACCATATGCATCTGGGTTTCGCCTCTGCCATAACAAAAGTGGTGACACTGAAAAAGTCAGTTACCATGGATACAAAAATTGCCCACATCATTTTTGTCAGAGGCCTTGTGTAATCGTTTTCGCTTCCCTGTAATTTATTTATCTATTTATTCACATATTTATTTATTTATTTATCGGTTTGTTGAGCCTGCCTGCTGGTTTCATAGTTGGAGCTGCTTTAATTGGAACCTTTTTCCTTTCGTCTGATTCATTCCAGGAATATTGGAGTACTGGGCTTTGACTATTAGCCAAACAACATTAGTGGAATGAGCTTTTGTTTTCAATAATAGTACAGAGTAATAACAAAGTACTTAGCACGCTGTTGACGCACTACACAGTGATAATGGGTCTCCCTTGTTTTTCAAATATTTTATAATGACACACTGGTTTGGGCAATTAGAGTAACCCTTGTGAAATTTAATCAGACAGCAGAAATGAAGAGGTAAAGGCAGCTGGCTCATTGAGATGTCTGGATGCTGAAAACCAGATTTGAACCTGAGCTGAGTGTCTTGAAGTGTGTGTGTGTCTGTGTGTGTGTGTCCGGCACTGTCTCTGCAGAACTGCAGGTAACTTCTGTTCAATGTGCTGTTGGCCCATGAAAGATGC